>VZSV01000013.1:2788336-2808753 GCA_013398735.1 Nothocercus julius
CAGGGGCCTGGAACATCTGCCCTATGAGCAAAGGCTGAGAGAGCTGGGCCTGTTCAGCCTGGAGAAGGGAAGGCTGAGAGGAGACCTGATCAGTGTCTACAAGTACCTCAAGGGAGGCAGTGAGGAGGATGGGGCCAGCCGCTGCTCAGTGATGGCCACTGACAGGACTAGAGGAAACGGCCACAAACTGAAACACCAAAAGTTCCACAGGAATTTAAGGAAAAATTTCTTGACAGTGAGTGTGACAGAGCACTGGAACAGGCTGCCCAGAGAGGTTGTGCAGTCTCCTTCTTTGGAGATCTTCCAAACCCGCTTGGACACAGTCCTGAGCCACCTGCTGTAGGTGACCCTGCGTGTGCAGGGCGGTTGGACTAGATGATCTCTAGAGGTCCCTTCCAACCTTAAGCATTTTATGATTCTATGATTTCATTTTAGAATATCTAAGTGTTCCAACCTTTTCATTACAAGAAATCTGTCTTAAAAAATGGTGAATCACATTCAAGAGAATAAAACTCTCAGGATTACTTTATTTGTGTCTACAGTCAAATTAGAGTACTGAATGTTACAGATCACTGATTTAATGCAATATTGTAATTCTGAATTGTCATTGCCCAAGTATCTCTCAGAGGTCTTTCAGTGACATCTCTTTTCCTCACTGATTTTATACATATCTAGGTATAGGTACTTTAAAAAAAATAGATCCTCAAACTTGAGATGCCTTATTCAGGCAGACAAAATCCTAGCTACACTGATTTTATCACTAATTCAGAGGCTCTGGCATAGATTACCCTACCCATCAGTGGTGCACTGCTTGCATATGCTTTTTGTCAGTGAATAGTTTGGCAGGCGAAAAGTCTGGTGAAATGAGAGAGATGCTGAGGCTCTTCTTGTTCACAGACTAACTGAGAGATGATTAAAAATTATACTACTCAATGAATATGAAAAGCCTGAGCAGAATATACTCATTAGCCTCCTAAATAGGTTATAATTTGTTTATTCCAAAACTTTCTCATCACTAAGAACATTATTGGTCTTCCTCCTCTTTCAGTGGTGT
Organism: Nothocercus julius; assembly: GCA_013398735.1. Taxonomy (NCBI): domain Eukaryota; kingdom Metazoa; phylum Chordata; class Aves; order Tinamiformes; family Tinamidae; genus Nothocercus; species Nothocercus julius. The sequence goes on from VZSV01000013.1 coordinate 2,789,391, forward strand.
CTTCCATAGAAATTCAATCTTTACTCCCATCACTGTATTAGTACACAACATAAATGTTGCCAGTGCAGCTGCTTGTCATCAAAAAGTCATCTGTCTTATATGTAATTCATATATATTTGGAATGGAAAGGGGATCTATTTTCCAAAAGTCTAGGTTTCATACACTGCTGTAATGTCAAAGCAACAGTTTTACAAAGCTATTCTATAGCTTAATTTAGCTGTAAGCTTAACTATTTTAAATACTTTCAGAGCTATCCGTAAGACTGTGAACCATTTTCAGTGTACAAAACAGCTCCTAGAAAACATAGATGGTAAAATAGTTCATTACATTTAATAAGGCTTTAATTGTGAGAGGTTTCGTTCCTTCCTTCCCGACAAGTACCAAAATAAAAGTAACATAAGGAAAAGTTCACAGGTAAGATCTGATGGAAAAAAAAAAAAAAAGTGTTTTTTTCCTACACGTGATTCCTCTATATTAACAAAAATAATGAAAATCATCTGCCAAATGAGAAGATCATGACAGGCTCAGACAGAGGACGGGATGAAAGGGATGAAATAGACCACATTTATCTATTTTGGTAAAACATTTGATGTGGTGGCACAGTGATAACTCATTCATTTGACTGAAGAATCTGAGATTAGTAAGTGAATTAGTAAATGATTTGAGTTTAGTAAATAAGTTTGCAAATTAACTAAGAGATTGGCAAAAGGGGAGGTAGCAACAGATGACGCAGAAGGGAAGCTTCCTCCATCAGGCTGAAAATAGGAAACAAACAGATTCCTCCAGATCAGTTCTCATTTATCTCTCTCAAATATCTCATTTAATATTTTAGCTTTAAGACCCTCACAGAAAAAGTTGGGTGCTACTGGTGGAATCTGATCCTGTTCTAGTGGCAACAAGTATTACTGTAACAAACCATTGAAGGTGGAACCAGAGAAATGGGAAGGAATATAAAAGTTAAAAGTGTTACATAATGGAGCTAGAGACCAATAAAGGAATTTATATTGTGAATTGAAAATTTAGCAGCCTAAAATGACAGAGGAGGAAAAATAAATTAGGTGATTAGGTGCCAGGATTCTATGAGTTGCCAGTGTGATACATCCAAGGCAAATGCAATACTTTTCAGCTAGGAAAAGCAGTCCATCTGAGAACAAATTTGGGGTGCTGTGTGTAATTCTTATCATGCTGTTGAAGACAGAGGAACAAAATTTCAGACAGACACAGAGGAGAACATCTGTGCTTAGGAAAACAAAAAAGACCAAAGAACGGAGCTTGACTGGTTTAGTGAAGCAAAGGTTTAGCAAGGGTATAATGTGTGGTCTTTTACTTCTGCTGGCAGAAGACAGTGAGCAATGGGAACTGACTTGTGTTAAGTGCATTCCTTGTGATTAAAACCAGATTTGTATTACCCATTCTCCCTGGAAAGCGAGTTCAAGGGGAAAAGAGGAAGTAAAACGCTAGTAATTTTGGCCTGACAGGATGATGCTTCAGCAATCGTTCCACCTGGCATCACTTTGAAACTAATTGTAGCTTTTCTATAAAGCCACTTTTTGTGCTGTACTATCAGGATCTTTGGGCTTTCACTCTTTAGTTGTGCTTATCATACATGGAATTGCAACATAAAGGTGTGATTATATCAACCTATGTCACAGTCCAGATCGCAGATATCTGAGCTAGATACCTAAAGCACCCTTTACAGTCAACAGAGAGAAATAGGGCTTATAGGCACAATTTCATAGGCCTTTTCATAAATATCTACTTCAGTAACAGATAAATGAATGGCATTCCAGAAGCATATATTGAATGCGTAGCCAAGAAACAGACTTCTAAAATGCGGTAAGATGAATCTCACTCTATGTTTCTAACATACAGATGTTAAAATACAGCCTGTGTGTGGTTCTGCAAAACCCAGGTCCAACAGACTAAGGAGAAAATTAAAAGCAATCTGTGGCAGAGATGCAGAATGAACTCTGAACAGCTGTGGTTTGAGCATTTTTTTTAGTACATGCTATAATAAGTACTGCAAATGCTATCTGCAATTCCCATGGGGGGGGAAAAAAAAAAAAAAAAAAGATAGCTCCAGAATGAATGCAAGGACTGCAGTTATTCAGGGTGTCCTTTTATCATCATAAGCTATCATCAGGAGAATACAATTGAAATCATGTTTTAAATGAATCCACAAGTCCAAAGAATTGAATGTAGTTAAACATGCACTTTGGGACCATATCATGCCTTTTACAATTTTTGTTTACAGCTTGGCTTTAGAAGCATCATATAAAATCTACAGCCTTCACCATTCTCTGCAAAGTGCTCTGAAATGCCATGAAACAGTATGAAGAACGAGAGTAAATTCTGCATAATTAACTTCATTTATAGGCACATTCTGTCCTTGTAGCCCCATTTCATACTGATTAAGCTTCTGATATTTTCCTTCTTTAAGCAAAGACTGCAAAGGAATGAACATTTTTCTGAGTGTGCAGCTATGACTATAAATTATCTTAACCTCCTTTTGTTAGCTGAGTGCAAGCTAGTGACTGTAGATTGACAGATAAGCAAATAAATGAAAACTTTTCCTCTGCTATTAAGACCTGTTCCATTAAATCTGAGATGAAAAAAAAAAAAAAGGGAAATCCTGAAAAATATAGCCACTGAATGTTCTCTAAACTATCCACAACTAGCAATAGTCTGTATGGCATTTACAGCATGTAGGACACTGAAACTCTTGAACTATTGGAACACTTGGGATTTTACTTTGACATTTGAATGCCATATAAAACAAATAATCACCATTATAATAATGAAATCAGCCTATCCAGCCAAATATACCCATAGACAAAACTGATTAAATAGTTACCTTCGCATTATATAAGGTTTTTAAGATTTTCTTTTCAGATATAAAGTCAAGTTTTCTAGACCTTGACTCTTTACCTTCTATTATGTCATTATTTTATGGTACCAAGTCATACTATAATACTAAATTGGGCAGGTTTTTATTACTTTTATTTTTAGCAGGAATACTATTTTAAGTGTGTTGGGGAGGCATAACATTTGCTGGCTAATGGGAGGAAATTTACGAAAATTTTAAATTATCTTCTTTTATTAAACATTAAATAATTGAACCCCCCTATCATCGCAGAAAATGAAAACTTAGAAACTTACTTACATGTGATGTCCTAAACTGGCTGTAATAAAGCTACTAAAGCTACATACATATATCTGAATCTTTTTTTTTCTATTATACTAATTTATGGAATTATAATAATGTAAATGTATTATGTAACTTTCAGCATTACTGTGTTGCTTTTGTACTGCTATCCCAAGTTATAGTAGGGCAATTCTAAAAAATAGTGAGAAGAAAAAGAAATAAACCATGGATCAAATCAGTCACACTCATACTTCCTATGAGAGCAAAATTGAAGTCTAAGCTAATTTCTCTTTGATCTGTGTTCTTGCCCAAGTTGGCCTGTCTGGAAACTACATAGCTAGGAAAAAATACAAGTCAGTCAAGAGGCTGATCAAAGAGTATGAGCTATAGCTTGATTATATGCAACTTGTGTGAACTTTTTCAGTACTTGGTTTGGAAAAGAAGAAAGACTTGATTTCCTCCCTTTTCTCAGCTTCCTTTCAGTTCTTATTTACAACTTGCAACAGTTGGAAATTAGGTCTAACACATTCAACTATAACCATCCAATTCAAGCATTAGATTATTGTACTAACCTTTCACATCTGAAAATGTGATTTTAAAGTCCTCTGAGATAAAACATGGAAATGAGTTGGTAGATGGATCCAATGTCCATTTTTAGACACAGTGCAAAAAGAAATAATAATAATAATCTAGTTTTTAAGTATAACATGGAATTGTATTAAGTCTGGTGCAAGGCATAAAATAGCAGAATTCTGTTCTCTCGGAACTGTCTCTACACAGTGCCTGCTTACAGCAGAAATGGCCATATGCATAAGGGCTCCAAGTTTATCTCACATGCAGTAGTTGCTTCCTCTTAGACTGTCAAAAGAATATGAAGTATACTGTCAAATTTATTTTATACCTTGTCAAAGGAATACAAAATGTTAAAATGAAAAGTATTAAGAGGCAAATTGAGCTCCAAAATATGTTTTTTTTTTTCGATTTCTGCTATTACACTTAGTATCTACACAGAATTATAACAGAAAATGCTCAGTCCATAGAATCCATAACCAGTTCCTCTGCTACTCTGAATAGTGTAACATCCCTGGCTTGTTGTTTTAAAAAAAAATAAAAAGGGGGGGGGGTGCATTTTATAAAGAGAATAATGTGTTCCTTTTAATTCTCCCAGGACTTTAAAGTACCTGAATAGACTATGCTCTTTGTACAGAGCCCAAGCGTTAGACACTTCAGCTCCAAAGGTAAATGTTTTTGAAAGTTGTGAAAACACTGCGATAGGATGGAAACTTTTCCCTGGCCTTTTCAACACTGGAGACAAGTAACAGCTGCTGCAATTAAGGAGTCCAGTGAAAGTGAAGTGACAAAAATCGAACTGTGTTTCCTTTTTGATCTCTGCAGTTGTGATGCAGAGATAATAAGCATATGGACTAAATTCGATCACAGTGATGTTGAATTTTAAGAAGAAACTCCCATCATACATATCTGAAGGAAGATAATTAATGCTTTGGGTCATATTTCCGTCATCAGCTCTGAATTTAAGATAACCATTTGGCCCATTAGTCTGTGCGTGATGTATTATGTTAACTTCCATGAAAATGGATTTGTACATTGTTGAATCTATGTGTATCAAAATCTCATTTCTGTTGGTTATTTTAGTTGCATTCTATACAACATGGAAGGCAACATTTTGGTTTTTATAGGAATATATATAAATGACGTTTTGTTAAAAATATAGTAGTTGACTTGAGAAAATTAGGAAAAAAAAAGACACAAATTCTAAACATTATTTCAATATCTCTTTGGTAAATATAAACATCATCTACCTGCAAGGGTCTCTCTGGTCTCTTGATTTTACTTTCAATAATTTTGATAATTAGTTTTACTTAATTAAAAAAGAATTTTAAATTGAACTTCAATTTAAATTGAAATTCAGTTCCATTTAAACTGAATCCTGGGAGAACTCCACCTCATGGTTTTTTTTTTTATTTAACAAAATCTTTCATGTTTTTCCTACTGTACTTTATGTTTATTATTGTCAAGTGGATAAATTTGGCAAGTAGTACCTTCAAAATAATCAGATCTATCCAGAAGCATTAGATGTATTTGTTCTCTAAATGATAACTGCAAAGTTAATATATCCTTTAAACATGCAATCAGTACTGTTTAGCTAACTACCAACACTAATACCTCTATTGCTATTTAAATATGACCCTGGAAACTGACAGCTGAGACTCTATGCAGACAACCTGAATTCCACTTATTATTCCAGTTATTATTTCCAATTTCAGATGTGCACCTCCTAATGAAGTTGAACACCCCTCAACAGTTCTAGAAAATCAGATCCCTTACTGGTACTCTGTTCAGATGTCTTTTAAATATCTAAATAGCTAAAAAAAATCTAAGTATCTAAAAAATATGTCTTGATTTGACAAACAGACTTATCATCAATGATCTTCCAGGATCAATGCCTAGATTCAAAGTCAGGAAAAGGAAGGCATGTAACCTGTCTTGAAATAGGAAACGTTAAGCAGTTATTATACCTTTGATATACTGGATCACTTATTGGTGTATTTATTTGGTGTATTTTCCCTCTTTCTCACTAGATGGTAAGCTCATGTGGCTCTGTTGTGAAGGGCTCCGCACTTCAGGAGCCAGGAATTTTCATTATTACATAAAATACTGTTCAAATAGCCCAATGTAAATGATTTTTTAAGACATCCACTTAAACTGAACCAATTCATGAATACTCAGCCTCAGGTTACTGTGAATTATTCAACAGAGTAACTTCCCAAGACAGCTCCTTACATCTGGTGGCTTTTTGGCATGGCTCCACCTCACCAAGCCTGTGCAAAGAGACACACGCACTACTGTGTCTTAGATAAAATATTCAGTCTAATGCAGTCGTAAAAAGACTGGAAGACTGGAGGTATTTTCAGCATTGCATTAACATTTTTCAAACTCACATGTGGACAGACTGCTTTAAACAGCACTGACGGAATGAAAGTAACTGTATCTACTTAGCTGGTAAAGCAGAACAGACCATATGAAACAATTTATTTATTTATTTATTTATTTTTTGCTCCTAATATTATATCCCTTTCTAAAATGTTTTTCAATATTAAAAAAAATCCTGAAAAGAAAACACAATTGGAATTAAAACAAAGAAGCACTAATAAATTCTCTTTCTCTACAAAGACTGTGAGTCTGAGAAATGTGGTGTTAAGTTAGTGCTCCGAGGCCTACAACCTGATTAACATATTTGAAACTGAGTATTTCATAAGTTGTGAATGTGCCCAAACTCCCATTATTGCTAATGGAAGCTACCTACACTCCCTAGCTCTTTTTTTTTTTTTTTTTTAATTTCCTGAAAAATACATTATCTAGAGCACTTACCACTGTGGTAGCTAATAGCAAACATGATTCAGACAGAGAAACACTAATAATGTGTAAAAGGGATCTTAGTTTGTCTGCTCTACATGATTCCAAGCTTCCATAATCTTCTCTCACTTTTTTTCCATGATGTAAAACATTTTAATTTACACTGAATATTTAAATGAATAAGCATGTCAGATACAATATTGCAAAATTACCATGAGAAATAACTTATGGCTCAGTTGAGGAGAGAGACAAAGATTTATGGCATGGCTTCGATTCTTCATGTTGCCCATTTTAAAAATTAGGTAGCTCCACTGATAGCAAAAATTACTTTGATCTGTAACATTATAAGTGAGATGTGAGTCTGACCCAAAATATTTAAGCAGAAAAGAATTGTCCTACTAGTCTCAGGCAGTGTGGTCCAAGAAGCTCCATCCATATGGAAATATACAGTGTTTGCCCCTAGCAATACAGGGAATTTCCCACAAATCTTGCTTAACATTTTCTTCAGCCAAGTTGCATGGCTATAACTGGTTGAAAACTCTGTATCATTAAAGGATTATATTTCATCTTTTTATTAAATTGCCAGGAGAACTAGCTTGTGTGGTATGTACATACATGTAGACATTCCAGCAGAAATGACTAACTACCATGAGCGTCAGCTACAAGGGGCTATACCTTCAAGAAACCATATGTCTTCCAGCACTTTTAGGTGAATATACTTAGTTTCCCTTTCTTTATGTCTCCCTGATCCCTGGTCTCTCTGATCCTCCCCTTTTTGTGAGAGTGGGTAGGAGTCAGCACTCTCTCCTCCCTAGGTCAGCACTAATAGCCCTTACATGCCTCAGTGGAGATGGGAATCTTTTATTGTGCAGCTTCTTGTCATGAAAATCTTTGTAACAACTGCACACAAGCTCAATTGTCATGCTTATTTATCCTAAGGACTATGTATAACTCCTTAAAGAAGTATGATGTGGGATCTCTATCACAGTGGGAAGGTACAGAGACAAAACATTTTTTATTAAAAAAAAATGTGTATTCTTACATAGCAAGCAAGAACAAACATGCAATGATTGCAAGTGTAATGGCTAAATGTGTATTGTTTAATATAAATTATTTTCAAGTCACTTTCATGAAAAGTACTCTTTTGCATCTTGTGTGAGTGGATAATCTCAAGATATGCAAAATTATTTACAAAGAACATCTCAGACAAGCTGCTGTTGCAGCTGGAAATGAACCAATTTTCATAATGTCTTGCCAGGCTGTTTCCAAAAACAACAATAAAAATATATAATAAAAAAATAAAAAACAATTTTTAAAAAAGGTATGTGTGGGGGACAAATGAACCATCCTATTTCAGGTATCTCTTTAGTACAACTCTGTTTATTTGCAAAGGAAGATTACAGACAGANAGAATAAACAATAGGAGGCCATGTCTTTATTCAGAAAGCCAGGTCTGTTTTTCCAGTTGGTTCTGTGCCTAAAAGAAGCTCTCTCTGTCTCTCTACTGGCTTCCTCCCAAAGCAACACGCACACTGTTTCCCGCACTGTTGAGTTGTTTTAAGACCCCCCATAAATATTCCCTGGCTTCATACTTTGCTTACACTTAGATATGGATGTGGGAGCGTATGTGTTGCTTTTTCCTTTTTGAAAATTCAAATACCGCACTTATCATCTTCATATTTGAAAATGGTCACCAGGAAACCTCTTCAGCTACTTAGGTCAGCTTCTGTTCATAACTCCCTATGCTGATCTTTGTATGAACACAAACGTCTTTGCATTTCAGGGATGAGTAAAGAAAGGGCACTTAATTGCACCCTCATGATTTAATAAAACAGGGATTAGCAGTTTATTCCATGCATGAGACCGGCAGCAGAATCTTCTTAACACCATGGTTTGCATTTTTCTGTTTGCAAGACTCTCTCTCTACAATATATGTCTGAAGCCATATAATCTTTTATTTATTTTGCAAGGTGTATCAAATGCTTTTGTGTGAAAAGTGTGAAATGAAACCAGCATACAACAACATAGTTGATCTAATTTTTGTCTCATTAGTACATTAAAAGGAAGAGAGACCTGGAAAGGCAAAGAGGTATTTTCTTGAAAAAAAAAAAAAAAGAAAAAAAAAACCTCTCTGAGTTTCCTTTGTCTTCTTCAATGTTTTTGTAAGGTGAAGAGTCTTAAGGAGTTTGTTTGTTACATTGCTTGAGTCTCACTTAGTCTAAGTCTTTTATTATGAATTAATTATTTGCTATGATGATATGTATGTATGTTTGGAATGGGACATGGTTACGGGGATGTTTCCCACCACCGTTGTCTCCAGGTCGTTTCAAACGTGGCTGTCATGTTGTCATCTTCATCCCCCCTCTTAAGCCCCTGCACCTGCTCAGAAGACAGTTTGTAGATCTCAGCATGTCTGCTGATTTTGGGGTGTTTCTCTCAGCCCAGCTCTACTGGAGTGTTGTCCTTATGATACTGTTTACACTTCTAGGCCTCCTGAGGAACAAAGTGTCTGAGGAAGAAAGTTTTACAAGTTTCAGCTTCTTTCTGTTTATGAACCAACAGCAGTAAGTTATAATTTTTTTTCATAGGCTGTCGAAAATTAACCATTAATTTAGTTGCTCTAACTGCTGGATGCCATATTCATTAAGAGTAATCACTATCCATTATCCATACTACACTAGTAAATTTTATATAGTTAGACTAAATATGGTATTGCTTCTTTCCCTATTAATTAAAAATACAGAATGCCTGAGTTACTCATTTTATTAAAGGAATGAGGAATGGAGGACAAACTAATAATGGCTTGTGCAGTCTTGTTTCATTTTATGAATAGTTAATACAATACACAGTTCTTTAAATGTTGCTAGCCAGGTAAATACTAGCCACTCATTATGAATCAAGTAGAAATAACTGCTGTTTTGGTTTACTGTGAAAGTAGGGTTCTTTGTCCCTAAAACCTAAGTAGCATTGTTCAGTTTTTCTTTAAATTTTGCATTGGCAAAATTATATATAAATTCTTTACTTGTAGTTTTTTTTTTTTTTTTTTTTAATTTGGAAATTTCAAGAATGAGACTATTTCAATGGAAGAAGAATGAGGGGCTTATTTAAAGAATGTCAGAAGAAAACTTTTTAATTTAATTGCTCATGATTTCTTTTTATTTAATATAGACTTCAAATATTCTCTCACCTTTCAAGAGCTCATACATATAAACTAATGGCTGTATTTTAAAACACAAATAATTTTGTTGATAAGTAATATATAGCTTAGAAAACTAATAACAATCTAATATATTCTATCTGTTCTTTCAATGGTACCTAGAGATCCTCATATATGCACAAGAAGTGATTTGGAGCATTTCAGTAGTATATTAAAGTCTCCACAAAATAGGAAAAGAAAAGCACGATTTTTCAAGATCTGTGCTTCAAGCTCAGTGGACGTCTCTGGGAAATATGTTTTGTCTTTCTAGGTGCTTGTCCATACCTCAGTTCCTCCAGCATTAAAAAATATTTCCCAAATATTTTCATTGCTAGTGCTGTATTAAAATTTCTTTAAGTGACTAAAGCATCTGTCTGTAAGTTAGAAAAGGTTCCTTTCTGAGTCAGCAAGATATGACTTGTATGGAGCGCAGCGGAACTGGAACAACCTGTTCGTCTGGAGACAATGACCACCAGGCAGTGGTAACAATTGTCTGCTGCCTGTGACTGACGTGCTTCCTTCCACATCCTATAATGTTCCCAGGTTATGGAATTGCTTGATTTTGCGGGCTTTGTCAATTCATTTATTTTATATTACATAGTATATCATATAAAGGGATACATAGTTAATATAAAAACATGGGGTATACAGCATATTATAACATGGGGAGTTTGCATATCACCCCCCCTGTGATTAGGAAATGAAAGTAACAGTCTTATATGTTTAGTTTAGATGGAGATGCTAAATAGACTACAATTAACATGACCATAATAATTTAAGAAGATCAAGCAGTTTATGTATACTTATATACATATATATAGAGAGAGAGAGAGAGAGAGAGATGAAATTCAAAAGTAATCTAAACATTGTGGGACCAATAGAGAGCATGTTTCACAAGATCAATACAGTATGCTTAGGTTTAACTTACTAAGAAGAATGGAGAGCAGTCCATTAACCCATTATACCACTTGGGGTGGGAAGCAGGTAGAGGGAAAAAAAGAGGATTACAAAGTCTACAGACACAGAGAGGGAAGTACACCCAGCTCTTATGGGCAAGTAAAGTGATGGAAAATAATACAAAAATGGAAATGAACAGATTTATTTCATTGCAGTCAGTAAACAAAACAGCTAAAGGTTCCCATAGTACCGTTAACTCATCAAATGCACAGATTAGTCACCAAAGTACACAGTAGTCCAGTTGACAGTTGCGAACACTTCAGATTTACAATGCTACTATACTACTATTGCTATGGAAACCTTAATTTGCACTCTCCATTTACTTTTATTTTAGATTTACAATGTAAATAGCCTACAATATCATTTTCTGCATCACCTTTCTCCCCCATAAAATAACCTAAATGGAAAAAGAAAAAAAATATATTAAAAGGCGAAATCTTGGTTCAGTACAGAAAACTGTGCAAGTATTGAGTTCCCAAAGCTTTCATTCTGTACCACTCCACAAAATATTAGCTTTCCCTTCTTTTTGAATCCAATTCTTCCTTTTAAAAATCATATATTTCTTCTACTTAAAAATAAAAAAAGCAAGATTTAGAAAAAGGGCAGAAATGGGATTTTTTTTTTTCTAAATACAAAAGAATCACAGGCCTATGCACACACAACAAATGGTCTATTAACAGAGGCCAGAGAAAATCCAACTAGACAACTCTGCCCAAAAGTTAAAAAGATTGGCATGATGGAACTCCAGATCCAGTGAAGAATGCAAAATTCTGTGATCAGTTACTGCAGATCTTCCCTATAATTTTGCTTGGGAAGATTTTGAGGATTTTTTATATGTAAATAGGATTCTAGATATGTTGCAGGAAATGTACAGTAGCTGCAACAGGATATGGCAAACCCAAATGTCCCCACATGCCTCTGTGGGGACAAATACAGCATCTCTCTGCAATCCCTAAATCTCATCAACTAGGGCACATCTCAAATGCATGCTAAAACTCAGCCCGTATCATAAGTTGGTAAAGCCTGATTACTCCGTTTATTACAACACAGCACCTTGCTACTAGAGCATGGCTTGAGTCCAAAGCAAAACAAAAGAAATTTCAGATGTCTATGAACACATTTCCCCAGCACTTTTGATTTGGAGCTAAGCATAGACAGAGCTTGCACTGGTTTCTCTGACTCAGTCAGTAATATCTTTTATCTGTAGTAATTGGTTTCATTGTTTTTAGCTTAAATAGTCATTAATATATGAAGAAGTAAATCTACCACCACTACAGAATGATTAAATCATGGAATTAAATCCAAAAGCCATGCATGAATATACACTTGTAGGAAGAGGTTTCTTTGTTCAGTTAAATCAGAGATGCCACAATTAACAAAACTCTCATTTTATTGCAGCTTTTCTTTTTGCAGCCAAACACAATAATTATACTATTTGTGAAAGAGAAATTAAAATATTTCTAGATTTTTTTTTGCATTTTTACTTTCTTTATTCTTATTACAACTCTAGCTCAGTAGAATTCAATTCCAAAAACTGCCTGTGGAAGTTATTTCTTCTAACCTTTTCACAAGTTTCCTTAACCTGGAATATCATAAACAGGAAATGCCTTGCCACTCTTAGCTGGATGTGTTATCTTATCTGGAGGCAGTGATGTTAGCAGATAATACATCAGAGCAGATGGCAGTTAGTGTTCAGTGTAAACCACAGGTCAATGTGGTATACTGTTAGTAGCCATAATAAATCATTAAGAGGAACTACTTACCACACTTCCAGGATGTGGGTTAGGCCTATATGGAATTTTTATATCACAGACCATAGGCAACTAATTCTTAATTATACGCAAAGCAACAAAATCTTAAGCAGTTTTCTATTACTGTTTGGATTTAAAATACAAATTATAGAAGGAACAGAGAATAAAGGTCAGGGGTTTAGGGTTTTTTGTTGTTCTTTTGGTTTGGGTTAGGGTTTTTTTTTGCCCATTTTAACCTTTCAGGCTGTAATGCTTAACATAGGTGATTAATTTAAACTAATAAAAATGAGTGGGACATACCTTCCATCTCTATTTCTATATGAAAAATATCATAAGCAAAATGATAAGCAAGTAGTAATTCATGTAAAAATCTTGTGTATAAGTTCTTCAAAAGCTGCCATCACATTTCTGCTGGAATTTAAAGGGTCTTCTAATACCAGAAAAATCCCTAGATCTAATATTGTAGGACAAAGCAAAACATATTCAGACATAATATAAGTGCTGACTCTAGTATTTGGACCCAATGGCAAGATCTAGTACATCTGGGTGGACTGCATTTGCTCCATACAAGGCAGGCTGAATCTCTGAGCCTTAAGGGGGGCAACCACTTCCATAAATTTTGGCCTGAGCTAAAAATTGACTGAATATTTTTGATAACAGACAATAGACATGAGAAAATCTAGCAGTTTCTGTTTAGCCTTGGTATTTGCCAAGGTCCCACTGGACCGTGGTAGACGCTATCCAAGAGTGGGAAGGGGCTGCTGTGGACACAATGATGGTCACAGCCTCCCCTGGGTGGCCAGTCGGGGCCCTGGTGGCAATGGCAAGAGATGGGACTGGGGGCATTCATCCTCCACCTGCAGCAGCATGGGGCCAGGATGGGTGCCCTGGGCAGAACTGGGAGTGGGCTTCCAAGGTCTGTGTGGGGCCATACAGACTGCAAGGCATCAAGAGTGGTAGGCATTCACAACTCAAATATTGTGGTCAATATCTGTGGCAACTTGACTTTTCTGAGGTATAAATGAGAAGGCTTGGATGCACTATAAACAGGCACTAGTAGTGCTACTTGCTTGAGCATTAAAAAAAAAAAAAAAAAAAAAAAAAAAAAAAAAAAAAAAAAAAAAAAACGGAAAATTTTTTTCATCTTCATCTTTATTTAGCTTTTTTTTTTTTTTTTTTTTTTTTTTTTTTTTTTTTTTTACAAGCAAGTAGTAGGTACTGTGCTCTATTGCAGAGAGAGCTCAGGAGGTCACTTAGTCCAATGCCCTGTTTCACAGAAGGCTACTTAGGCCTTTATCCAGTTGAGCCTTGAAAACCCTCAGGAGTGGAGATTCTGCAGGCTCTCTCTACAGCCTGACCCATTACTTAATCATTCTCAGAGCGAAAGGGTTTTTCTTCTTTCCTTATGTCAAATGAGTGTATCCCCTATTTCAGTTTTTGACAGTTGTCTCTCCATTTCCCTCCACGTCCTACTATGAAGAGTCTGGCTCCATCTCCTTCATGGCCTCCCCATAGGTACTGGTGCTGCTGTTACATCCCATGCTACTATTTTATTTCTAGGCTGAATAAGCCTTAGTCCTTCAGCTCAGTGCTCCAGTCTTCACTGGACTCACTCCAGTTTGCCAATGACTTTCAGGAACTGTGGGGGGAATTGCAAGCAGCATTTCATATGGGGTCTGAAAAGGGGATGTTGAAGGGAAATATTAAGTCTCCTGACTGCAGTCCTGTTAATACACTCCAGTATGCTGTTCACTTTCACTGCTGCCTGGGCATACTGCTGGCTCATATTTAGGCTTTTGTCCAACAGGACATCCAGAGTTTCCATAGAAACTCACTCCATGATTTTCATCTGACCAGTCTTTTGCTGCCCAGGCCACTCTTCTATCTCTTTTTGAAGGGAAGGGGTGCAGTAGTTGCCTTTCTCCAGTCTTTGGGAACCTTCCCTTATCTCCACGTCTCTCAGTGATAAGTGAGAGGTCTCACAATGACTTCAGTTAGCTCTTTTCAAGCCCTTGGATGCATCTGGACCTACGGGGTTCAGGACAAGCTTGAATGGGTCAAGATTCCTCAAGAGTTCCCAGACTCAATATTTTTTCCGCTATTGCTGGTTCCTCTCCTACTTGACCCTGCTTAAATAGTCATGGAGCCCTGGAAGACCTTCCCAGTGAAGACAAAGGCAAGGAAGGGTCTGAGTACTCCATCTTTATTTGTGTCCATGGGCACTAAATCACCTTGATTATGGCCAGCAGCCATGGAAGAGGATTGAATTGCGATCTCTGGATAAACATTGACCCATTCAAGTCACTGTCTATTGATAAATCCACTTTTTGGAGTATTTAAGATGGACTCTTTATCTGTTGTACTGGCCTTAAATTCCTTAAGGGATTGTCCTTAAAGACCTGCCAGCTCTCCCAAGTAGCCTTAGCCCTCAGAGCTGGTAACCCCACTACCGGTTGTCTGAATAAGTAGAAGTCTGTATGCATGAGGTCCAGGGTCTGTACTCCAGTACTATTCTTCCCTGCTCCCCTCACATCTCCATTTATAGTCCTTGGGCACATACATGGAAATGGGTCTGCTTTCAATCTGTTTAATCCTTCCCAAAGGCTCCCTCATTCCAATCATCCTGCACTGTGTACTTACCACTCCTGACCTCCCTTCCCTCATTTAGTGCCAGACTGTTATCAATATTCCCCAACACAGCTATTTTAAAGCCTTCATCATCAAATTGGCCAGCCTGTCAGCAAACTTTATCAAATGGGTCCTGTCTCTCACTAGCAATCCTTACTCCTTAAAGAGGGGCCCATGGTCATAAAAGCCATTTTTATGACCCACTGTCATAAAAGCCAAAGCACTGCCTGCAATGCAAGCCCTGCAGACAGTTAACTCACAGGAGGCACACATTCTTATTCAGGTTCTTCCCCTTTGCCATAGGAAGGAAGGCAACATCACCAGGGCTCCCATGTCCATCCAGATGCGTTAGCCACTCCTGGCTTGCTCCAGGTCTCCTTGGCAGCATCAGTAGTGACCACATGGGGAAGCATCAAGGGCCTTTTGAAGGACTGGGCAGTCTTTTCACAACATCCCAGATGCTGTGAAGCCACAAACCTTTGACCTCTCCAACCTCTATCACCCACCGCTTCCTCTTGGAGCTCATGCTCTCAGGTTACTTTGAAAATCCTGACCAATGTGTTAAAATCCCTATGTAGAAATTCTTTAAAAGCCTTGTTATGGGTTATCATTACTGCTTTTGAAATCAAATTACAAAACCTATGTTGACTACAAGGAAAAGCAGGAGTTAGACCAAAATTAAGGGCCCTTTGCAAATTCCTGTCTGCATGTGCAAGTCTGTTCTATCTCAGAAGAAAAACAGTTAGCAACCAGTTCAAAAAAATGACTATTATAATTTTGTTAGAAAAGTGTTAACTAATTCTCTCTTCAAAGATTTCACTGTAAAAATGTAAAAATCCCATTTCCCTGCTGTTTGCCAATGTCTGTGTGCTGTGACTAACTAATGTTTCTCCATGTGTTTCATTTTGAATTCATATTGAGTCCATAATGATTAGCTTTTCAGACTGCTCTCCTCTCATATTATTGTGATCTATAACTTTTACTGAAAAACCTGTCAGGCTCATAACTTCAATGCACCACAAATTTTTACTTTATATTCTCCACAACTGGTGCTGAATGGCTTGACTTCAATGGTCTGTAGAATCAGCTTGAATTCTCTTTTTACGAATATGGTATCAATCAAATGCAAACATTTTATCTGCACAGGTTTTCCTAGTAAGATATGTGAGCCTAATCATATTATTACAAGAATTTATTCACAAGTCCCAATATAAAACAGAAAGCATCCATTTGACTGTATGTATTGTACTCTCTCACATTCTATAAATGCATAATCTAATAAATGATATCTATTAATTGCCCTCTTTTTTCTCATAAGTGTTTACATCCAGCCCATGACTGTAAGATCTCAGAAACATGAAAGACTGCTTTTCCTTTTCAATGAATGTAAGCTCAGAATGCAAGTTCAGCACTATTACCTATATATTTCTAAACATCTAAGGCTACCTTTTATCTAAATTGTAGAAATTTCCTTCACTGTATTCATACATAAAGCCTTACAGATTACTATCCAAAAAATTGTCTTATTTGTCTCCCATTTCAAAGATATCTTCCTGAAAATGAATTCATCCTGCAGATAATGGCAGGACATATTTTGTCATCGGTTTTTACATTTTACTCTTTACTCTTTCTTAAAAATAGTGTGATACAAATATATTTAAATTGGAGGCAAAAAAAAAAATGTTCCTAAGTGACACCAATCTCCTTGGCTCTATAAGGAGGCAATTGCACTAGGAAACAAAAAAAGCATAAAAAAACAACACATATTTCAGGACAACGAAGATATAACATATATTGCATTTCTTCTTGGTGATAGTGTTACAAAGCATTAACATGTATGTCTCTAGAGATGCAGTCAGACTGAGAAGTATTCTGAAAAAAAAAACAAAGTATGATATTTAAAATTTTCCTACTGCTTAATCTTTTCAAGTTATCTAGAGATATTTCATGTGGAATATTTGATAATCACTCGATATACAGTGAATGGAATTTTCTTTCCAGATTAAGATTTTTCCCATTACTCTCAATATATTTATAGATAGCCATATTCCTAAGGCTATGCTGTTACATATAGTGAGAGTTTAAATAGTTTGCTCTTTACTAATTTTATATATCCTATATTATATTTAATGCTTGACCTTCAAATCGAGAATTATATTTCTGAGACATACATGACTTCTTCAAATATCAACTCCTGGAAAATAAGAGAATGTGTCAGAAAGGAAATGTGTATTATGTTGAATATTACATAAACAATCGTATTCCCTGTTAAATAATTAATCAGCTAGGCAAATTTCATCAGCTAAGTAATATCCTTCCCATTGTAAAATTTTCACTTTCTCTTTCATAACTGTCAAAGTTAGTGATAATGATCTGATATATGCACAAGTCTACCCAGATATTCTCATGGAATCTAAATTGATTTTCCATACGCCACAAACAGAATACTTCTTTGACACTTCCCTGAAAATTATTATTTTTTTGCAACTTACTGCTTTATTATTCTGACCCCACACATTTACCTAATGTTTGCCAGTAGATACAAAATAAAGCTCCTTGAAAATAAATTTGTAATTCCATTTGCCTTTAGCTTAATTTTCTTCAGATGTGAAGTACACATTTGCAGTCGATAATGATGTAAAAACTACAGTTCTTTCAGAACTGTATGCAATCACCCTGAGCCTTACCTTCAGTGATCTCAGCTTTTTGTGACTCAGAGAGACAAAAGCCTCACACAATGACTACAGCTAGTGACTGAACCAAGTCCCAAAGACATTGTGTTCCTGCAAAGACATAAATATGTTCTGTGTTCCTAGGATGCTAAGCACAATAGCACCACTCATGTAGGTTAAGACAAGCATTTGCTGAGTTGCTTAGTGCTTTCTCATTACACTGACCCTAATGGCATATTCCTTTATTTTGCAGGACTGCTTTTGGTACTCGTCGTCGTGATAATTCAGATTAGGAACAGGGAGCTTGGGCAGAGTTTGTTCCCAATTTGGAAATCTCCTAAATTCTGGTAAAGAAATCTCACTGATGTCAACAGATCAATCTGGATCAGCTCTATTGCTCACAGTTCCAGCTAAATTTGCTATCATGCACAGCACACTCTTTCCCTGCAATATCCCTGTCCAGGCAGTAAGTGCTAGACGCAATGCTAGACAAAGGTATATTTTAATTGGAGGGGTTTATTTCTTACTCCATAAGATGGGTTTAAACAAATAAATAAAAAGAACTTGTGCTGAAGAGGCTTTTCAATTTGCTTCAGTTTAGCTAAAGTGGCAGATGGCAGCTATCTCTGTTCTTCTCCCAGGCCTGCTCTCTGTACAGCTTCTCTCTGCTGTTCAAAGGAACTCCACACTCTATACAAATTATTTCAGAAAAAAAGAATATTAAGGTGCTAGCTGAAAGAAGTGCTTTCATGAAAAGCAGGAAGCTGCTTTGAGGAGAAAAAAACAAGCTCTTTGTTGACAGAGCAGGACGGGGCAGGGGGCAGAGCAGCGCTGCTCTGGGTGGCAACAGAATGCACCAGAATTTTAATATGAGCCTAAAGCTCTTACCAGGTTTTTGGACTCGAGTATTGCAATACAAACTCAGGCAAACATTTATTAAGTCTTTTATTGCACTAAGAAGAGTTGCTCACCTCACCAAATGACAAGAAGGAATTCGGCATGTTCAGGCAGGGTTGTATATTAATTTTTGTGGATCTTCCTTGGATTAAAAAAAAAGAATAGTTCCATGTGTTTCTTTAGTTCTCTGTAATTATTGTCATGTAACCCAATTGAAGACATTTCTTTTAAAGCTAGAATTTGATGTAAAAGAAGAATTTGTAAGAATTTGATGTAAAAATGTGGTGGCTTGAAATATTAATGCTTCCAAAGTTATTTTAGGAAAAAAAAAAAAAAAAAAAAAAAAAAAAAAAAAAAAAAGAGCTATTTCTATAGCTATAATTTATTTCAAGTGTTATAGAACATTTTATAAAGACAGTTTCATACATTTCAAATGCATAGATTCCACATTATTTTTTTATCAGTTTTGGTCTTTTAGAAAATAATTTTGTTGCTTCCTTTATTAACTGTCCTCCTCTGGCATATCTAAGGTTCAAGATATCATCAGATTCCACTGTGCTGGGTGCTCTACATAAATAATAAGACCCCCTGAAATATGAGTTATTATGCTGAAGACAGAAAAAAAAAAGCTAAAAGCAAAATTGGAATTTTTTTTTTTTTTATCATTTACAAGGTAATATGGCTGAATAGGAATTACACAAAATGAATTTCTGAAGGATTATGTGTAAGCATGATTTTTTTT
>VZSV01000013.1:2808838-2822830 GCA_013398735.1 Nothocercus julius
TGTATTTAATTAAATACTGTTAAATGCCATACAACTAAATTCAGAGAAAAAAAGTATAAAACTCATTTTATGTACTTTTCCCCATATGAGATGAAATGTAATTTTCAGGAACCTTCTGATGACAGGGATGAGATGACCAAATTCTGAAATATCAGAGCAATCTGGTATTTGAATTTGTCTTACAAATATTAGTTAGCAGGATCTGAATCCAAAGCTTTGTCCATAATAAAAATTTACCCTTTTATTACCCAAGGTATTAGACAATACCTTATATTTTACATTTCTTCTAGCAGGATAATGTGATAGCTTTGTGATACAATATTCTTTATTTCTAAATTATCTAAATTCCTTGTTTCTCTAAATATCAACAGTATAAAACAAGTGCCAATGCTTGTAATCCCAAATCTCATTTTTGCTAGTGCTCTAGTCTCTCATAACTAAGCAGTAGGTCAGAGGATGGGGGCTTATGTGTCTATGTAGTTTCTCATACATATAGCTATACATATAGCATAGCAGCTCTTGGGGCAGTTCCCCATTTGAATCTATATCTTAAGAAAAGCCCTTCTGATAGCACAATTTAATTCCATCTCTGGTAGCTGGTCTGTATTCTGAGTGGCTGTTCCTATTCTTCCAGTTATCTAATCCACAAAACAGCATACCTTTTACGTGTATCTTTTATACATATTCTGAATTTATGACAGAAGTTATGTCCATAAGCTTCAAAAATGCCTCTCTTTCCCCTTAAACATCAAGCAGAACATATCTCAGGATGTTGTTTCACACTGTGTCATAGACTGAGCAGTTTTTTGTTTCTCAAAAGATAAATTTTTGCTTTTCGTTTCTACTTCCACTGGCCCACTCTCCTAGCACTTACTTTGACCAAGCTCTAGTGTTAATATGATCACAAAATAGACTGATTCACTTCATCAATACGGCAGAAAACTCTCTGCAGAGAAGACTAGTATCAGAGTTTGTGAGATATAGGTTGGCAAGATTTATTGAATTGAATCTGCTGCAATAATACCAAATGCTAAAGCAGGCACCAGGGAGAAGATGAGACAGGGACAAATAGAAGATACTATGAAAAAGATTGAATCAAACAAATTATGTATACAAAAAAGAGAGAGCTTTTATTTTTTTTCAGTTCCATTTTCTTTTCCTGCTACTGCTAGACAGTAATTTGGCACAAATGTAAAGAGAAACCAACACAGATTAAGCTCCTGAGCAGGTGTTGTCATCTCATATCTAGCTTCGAAGACTGTTGCTTCCACACCAGAATTAAGAAAGGCTTGTATGTGCTTTTTCCAACTATAGTGGTTAGCCTAAGAAAATATATGACCATTTTTTCTCAGTACAACAGACTGCATGTTTTGGCAAATACAGCAGGACCACTAATAGCTGTCTGTAATATATGAATGCATGGCTAAGATAGCAAAATTTTTCATCTTTGTTGATGCTAAAAATAGAGTTTCAGCTGAAGGTATTAGGTAAGACAGGGGCATCTATGCCCTCTTTCTTACCAGTTACAAAACCTGAGACAAATTTCTTATGAGTCGACAATTTTGATGCTTTAAAGCAGCTAAGCAGGTGCTGCTTATGACTTCCCTCTGAAGTTATGCTTGTTGCATTATCCTTTATTTCCATGTTAGAAAACTCCAGACTGATTACAGATTGTTAAAACTACTTACTCCCGTAAACAAGCTTCAATCCTACCTGCAGCATAGAAGAGGGCATTTTGGGAGTGGCTAATTAGAAAACTGGTCTAGAAAGGTTGGGAATGCAATTGAGATATAGGGTACATCGCAAACGAGGAGCTAACCAACAAGATGTAGAAGTACATCAGACATTTACATATACCTTGGTTAGCTGACAAAGATCTGCCACATCACATCACAGAAGGGAATGTGTTGGTACTTTCCATGGGAGTGTGTCAGAAAAACTGGGTCTTGCCTTGGTGCCAGGCAAAAGAAACTGATGGCTGTCCTCTCCTTAGCTGGAACATAAACCTCAATGTAGAGAAATAGTGACAGTTTCAAGCCACCCCTAAAAAAAAAAAAAAAAAAAAAAAAAAAAAAAAAAAAAAAAAAAAAAGGCTACTAACCATTCATCTTAACTATGTAGCAATCTGGTCACAAGGAATCTGCGGTGTTGCCCAAAGACTATCTCTGCTTTGCTACCTCTTGGGAGTAGTGTACGTCCCATTTGTAGTGAAATGAAATTCAGCACAGAGGGACTTGTAAGATGACCAGATCCCAACAAAACTAGCCAACTTCATCCATATAACCTATTGAGGAATGTTCAGGAAGAAGAGTGTACTGAAAATAAATCCTACTGCTCCGTTTGGCATGTTATGGCATGAGACAAAAAGGAAAAGTTCCAGCATCTTGAACATGAGAATGCCAAGGGTCATTCTTTGAAATGTATGTTTGAAAAGTGTTTCATAATTGAGTTCTCAAAATATCACAGGGATAAACTCAGGAGAGCAGAAGGAAACTTCAATCTTGTGGATCTGGGGAAACAAGCAAACAAAAAAAAATCTGTTCTCTGATCCAGAGGGAGGGAAAGAAGCAAAACACTGACAGATTTGGAAGATTTTTCACATGTATAGAAAGGGTTCTTTGCACTGCTTGATTTGGTGAATTGTCTCTGTGCTGTTTTTAAACCACAGAACTCATCTTTATAGTCTCAGGATTACATTATCTTCTCTTAGTTGAGCAGCGGATATATGCTAGGGTCAGTGTTAACATAAAGTGAATTCCACAAGCTTATGAGATAGTAGTCTGGGTGACAGTTATGTAGTCTTTCTGCTTTGCAAAGGAGTATTGTTTGCTATTAACACCTAATAGTATTTGCCAAATCTACTCTTAAATACACCCATGTATTTGAGTTTTTACTGCTTCCCCTGAGATACTGTTCCACAGTCTACCACATTTAGCTGTCAAGAAGTTAAAGACTAATTTTGAGTATTTTCAGTTTCAAGCTGAATCTTTTGTACAGCTCTGCCTACATTCATACTCAAGCCTACATTAGCTACTTATTATCCTGCAAATTTGTTTCAGTTTTGCTATACCAGCATTACAAGTCTTAAATAATACATGACTAACCCACATCAGGGACCAACTGGAAGTACTAGGGCTGGAACTGCTGATTGTTTCTATATATTGTATAATCTTGAGAGAATGAGAGGAAACACATTTTCTTTCAAAGGCATCTGTGGAGGGAGACCCCTTACTATGTGTCAGATTACATCTCTGACATCCCTCTGAGTGAGCCTCAACACTGTTTAACTTCCTTCCAGAGCAACATGTAATTTGATGTAGATATTTACCTTTTTTTAATCTGTGTGCACTGTCTCTTTTTCATAAAATTGTGCACTTTTTTCATAAATTGTGCAGTGCTACTTTTCCAGTCTGTTATGCTTTATATACTTGTTGAGAGTTTTTTTGTAAACGAAAATCAGTAAGCTTGAATGAATTGCAATTTCATAATTTATTTCTACAATTTTCTAAAGTTAATAACCTCCTTTAAAATGATGAATTACAATTAAAACATTTTTTTCTCTTCTGGTTTTGATTTATTTAAAATAACTTTGTTCATTCATTCCATGTTTACCTTGAACTGTCTTGCTTTTTGCAGTTTGTCGTCATGTTTACTGCCTATTCCTAAACCTAATCTAATATTCTATTTTTAAACTTAATTCCTTTAATGAAACTTTTTTTAATGCACAAGTGAAAAAAGTAAGCAAATTATCATATGATCCTTTTAAAAAATAAGTATAAGATCATCAGGAAGTAAAGGGAATGATTTGTACCATCTAGTTTCTGTATTGAACTCAAGGTTATTATAATCTGAAAATAGAGGGCTACCTGATACAAAGTACAGGTAACGTAGTCTACCATTGCCAGTTCACTAGAGCTTTAGTGGCTCATACCAGCCTGCTCTGGTAGGAGAATGCTCAAATCTGTGATGTGCTAGCAGGTAATATCTAAAAATGAATACATCCCAGCAGATCAGACCCACAGTTTTGATTCTTCCAATTTTAGAAACAAAGGTCTGCCAGGAAGCTCGATTTTTAGTTGCCTGAAAGGAGTTGATCCAAAGAGGAGTATCAGCTGATTAGAGGCCCTTGTTAAATATTTGTCTGAAATCTGGTCATTGTCAGTTCAATAAAGTCAGTTTTGGATCCTTTCTGGTAATATTCACCAACTGCACTTTTCTTAAAAATTACTGTAGTATGTTCTCTATGGGTAGTGAGATACCTGTTCTTGTACTTCAGCAACTTAGAGTGATTTAAAAAAAATTTAAATGGTAGTATTAAATAAATCATTCAAAGGACTACTTCTGTCTTGTTCTAAATGCAGAGAAGATTGTCTTATTACTCTTCATCGTGACTGAGCTGAACTTGAACCTTCCTAGATCTGTGGGTTTGGCTTATATCTCAGTATTAAATGCAATCAGAGAAAAAAATATATATATATTCCTGTAGAATAACCTATCATAGTACTCAGTGAATAGCAGTAATTTAAATTGATGACAGTAGCTGATATTAAGGTTAACCACCTCCTCAGGAATTACATTAAGTCTGTGGTTGATAGATACAACCAAAACCAATTTGAGTAAAGTAATTTAACAGGCAGCAGATGATATGCACAGATGGGATTTCCCAATTGCATCACTTTGGGGATAGAGCTAATGTTATGAAAAAAATAAATCATACTATTTCATAGATGCTTTCCATAGGATCTTCCCTAAAGTACACTGGAACTGACAAGACTTTTGTTTCAATATATTTAATATATTTTTTTTTTTTTTGACATAGATGGGGAAGAAGGTAGAGAATCTTTCCAAACAAGGCATCATTTAACCCAATTTAATTTATACCCTTACTTTTGGACAATAATATTTCCAAACTACAGATATACAGAGAAAGTACACTAATTTAGTTGCTTGTTCATGCTTGCCTCACATATTATTGAACAACTGTTCTACTTAAACTCTTAGCAAATCAGCTAAATAAAATTAATATCTAAAATTACAGAGGTTCAATATAACAATAGAACAATTATGTTTGAAATACAAATGCACACTTTATTCTAGGTGTATATGCATACATGTTGAAAAAGCACACAATTCTGTTGACCTTCAGTGCTCCTTTTATGTAAGGATGTGAGCATAAATATAAACAGAGAAGTTATATTATCAAAAGCAAAACAGTCCATACTGAAATAAATGCAATTGCTTATATGAGGTAGTAACAAAAGATCAGTGCCCCATTGTGCTTAGCATTCAACAAACATAGAAGAAAACAAGGCGTAGCCTTGTTCCCTAGACCAAGCACAACAGCACTCCTACAAACTTCCCCACTTTGAGTTTTTACAGTTTTGTCAGCAATAGTACTGTTTTAAATGACAAAAAAAAAAAGACAAGGATACTGAGAGCTAATAACATTATAATATATCCTAATACCTAATACCTTAATAGAATGACTCACGCACATCCTTACTTAACATGTTGGCCTGGAGATTCATGTGAGATACTGGTAGGAATTTACAATTTACACTTTGTTCATAGATTGTGCTTGACCAGAGGTCTCACATAAGATCTTCTGGAAAATACAGCTGGAACACACTTCAAGCCATAGTGGAGATTTTCATTGAAAACAGATTACTGTTTTGTTAGCAACATTACTTTTTTAATCATTAATACACCCCCATTGAGAACAATACTATTGAGAAAACATAAATCATAATTAGCTTACTATTATCTAACCATTAAAATCAGACATTTTATGTTTATGTAAAATTAGACAGAAATAGATTTTTCCTAACTTTTTAAGACCCTGTTCTTCTGTCAGTATTTCAGATAGCGTTACATTATTGCACCTGATTCAATTGTAAATTTCTACTGGCATAGTGTATTTTCTCTCTATCTGAAAGGCACTCAAATGCTGAGAGTGCTTTAAAGTCATGTTGTTGTTCTTTTAGCATCCTAAAATCTTTACCCACCTATAAACTGTCATTTGCTTTTCCTACACACTTTCCTGCTCTGTACAGCAAGACAAATCTTTGAATTTTTCAGTGACAGGATATGTTGAGCTTGATTTGCAACATTTGCAACTGACTTTCCTCAATTTTATGACAAATGGGACTTCACTGAAACCAATGAGATCCAACTGCAGTTGCATCTCAAAATTGCTCTTTGCTGGCTCGCCATTTGCATAAGGGAGGTATAAAAAGCAAATGGCCCACTCCTACCCACTCTCAGCTATACAGGGAAACAACATGGGAAAATTGTGCTCCCTAAATGTACATAATTGTGAACTTGAACTGAAAATGGGCTGCGTTATGTTTTACAGGTCTGACTTTAAAGTGCACTTGCTCAGCAAAATTGAAATTCTGTTTAGTACAATGACATGAGAATGGCAGACTCTGGGAAAAATGAGAGGGTTAGACCCAACCCAGCTACATACACCCACATATCTGAGTCACTGTCCTAGCAGTTACAGCTAACTCTCTAGAACCCAAATTAAATCCGTTCTATACTCATTCTCCTGAATGGAGCCAGAAGCTTCAATAAAGCCATAATATGCAGATTACCATTCAGTTTAATGACTAAAGCAGAAATCTATCATGGTGAATGTTGGTGTGTGTAGTGTGCAATTGGAGGGTAATGTTTATAAACACTTCTTTTTATCACATTGAACCTTATTATATTTAAGGTATAAAACAGAAAGGAAAATAGAAAATGAGTTAAATGTGAAAGAAAAAAAAGATGAAAGTGATAATTAAGCACAACAGAAGGACAATGAATTAGTAAATGCTTTCTCTGTCCTGTCTTCATAACAAAGAGGAAATATGTTCATTTGAGTGAGGGCTTCATTTTGCAGACCAAATGATGATAGGAATATTCAGTAATCTTTTTACGCCATGTCATTTAAACTGTCACTAGTAATAGACAGTGCTGCACTGTGCCATTGAAGCTGGGTATGAACCCAAGTGCTAGCTTTTTAAAACTCTAACAAAGCTTCTTTTGGACTCTTTACATTTCATTTTCACTGAACTGAAGCACTGACACATTCCAGTTTAACTGCAATCCTTTCTGCCAGTGTAGAAGCATTAACAATAATGGTTATTGCATTTTCACTGGGTAGTCACTCAGAAAACATTAACATTTTCACTAATTTGGTCTTTAATAACTACTGAATCAACCAAATATGTTAGAACAAAGCACTGTTTTGGAAAATGCAAGTGAAATTCTACACATAAAGGAACAATCATGCTAGAAAATTTCCTCTCCATCTTACGTATTTCATTAATAATTTAATATATACACAATTGGAAAAATAATGTTTCTTTGTTCATTTTTCCCAAGATACCAGTAAAACCAACATGATCTGCTATAAAGAAACTATGTAAAGGGCACACATTAAGGACAAGATAGTAACCCTTACGCTCACTGAATAGTAATGTTCATAGTACTGGTTCCACTGTAATCAAAGGGATTGCTTACAAAAAAAGAGAGTTCCTATCTGAGAATTATCTAAATCTAGTAAAATACGTAAAGATTATGTGAGTGAATATACACAAGATAAATACCACAGTGACATTTACTATTCCCTACAACTTGAATCATAAAAAGTTCTTTCTACAAGTAACCAAAAAATAGTGTCATCAAAGCACATATTTAGAGCATATTCCTCATTGACAAGGGAAACGCTTTAATTTACTTTGTAGCATCACAAGAAAAGCACCAAAGTATAAATGCAATATGAGGAGAAAAAAATAAAATGCAGACAAATGGTTTTAATCTTTTAGCTACCTTAACCTCTTCATGGCATGTCTTACAAGTCAGCTTGTCTTCATTCTCAAACTGATGAAGGTCTAAGACATGGCTCAAACATGATTCCTTCGTGGAGTACTCTGTGTCAGGTACATCCTTAACAGTATGGTGCTGTAAGCAGAAAGCTGACAAAAAGTAGTGCTGAGTCAATTCTTCCATAGTGGGAACCTGTAATTCCTGACTATGAATGCAAATATTCCAGTAGGTATATTGCTGGTAACAATTAGCTGTACCCTGACCTGTAGTTACAGCTGTTCTTCACTTTCTGTCTCTAAATCTAATTCTAGAAATAAATCAGAAAATATTATTATTATTATTTGTAATTATTTCTTGCCTCTTAAAATGATATAGAGTTTTCTAGCACTTTGTGACTTATTGCTACCTTCTGCAACTCCCTCAGGAGCTGTCAAGACTTACTGTTTGAGCAATACTGCCCTTGCTGATCTACAAACCAAAAAAAGAAGCAGCAACGTAATAAAGTCCTTTCTAAACTGCTCACAAATCTGTACTGTTTTTCTGTCAGGATATTTTGCACTATTCATCAAGAACAACCATATAACATTAAAATCTTCTTGGAGTCTCTCCTTGACAATGGACTGAGAAGCACCCTTGCAACCTGTCCATATGATATGCTTATCAATTCTTGAATAACTATTGACAGAGACAGACTTAAAAAAAAAAAGTCTATCTTAACTAATATCAGTTCCTGTAGATATGTTTTCAGTCATGCTGACAAGCAGTCATTCAGATGGTTCTTATACATCCGCAGAGTTAAACTCATCATTCAACCAGTTCTTGTAACATCACTTTACATACTGAAATCTGTAGTGTTCATAGTTCCTTCCAAAGTTTGTTCAGCTAATGGCTGGACTGTATCCAGCTTTTAGCTTTCTCATTAACTCTCTTTGAAAGTTTTCCGCTGTCTCTCTTTAATAGATCAATGGCAATCCCTGGCAAAAGCATGAACATTTCCAGTTGTAAATAGGAGATTCTTCCAAAGTCCAGATTTCTTTGATCCCTTCAGTACCTCCAGACAGCAGGGTTGATGGGTTTCTTCACTCAAACCTGTGGACTGGCAGTGGAGCGCTACACACTTGGTGTTCTGACTATGTTCTAGAAACACGGTGGAAAGAAATGCAATCTGCTTGTCCTAAAACCTGCTCTCTCCAAGACAAAGGAGTCTCTTCAACCCTCCTAATCCTACTGCACACTATCACATTGCAATGCCAAATCTCTTCCTGCAACAAAAATCTTTACAAGATCTTTACTGTATCTAAGTAAGTATCTATTTCAGCAGATTTTTTAATCAGCTTTTCTTGCTTATGGCTTTATAATTAGTGACTCAATAATGCTAGTCTTATATCATTTTTTTTAATCTTTATTTTTTTAAATATCTTCATCAGCTTTGAGATTTATCAGCTTTATTTTTATCATTTTCTTTATCAGCTGCCCTTCTTATTATTTCTGTATTTAAAGACCCAAGCTGTGATACATGGCTTCCCCTGACTACAAGCTTCCTCTCATGTAGACAGTGAAAACAGTGTTCTTTGGCTTTCAGACCTTCTGAGAACTTTATTTCATAGCATAATAACTTATTTTAGGACAATTTAGAATTTTCCAAAAAAAACCCTCAATCTTGCAAGAGTTCTCAAACCTTATGTAGCAATACATGTTACCAATACAAATGGCTTCCCAGAACACAGATGCGAGTACTAATGACAGCCTTTTCAAATCTAAAAATGTTACCTTACTCTTTTAAAGTCACTGTCTCCCACCCCTGGAAGACCAACCTATGCAATGGTTTGTAACATGGACAAATGCACACAGTCTATTTCCATAACTAATTCTACAAAACTCTTCATATCTAGAGTAACTGAGAGTCTTCTTGTTCTGCTAAACCTCCACCTTTTTCATTTTTATTTTTTAATGGATGTCAGTGAAAAAGACTTTCTGGTGAATTATTCCTTTTTTTGTGCAGCAACTTACACTTTGAGGTTTAACTCCAGGATAGAAAACTTTCTGTGATCAACAGTAGGATACTCAAGTGGGCTACTGCAAATAGTTCTTTTGCAAAATGACCATTCGATAAAACAATGCTCTTTCTTCAAATAACTGCAGGTTGTGAAAACAGTCAGACTTGTTCAAAATTTTAGATCTGTCATGGCATATTCTTGAAATTCTTTAAAAAGAAGATCCTTAAACTAGGAGATCATCATTCCACATATAAAATGCTAATTTCAGATATCCTGAAGTCAGAAAGGTGACAAAGTATACACTTCACTTTGCCAACAATAACAAAAATGCTTACTAAGCAGTTAGATTTAGGAGCTAACACTTGCTATTTAAAAAAGAGTGAAAAAGAAGTGAAAAGGGGGTAGGAAGAAGGAAGTGAGCAAGCAAAAAAAAAAAAAGAATGAAGAAAGGAATGAAAATAAAAAAGGAAAAGAAGGAAAAGAAGGAAGAAAGGAACAAAAGAAAGGAAAAGGAGGAGAGAAAAAAGGAAGAAAGAGAAGAAAGAGATATTTACATATCTCCAAAAAGGAAAAGGGTCACCTTGACCCACAGTATTCCAGCCTGGACAAGGCAAAGAGGCAAATTAGTCTTTCTGGCCACCCAGAGCAATTTCATTGCATAAAATGCACATCAAGAAAAAAAGATAAAGCAGATGCCATCCATCATGCTGCTCCAGCAAAGTCTTTATTGAACCTCTTCTTGCAACTTTTTGAAAAACTGTCAGATGTGCCGTGAATTCATTTTTGGTCTCCAATTTAAATATTGTTTTAGCTTCTTTTGTTTTAGTCTGTCTTACTCTTCCCCAAACATTTTCCCTGAATCCCATATCCATCTTGATTCAGCAGAACTTGTTTCCAACTCTCTTTTTTTTTTTTTTTTAATTAAGCCCAATCTGTGACACTGTTGTTATCACCTCCATCATAGCAAAACATCACAAAACAAAAGCAGTTTCCACTCAGAAAACAAACTCATGGTAAAATCAGTCATTTATTTGGTGTAATTTTATTGTTTTCTTATAAAGGATGTACCAAATCTTGTTTCCTAGAGCATAAGATGAATCGACTAAGGAGAAATTTGAGTTGTAAGGCTCAACATAAAAGCACTCTCTTTTTTTTTTTTTTTTTTTGCTTTTGCTCTATGTCAATTATATTTTCAAGGATTTTATGTCATGCTATGTTACTTCTTTCATGTTTTGGGTTTTTTTTCTCTCTGAGGGCTCAGTTCAGTGACAGAGCTGAGCTAGCTGCTGCTAAAGGAGGTGGCTGTGGACACCATGTCTTTCTCCTCTGCTTCTGATTGCTGTGCCGTTTCCATCTCTCTTTTGCCATGTCTCTGGCTCTTCCTGGAAGTAGTCTCTTAACTGATTGCAGCCCCTAAATAGCTGAACAATACTCTTTTTTTTTTTTTTTTTAGCATGTTAATTTTCCATTAATTTATCAAATTGAATCTGGTCTGCAGAAGGACTGCAAGTGGTAGAGTGAATGTACTGTAACCAGTGGGGCAGGAGGAGCTGAACTGTCGCATTTTGGTGGAAGCTGGGTATTACATTTTGCTATATAGCTGAAGTGCATCTGCACACATACAGAGACAGTATTCAAAGCCTTTATGCCTGCGTTGTTCATATTTCTGCAAGTTAGTCACATTTGTGTCTGCTCTAGATGCTGACATGCAGATGGTTTTAACTGAGAGCTCTTTCTGCTTCATTATCCAGAAGCAGTTTATGAGAGATTTAACTCGCCCTCAAAGCTCTGTTAAATGAAGGATGGTGGCTTCACATGCACACCTCATTCAGTGTAGGTGAACATATTCAAAATGAATCGTGTTCAGACTCATCAGGCCACAAGCAGGAATACCTTAAAAATCTTTGCTGACAAATTGCCATTATAAATGAGTGTACTGGTCAAGGAAAGGAATGCTCTATAAAGAACAGGAAAATGATTAAAATAGTACCCCCAGAAAAAGTATGTGAAGAAATATACAGTCCCTAAAAAGGGTTAAAAGTAAAGGGACAAGTAGTATTTGGTGATAGCACAAAGGATGATCTGCAGAATTCGCATTTGGCCATGCATGAGATATACTGCTTTTCCTGTTTGCTTCCACTGGGAATATTTTATCTGTAACCATGTTTTATAACCTATTCTATGTTTTTGGACGTGATCCCTTCTCTTTTATTCATTTTTGGACCATATTGCCCCCTCCTTGTTATTTCTTTGAGTATTATTGTTTTTGTTTTTGTTTTTTTTTTCTCCTTCTGCCAGGCTTAGCTCATGCTTGCAGCTGAAATTTCACTGTTTGATTCTTTTTATTTACCAATAAAATTCAGCATATCTAATGTGTTTGTGCCAGACATAGGTGGAATAGGCTAGCTGCAAGCTGCTTTTTTGTTTCCTGAACTCTGGACAAAGCAAAGGCTTATCTGTGTGGTTTTGAACTGTGCGGCCTTTATGTATAAAAAGATATCAAATGGAATTTTGGCACAGGATTTCATGCACTGCTTATTCTCTGACTGGTTCTTTTAGTATTTTTACTGATAGTATTTTTACTGCTTTCCCTCATCATGAACAGGACAACACTACAAAAATAAAGTAGATCCTCAATAACAGGAAAGACAACATTATCTTTTTTATAATTTTTTCTTTTTACTTTTTTTTTTCTATTTTTCATCTCTTGCAAGCAGGTGTAATAGTAAGACTTGCTGCTAACACTGCTTTATTATCCTTTAATAAATAATATCTTTCAAGATTTAGGCAACTAAATGAAGCATCATGCTAGAAATACAATCAAGCTAATACACATAGAAGAGAGGAAAAGGCAGTTTTAAAAGGTGATTCAGCCCATGTACAATCCTGGGCCTGGCCTCCTTGTCCTGAGGAGATGTTTACTTTTCTTGACTGAGTACCCAAGTAGATATGAACAATTACACTCTCAGTTAGACATTTCTCTTAAATTTACGTGGGTTGATATGTATTTAAGCAGAGTTATAGAAAAAATACCCTTTCTAATCCAGGTAAAACCCTTCATTTTACCTCTGTGAAAAATTATTCTCATTTTACAGTTGAGGAAACTCAGGCCCACATCATTGCAAGAAAGTTACGGAAACAAATTCAAGTAGCCTAAATGTGGGTTTTAGAAATAATAGCAAATTATTTTTTCTCCATTAAGAATAAAAGCAGCATCTGATAGCATTTCAACAAAAATAAATCGAACTATTCCAATACATTTTATTTATTGTCTCTGTGAGATGGTAGAATAATTTGTATCTTATTATCTGGCTATTACTATTGGAAACAGAACACTTTGACAAATGGTTTCTTAAAAAAAATCTGAAGTTATAATATTTTCCATCACTCCTTATAGAGAGTCCTAATGTTCTGTCATACACAATTACCCTAGCAAAGTAGCAGTGCTAATCAATATTTGTAGACAGACAGAAGCCCAAATGGGAAAACAGAAGTAGAGGATGCTGTCTGACCCACTGGGTTTGTTCTTTTCTTGAAATTAAAGGTGTATTGTCTCGATGTTTTATTAGCTGTTTTATCTTCCCTTTCAATATGTGAATGGACATTACTGTGGAAGTTTTAACATCTTTTTTTTTTTTTTTTTTCGCTCCAGAGGGATTTTCAGTGTATACGATGGGAAGTATACACTCGTTATATGAGACTTTGAACTATGTTAGTGTGGACTAAAGATACGGTTATTTTAATCTAATAAAAATGATTTTGCTGATGAGAAAGGACTCCTTCCTCCATTCCTACTATCCTTCTTGTGCATACATAAGGATTCACACATCTGACAAACTGACACACTGCAGCTAGCAAACTCTTTTACTGTGGTGTTAATTCTGAGCCAGAGTATTTGCCTGATCTGATAATGTTCCTGCAAACATTAGAACCAGGAAAAGCAAGTAACAGAAAATGTGGTTCAGGCAGGAGAGAATCACAGAATCACAGAATGGTTGAGGTTGGAAGGGACCTCTAGAGATCATCTAGTCCAACCCCCCTGCTCCAGCAGGGACACCCAGAGCACAGGACACAGGGTGGCAGCCAGGTGGGTTTGGAAGATCTCCAGAGAAGGAGCCTCCACAATCTGGAGTCTGGGCAGCCTGTGGCCAGGGCTCTGTCACCCTCACAGTAGAAGTTC
>VZSV01000013.1:2822970-2840637 GCA_013398735.1 Nothocercus julius
TAAGCATCTAGAATACATAACCTGGGCCAAACTGTATCTTGTCTACTTCTCTTGATGGGGATAACTCCATATAGTCCTCTGCATTGAAAGCTGGTATGGTCTGAAATATCTCAAAGAACACGGTTCCTCCAGACTCCAGACTCTCCCTGCATTTAGTGAAAGCTCTAGGCAAGTTTGTCTTTCTCAGTGGATTTTAAGCATTGTTTTGAGTCCACATATGAATTGTACAGGGCACAATCCTAACAATAGCTGGCTTCCACAGCATCTGCTCCCCAAAAGCTATATGGAGTTTTGGTTATTTTTTCTGTGTGCTATTGTTGCTCTAAATGCTCTAGAATCCATCTTACTTTTGCTCTAGCATCCATCTTACTTTTGTTCTAAATGAATTAAAGATATTTTGTACTTTTTAGAAACTGTAACAAGTCTCTAAATATGTACAGATGGAGCATGAATATGTATATAGAGTCTTTGAAAATAAAGATAAGAGATTCTGAATTTCAAGAATGATAAGTTCCATGTTACCTCAGTCAGAGGCAAAACAAGAAACAAAACAGTACTTCAGAGGGAGTCTAAAGGACATCATGAAGAGAAAGGTTTCAAGGGGAAAAAAAAAAAAAAAAAACGTTTCTCAGGAAATAAATACATGATAACTGTTCCAGCATCAGCATCAAAACTGTTCTACATTAAAATCAGATTTCTTAAAGAACAGTTCATACAAATAGTACCTTTTTCTCCGAATGTGTAGAACCAATTCTTTAATGAATTAGTTAAATGTTGTACAACCAGTTGCAGATGTACAATTGTACAAGGTGAGAGTAAGGTAACTGTAATCTTTCTTGCCTTTTGCAATTTATTGCTCCTCTTCAATTTATTACTCCTCTTCAAAAGAAGTGTTAAATGAGTAGAAACTGCTGTTTTACAGCATTTTGCATTCAAACTTAGCAGATGGAAATGAGTGTAAAAGTTGCAAGGCAGCAGAGTATTACTTTCACTACAACTAAAGGTTTGTATTCATTAGAGAAATTTTCATACGAAAATGTCTACAAAATTCCAAAATTCCTACCTTAGTACAAACCCCAGTTTATTACAGGTTAGCAGGTGCATAGTAGTAACTTGTGCTATTACAAGTAAAATAGGATGACTTTATATAACACGGCAAACATTAGAATGACATTGCAAGCCAGCTCTCTCCCATTAAACTGCTGCAAATATGGTGTAAATTCATTACAAGGTTAATAAAAGTCCTTATCTAGAGAGACATTGCACCAGTTACGCTTTTGCTTGACATCACATACCACGTCAGAGTTGGGCTGCTCAGAGCTGACGCTGGGTGAGAATCACCACACCTGACTTAAGATATCTAAAACTGAGCTAATCAGTGGAAAGAAATGGTCACTTCCAGAAGATGACTCATCAAATCTATGCTTAAAGCTTATTTTGGGATGAGATGAATAATTCTTGGAGCTGCCTCTTTTTTCCCTAGTTGCTACCAAAGAAGTCTGAGGAAAATAGTTCAGATTACAGATGACTCTCTCTTAGACATCTAGTTTATCTAAACAAATCCCAATCATTATTTCTATTGTAGTCATTTCTGATTTATAGCTATTTTTAATGAATGTATATATTATTATAATTACAGTTTAACACTTTAATCTAATAGTTCCATCGTCTAACCCCATTATGCAGCATAAATCCCAAAGACTGGGGTAATACACCGAGTTTCATGCTTTTGTTACGCAGCTCACTAATTCCAGAAAAAAAAAAAAAAAAAAAAAGTTCAGCTCTCAGTACAGCTTGGAAAAGTCTGAGATTTCTAAGTTATCCAACCAGACTGACCCAATAGCCAGAGATCACCAAAGCATAGCAGGACTCCAAATACATTTCACTTAGGCTAGGAATGAAGAAAGGCTATACTGGAAGAGCTATATCACACCTCAGTATTTGTAGTGTACTAGGTTCTGAAGAAATCAGTCTCTTGAGTCACAAGGGGAAGAAAAGAGCCAGCAGGAAGCACAGACATCTAGTAGTTACATATTTCTATTCCAGTCTGTGGATTGGATGTTTCCTTACTCCTAGCCTCAGTCTCCCTCTCCAGTAAAATCTCCACCAGAAGTCTCCTCCAGATGGATGCTGCAGCAGAAGCAGAGTGTATCTATACTCTTGCAGCCTTGGAAAGTCATACAAAGAGTTTCATTGCTCTGTCTGCAAATGTGCATCTTTCAATAGCATCAAGGATTTGATTAACAAACAAACTTGATTTGTAAAGATTAGATCTGTAGTTCCTAGGAACGACAGTGAGAACTTTAGCTCCTAATGGCAAGTGTGGTGTTGCTAAAGTACCACCGTAGAGTTTTGAGGAGTCCAAGAAAGGACAACTATTGCATGAAGCACATTCAGATTACTGGCCAAATTGCCCCTACAGAAGACGCAACACTGCACCAATATCACATCACTTTTCATTCCATAGCCCAGCAAGGGTTTTACATCAGAGCTTAACTCCAGTATTGCCCATACTTGCAATAGTTTGCTTTGGACACCTTAAATAGGCTTCAGAAGTCTGAGAACACCACATTAACTCATCACCAGCTCTTCAACATGCCACCATTCAAAATTCCTCTACCATAGCTAGCTACGACAGACCCTGGAGTTCTGCTCTTTTCACTTCTTCCAGCATTAGCTTCCCTATTTCCCCAACCTTTTTTTTTTTTTTTTTTTTTTTTCAGAGTGTATGTATAATGCTCCCCATAATACTTATGTATGTACTTATGTAACAGCTCAGCCTCTTCACTAATCTTTTAACCTTCAGCTTTTTGTCTCAAAGAAACTAGCTGGCAATCTTCTCACTGCACTCTTAGCTCTCAGCTATCTGGAGCTTTTATCTGTTTGCTACGGTGGAATCAGCTAGCATTTTTTCTACTTTTTTCCTCACTTGAATCATGTTGAAATCTGGAGGATCAACAATCAAGTCCTCACTATCCTTTTGCCATCTCAAAGGAAACACCTACAGATTTTTCACTATCAGTGTCCTGCCAATGCCCAGATGTCTTTATCTGTGCCTTTCCTTTCTGTATTTATTAGATTCAAGTATCAGTCATTTCTCCTAATTAGATGCAAACAATAACTGTTCAGCATAAAGGTTTTAGGCACAACGTTCTCAAGAGGGCTGTAATGAAATATCTGGTCCTAAAACCACATCATTTTCCTGATGCAAAGTATATGACACACTTACATAATTTGCAAATACATTACCATCAAAACTGGATATTTCAGTCCCCATTTCTCACCCTCTCCCATTCGTTCTTACTGCCATACTTCACAGCTGGTAACCTCTCTAACTGCAAAGCTTATCCTTAGTGTCCTCATTATGATCACACTACCAGCTTATCTGTTCATTTAACAAAAGTGACAGTTGACATCCACACTTCCAGTGAAGGAAAAAACACCTCTTTTGAGTAATTTGAGTAATAGTCAGAAGTTTCAGGGGGAAATAAACTGTGAATAAATCTTCTGAGCTGATTTACTGTTCTGTCAGATTCTACTGAAGAGAGTGAAGGCGAAAATCTTTCAGATAAAGCATCAGTGTTTATTTCTCTTTTTATACAGAAACAAACAAACAAACAAGCCCATGCATATAAAGAAGGGAAATATCAAATAGATTGGTACAGGTGAATCTAAATGTTCTCTCAGTTCATTTCTTCTTCAGTAAATGCACAAACTATTTTCTAATGGCATACATATACAAGCTCCAGATCTCTATACATTGTTGCATCACTATCATGAAAGGTTTGAGTTTCTTTTTAATCTTTTCAAAAAAATATAATTCAACCCTTAATTAAGTTATGCTAAACCAGAAAACAAAAAAAAAGTCAGAATTAAAAATGTATGAATAAGGGGAAAGTACAAAATTAATGTTTATGATGAAGACCTGAGGTACCTTGAAACATATCTATTTTAATTCCCTGCTTATGTCAATTTGTGTAGAAAGACACTGTCTCCCCAATAGATTAGGCCTTGCTATAGTCTTTAATCATCAGATCTACAACAACATCATTACCTATAACATATTGTCTGTCATTTTCCATATAAGTAGTGATCACATTTTTTTGAATATTACTTTGCTATATTTCTGTATTTTATTGAGTCTCAATTGGAAGTCTGAATTGGAAATGTAAAACGTTGTTTTCTTACACCAGTATATGTGAAAAATGCTGCTATGCTTGGGAAATACTTATATGACATATCTCAGTATAAAAGTCCATGTGACCATGGTTTTAAGTAGGTATTTAAGCTTTGTAAGCAATAAGACCGATGTTTTTATCCAATGTATTTGCTTTTTCCTATCTTGCTCATTATTTATTATGCTGTACATATCTGCCCGCAAAAAAATTAAGGGAAAACAAAAAGTAGTTTCACTTTAAATCCTTTCTGAAGAATGTCAAATTCAATGTTTAAAGCTGCTGCAATCAGATTGACAGTATTTCTTGCAATATATTGCCATCTAGAGGAAAAAAATGTATGTTGCTGCAAAATAAAAATGAGGGTTTAAGTGTTATTTATAATTCCTGTATATGTTACGTTGCAAAACACTCATTGTATTTCCTAGACAACGTGATGTGCTATAGTCACAAAATATGCTAGAAATAAAAAGCCTAAATGTGTAAGCATAAAACAGTGCAGTAACACATATGCATATGCTGAGTACTGTATATGACCAAGAATCAGCCAAACGTTACTGGAATTTGCAGTCTCTTATAAGATATAAAGGAAAAGGGTTTCCAAATAATTAATTTTGTGCATCCACAAATTAAAACTGAACATCTGAACTTCTGCTTTAGGCTAAGTATCATTCTTTACGGAGAGTGGCATCAAAAAAAAAAAAAAAATACTGATTAGAAGAATGGAAGTAGGATATGACAGATGTATAGTTAAAAAGTTGATTATTTATCAAAATGTATGGAGAAGTCTTGTTCAGATATCTGAACGTATTAATTAGGAGTATTAAATACGTCCTGACTTACATAAAACATATAGAATTAATATAGTCTTATCTGTAGTATTGAAGTAATTTAGTCAATGAAATCATTGGGACTATCAAGCCCTTATAGCTATGTTATATATTTAAGTACTTTGCTGAACTGGGACCTCAATTTTCACTGTTGTTCTTGATCATAGATGTGATTACTTGAAGTATATTTAGTATATTTACTAAATATATTTAGTATATTTACTACTGGTAAAAGAATTTTTCTGTGTTTCATTCACAATTCCTTTTGTATTAAAGGTTTGTGGATACTGTTTTAAATAACTGAAAAAGAAATACATTCAGAATATGTTGAGAAAATATCAAATTTAGTGTAGGAAACATAAACCAGCATGAGGTAAGTTATTGCAACATAACTTACTCTGTTTTAAGTAGTCTTTAATGCAAATTCCTAAAGTACAAGTAAGTACAGACTGATCGCTATAAGCAAAGTAGTGTTCTCTTTTTTCCAACACATATTCAAAAATAAAGCAAAAAATTAAATTAACTATTTCAGAAAAGCAATAATTTGGACTACTTCTGTACTAACAACAACAACTAAAAGTAATTCAGTACAGATTAGAGGTTGACCTGCTGGAAAGCAGCTCCACAGAGAGGGATTTGGGAGTCCTGGTTGACAAGTTAACCACAAGGAGGCAGTGTGCCTTTGTGGCCAAGAAGGCCAATGAGATCTGAGATCCTGGCCTGCATGAGGAGGAGTGTTGGCAGCAGGTGGAGGGAGGGGATCCTGCCCCTCTGCTCAGCTCTGGGGAGGCCGCACCTGGAGTGTTGGGTGCAGTTCTGGGCTCCCCAGGACAAGGGGACGTGGAGCTTGCAGAAAGGGTCCAGCGTGGAGCAATGAAGATAAATAAGGGACTGGAGCATCTATCTTATGTGGAAAGACTAAATGAGCTGGGCCTATTTAGCCTGCAGAAGAGAAGACTGAGAGGGGGTCTTATCAATATATACAAATACCTGAGGGAAGAATGTAAGGAGGATGGGGCCAAACTCTTCTTGGTGATGATAGCCAGTGATACAACAAGGGGTAATGGGTACAAATCGAAACACAGGAAGTTCCATCTCCATGTGAGGAAGAACTTCTACTGTGAGGGTGACAGAGTCCTGGCACAGGCTGCCCAGACTCCAGATTGTGGAGTCTCCCTCTCTGGAGGTCTTCCAAACCCGCTGGGATTGCACCCTGTGCCACATGTTCTAGGTGTCCCTGCTAGAGCAGGGGAGTTGGACTAGATGATCTCCAGAGGTCCCTTCCAACCTCAACCATTCTGTGATTCTGTGTAAAGACAATCACAGAACATGAGTATTCCCCCACCTCAAGAACGGGAGGGAAATATATTGACAACCAGTGCAGGCAGTTGGGAAAACCTCAAGCGCTATTGCTTTTTGTTACTGTCTTACTATCTCTCTCAGAAATGAAGAACTCAT
The DNA here is from genome assembly GCA_013398735.1 of Nothocercus julius. NCBI lineage: Eukaryota > Metazoa > Chordata > Aves > Tinamiformes > Tinamidae > Nothocercus > Nothocercus julius. The sequence goes on from VZSV01000013.1 coordinate 2,829,434, forward strand.
TAGTTTTTACTCCTTACCTTATCTCCTTCTGAGACATACCTTACTAATTTATGAAATTCTTTTCCATCAGGCAAAGCAATACAAACATATGATTTCATATTTTGTCATGAAACAGAGAAAATTATGCATTCACAGCAAGCAGTCTGGTCAGAGGTCATTTTGCTCCCGAAAAACACAAGTGATCACAACTGGTGTGTTCTGGAGTGTTTCCTTGCACTTAAAGCTATTAGACTTCCAAAATTAAAAAAAATAGGTCACAAAGGAGTGTGGATCTCCATAGCTTAACAGGAGCTTAATTTAATGATTTTTGGATTAAAACACTTAAAACTATGAAAATAAATAAAATAAAAGCTTTCTTTGCACACAGGAGTATAGCACCTGTGTGACTTTTGGAAACTATATTATTCCAGTTATACTTGTTCACTTTTCTAACATGTGGTGAGATAGTCCTTACATCTTCCTAAGATATTAAAACTTAGGTAAATGATATAACAGTGCTAATTATTTTGACAATTTTTGCCAGTATCTGTTTGTAGAAAATAATAATTTAATAATGTAAAGGAATTTAATCATAAAGATTAAATTGTGTTCTACTTTCACTTTTAATTAATAGTTAATATCAAAACTTAAGTTTAACTGGCTTAAAATATCTCAAAAATAATACTTAATGAGAGTATTCAGTGAGTAAAAATTGTGGCTAGCATTTCACTAGCTGAAAGAACAAAAAAAAAGAAAATTTAAACAAATAAAAAGACTAAATCTTTATTTAGTTCTTATATTTTTACTAAAGTAATAATAAGGTAATTAAATATAAGGTAGAAAAAAAATACACCTCTAGAAAACCTCATAAATATTTAAAAATATAAAAAAAAAAATGTACAAAAACAGAAAGGTATTTTTGGACAATTTACCTGGACTTAACTGGCTGGTCATTAATATGAATATTAATATAAGCAGGCAGGCTATGAGAGTAATGAAAAGCACTAGGTGTTTGAAACATATTCTTCTAATTGTCTTCTAATTGTGTATATTTAGATACATTGGCTACAGCTTCTGCTTCTGTTCTGTGAACATGAACCGACATAGTACCCACCTAAACAGAAGGACAAAAAAAAGCACTTTTATAAATGATCCATATCAGTTTGGTTTTTTGCTGGTATGTGTTTGAAAATTGATAGGAATTAGCTGAGGCATGCAAAACAGCAGTTTTGAAAAAGCTGTAATTGCCATACTTTGTAAGTCTTTAAACCTTAATATTTCCAGTAATACTATGCCCTTGCATAGAAAATATATACCACATATGCTATGTTGAATCTTCATTTATTCTTGTGGTTGCATCTAAACTGATGGGCAAGTGCACTTATAAGGTGCTCTACCGTTGTGACATGGCCAAACAAGGAGGCCATCTGCAGCGTGATTTCACCTGTGCCATTCTTTCAGCAGTGCCCAGAATAGAAGTTGAAGGAAATGCACACTCTGGTCATAGCTGAACACACCAACAACCCACTGAGAATGGTTAACAACAAAGTAGGATTTGTTGTTTTAATTTGTACACATGACGACAAACATGAAGAAAAATAATTTACATTCCAAAAGTAAGTAAGTTTAAGATCAAAGCTAGTGTTGGTATTTTTCTACATTTAATAACACTATGTTTTATAAAAATCAAATCACAGCCAGTGAAGTCTTAACTTGGCTAAAGTTTTTCAGAGGTGACTTCTGGCCATAGTGACTTGCCTGTTCAGTGTTGAAACTGAGATGCTGTGACAAGAGCTAACTAATAGAGAATAAATTTTAAAAATCAGAATGCTGCCTACAGGTAGGCAATCAACATTTAAAAAAAAAAAAAGAAAAAGAAAAATGTCACTAGTTGCACTTAAATATATTGTTCTACTTAGCCTGCTTTATTCTTGAGACAAAGAGGAAAAAGAAGAGCAATAAGAAGAGAAGGAAGACAGAAAACTTAGGAAAAGAGTCTGCTTAAGAAAAGACAGAAGAAGATTAAAAGTGAACAAATTTCACAAGAAAAGTAATAAACAAGAACTGGAAAACTGATCTAGAGAGTAGAAATCAAAGACTGATGGAATAAGAGCATTGGGCAATATGGAAAAAGAACAGAATAAGCACAGAGTTTGAAAAACAAATTTAGAAACAAATCATACGTGCCTGAAAGTAAAGATGGATATAGACTTGTGTGACTGAGATGCACTGAGAACATGTGTAATATATGGCCTTTTGCCTTGTCCAGACTCCATCACAAAACCTGTATCAGTTCACAAGCTCTCTGAAAGCACCTTATCAGTTGACTTTGTTTTCTGAAATAATGCAAGAACTAGCATGTTTTACATCATAAAAATAAGCAAAGCTATGTACTGTATATTATATATTTCTTCTTTTGTCATACCACATCTAGCTTAGGATGGAGATAATGTCTTTTTTTAAACTCAGCATAAACTATGGGAATAACTAACCACACGATAATCAGTTACTGACTTTCAGAACTCCAAAGAAACAGGTGAAAGCCAAGAACTTCAAATATTTTCCTAACACTAGCTGTCTTTCCAAGAGTCCCAAGTAGCTCGTGAGGTCTTACTCCCTCACAGTGCTGCTGCATGTCACTACAAGTAATCTTCCCCCTCTCGCTGTCCCTGCAGGATTTTCTTCAAAGTGCTTTATGGCAAACTGTATTTTGTTCTCTGACTTCTTTTCTGTATCCTTCCCTCGTTATTCATGCCCCCTTCTCTTTGCACCATCAGTCTTCCCCTATGACTGTATTTGCTGGGAAATTCCAGCTGTCTTGCTCCTTCACTGCCCTCACTGTACACTTGTAATGAGGGACAGCCCACAGTAAAAACAATTGAAAACAATTAACTGCAGCGGCCATTTTTTTCTTAGTAGAAACGCAATTTGCTGCTTCTTTGAGGTGGGAAAAAAAAGGTGTCATTTTTATCTGCAACCTGGTTTTAGTGCAGTTAAAGACACTACAGAAGTACCTGTTTTAGAAAAGACACAAGGAGAGATTCTGTCACATCTGTTTCTACACAAAAACACACACATACTCAAAAACACACACACAAACCTTACATAAAGTCATGTTACAATAAACACTGAAACATTGGCCATTTTTCATCTATATTTTATTGTTTTGCTACTGGCATTATAAGTGTAAGTACTGATAGCATAGCATTAGAAAAAAAAATCACTAAATTTCTTGGTCAATACGCAAAGACAATTAGAAACATTTCCTTGGTAGACAAATATATACTTTTAAAACTACTACTACTGGGAGGAAGAGCACCAGAGGGCGGTGCTCCCTGTCAGAGGGACCTGGCCAGGCTGCAGAGCTGGGCAGAGAGGAACCTCATGAAGATCAGCAAAGGCAAGTGCAGGGTCCTACACCTACAAAGGAATAATCCCAGGTTCCAGTGTAGGCTGGGGCCTGACCTGCTGGGGAGCAGATGTGCAAAGAAGGACCTTGGAGCCCTGGTGGATAAATTTAGCATGAGGCAGGAATGTGCCCTTGTGGCCAAGAAGGTCAATGGGATTTGTGCTGCCATCCAAAAGGACCTGGACAGACTGGATAACTGGGCAATGAGAAATCTTACAAAATTCAACAAAGACAAGTGCAAGGTCCTGCACTTGGAGCAAAATAACCCCAGTCACCAGTACTGGCTGGGGACCTACCTTCTAGAGAGCAACTCTGCAGAGAGGGACCTGGGCGTCATGGTGGATGACAAGTTGACCATGAGGCAGCAGTGCCCTCGTGGCCAAGAAGACCAATGGGATTCTAGGGTGCATTAGGAAGAGCGTCTCCAGGAGGTCGAGGGAGGTGATCCTGCCCCTATACTCAGCCGTGGTGAGGCCACACCTGGAGTACTGTGTCCAATTCTGGGCTCCCCAGTACAAGAGGGATGTGGAGCTGCTGGAGAGAGTCCAGTGCAGGGCTACAGGGATGATCAGGGGCCTGGAACATCTGCCCTATGAGCAAAGGCTGAGAGAGCTGGGGGGTTCAGCCTGGAGAAGAGAAGGCTGAGAGGAGACCTCAGCAGTGTCTATAAATGCCTCAAGGGAGGCAGTGAGGAGGATGGGGCCAGCCGCTGCTCAGTGATGGCCACTGACAGGACTAGAGGAAACGGCCACAAACTGAAACACCAAAAGTTCCACAGGAATTTAAGGAAAAAATTCTTGACAGTGAGGGTGACAGAGCCCTAGCACAGGCTGCCCAGAGAGGTTGTGGAGTCTCCTTCTCTGGAGATCTTCCAAACCCGCTTGGACACAGTCCTGAGCCACATGCTGTAGGTGACCCTGCGTGTGCAGAGGGGTTGGACTAAAGGTCCCTTCCAACCTTAAGCATCTATGATTCTACATTTCTATGATCCTGAACTGCACTAGGAATAGTGTTGCCAGCAGGTGGAGATGGTGATCCTCCCCCTGTACTCAACTCTGGTGAGGCCACATCTGAAGTACTGGGTCCAGTGCTGGGCTCCCCAGTACAAGAGGAACATGAAGCTACTGCAGCGGGTCCAGAATAGAAAGATCATCAGGGGACTGGAACATCTCTCCTGTGAGGAATAGCTGAGAGAGCTGGGCCTGTTTAGACTAAAGAAGAGAAGGCTGAGAGGGGATCTTATCAATGTGTTTAAATACCTAAGGAGAGGCTGTCAAGAGAATGGGACCAGATGCTTTTCAGTGCTGGACAATGATAGGACAAGAGGCAACATCCACAAACTGCAGCACAAGAAATTCCGCCTGAATACAAGGAAAAACTTCTGTATTGTGAGGGTGACAGAGCACTGTAACAGGCTGCCCAGGGAGGTTGTGGAGTCTCCTTCTCTGGAGATCTTCCCAACCCGCTTGGACGCAGTCCTGAGCCACATGCTGTAGGTGACCCTGCATGTGCAGGGGGGTTGGACTAGATGGTCTCTAAAAGTCCCTTCCAACTGTGATCATTCTGTCATTCTGTGAGGCCACTCACAATCATCTTTGAACGGTCATGGCAACCAGGAGAGATTCCAGAAAGCAAATAGAGAAAACAAATTTCACCTTTATCTTCAAGAAGGACAAGGAGCAGGATCTGGGAAACTAAAGCTTGGTCTGCCTTGCTTGGATCGCTTGCACAGTTATGGAGAAAAATTTGCAGACACCGAAAGAACAGGAAGTTGCTTGGATTCACAGTGTGGATTCACAAAGCAGAAATATCCAACCTGGTAGCCTTCTACAATGAGATAATTGTCTTGGTAGGTGAGGGGAGACACATGGATGGATGTTGTTTATCTCGATTCTAGAGATACACTGACGTTTCTCCCATAGGGATAAGTGAACAGGGCTAGATAGGCAGAGCATGAAAAGGAATGAAAACTGGCTGAACGAGATTCGTCATTGTGATCAATGGCACAAAGTCCAGCTGGAGGCCAGTCACTAATGGTGTCCCCCATTATCCAGCTGTGGATACTGGGTCCAGTATTTTTTGCTGATGATGCAAGACTAGGAAGAGTGGCAGTGCTGCTTTTCAGAGTGATCAAAACAGGCTGCAAAAACAGGCAGACAAGAACCTTGTGTTCAACAAAGGAAAGTGTAAAGTCCTGCACCTGGGGAGGAATAACCCCCATGCACAGGACCCCCATACAGAGAGCCAACCACCTTTGTCCATAGCTAGTTTATCTGAACATGTGGTCATATTTTCAGGAAAAACTTAGTAAATATGGTAAAATGCATAATTAATATTCTTTTAAGTGCTAAGGTATTCAAGAGCACTGAGGAATGCTATCCTGTAAATTGTGTAGGAACGTAACCTTACCTCTTCCAGTCCAAAACTCTTCCAGATTATTATCCCAATCCCAAGGTCCTTGACCTGTTAAATGAAATAGCAAATGTGACTGAACCTCAGTAGCTTCTATGCTTTTTGTTTTTTGGTCAGATTAAAATTAGGATATAGGAGAATGAACTCCTGGAGCTGTATATTACAGGTGTGGAGAGAACATACTCCTTCATGTTTACATTTTTGAGCATTTTATACAAAAGGAGGAAAAGGAGAAGTGCTGTGACATTTTTTTTTTTTTAATAATTGCTGCTAAGTCTCAAAAGAATATATGTTTCTTTACAGCAAAACTCAGAAGTCTAAAGAGTGTTAATACTTGACACATTCCTACATAAACACATAGCATGCACAGCTCAGAGACAGCAACCCAGTCAAAATTGACATCTAAACTTAAGGCAATATTACAGTTTTGACATGGCCTCCATTCTTTAAAGTAGCTGCAGAAGTCATACTTTCTAAAGGAACAGGAAAACTTTAGGAAAATGGTTATGATCTCAACCATCAATAGAACCAATTTCCTGGTTTAGAAAAGAATGCATTTTTCTAATATGTACTTATTTTATTCATAAGATCAAACTTTTCCAAATTTCCAGTGAACAGAGAATTTGGGGAAGGAGGAGAAGAAGGGCAAGGAGAGCTATTTCCTTAATGTCCATGGTCTCTGTAGAGTCTGCATGGTTTACTGTCCTAGAGGGATAGGTAAACTGGGACAGCAACATAAAGATAATTTTGTAGGACACTTCTGTGTCCTGTTGCTGCTTCTTCAGTTCTGAGTCAAATTTAAAATCCTAGTACTCAGGATCTGAAATCAGCCTAGATCTAAAGAGATGAAAAAGCCAAAGTGTAACTGTTAGATACTCTAAAAAATATTCTGTATGGTAGGACGTCTGCAGTACAGTGCAGGACTTGGCATAGCAGATCAAATTTACTTTCATCTTAATTTTATTCAGATCAAGAGGTAGAACCCACCCTCCTTTTTCTTTTGGTTTCCTGCTATTGTTGCTGCAGCAGTATATTTCTTCCATTGCACTTTGCATTTTCAACAAAGAGCTAATTTGTGGCTCTTGGCTTAAATTTGTGATAAAATTGTGAATGTTGATTTTGAATGACTCTACTACTATCAAAGCGACTGTTTCTTCTTAAGAATGGAGGTAAGAATATATCCATTCTACCTACATCATATTTAGATCCTTGAGGTTCCAGGAATCTCTCTTCAATATGACACACTCATTTGGAGTGATTGATTAAAAAAAAAAAAAAAAAAAAAGTGTTACTCATAATTTAAAAACATTTCCTTTCAAAATTTTCAGGCTATTGTTAGTACAAGTTAAAGCCTCTTTCAGATTCCTCCTTCTTTCTGATCTTATTGTGGATTCATGAAAATGTGATGGGTTGCTAATATCCATAGAAGATTACTCTTATTTCTAACATATTTTACTAGCATTTTTCTTGAAGATAAAATGTTAACTTTAATGCAAACAAAACATACATACATTTTTTTTTAATATAGTTTTACAATGAAATTGTTTATATTTCCTTCTAGATTATTCTTTTCTGCTGTACTCTAGAGATTTTCATATTCTTCAGACTTCAGTGCAGATGACTGGAATGACCAGCAATTCCAAATCCTTATTTTATCCTTTCATAGGATAAATGAAAATATGTTTTTCAGTTGTCACAGTTATAGTATATGTCTGCACACACATGCACAAATACACGATACAAATACAAAAGTGAAGAAACGCTTTTCACAGTAAAAGCTGTCATTATAGAAAGGGATTTCTTTCTCTTCTTCTAATCTTTTGTTTAATCTTTTTCTTTGAGTATTGTCATACACAGAGCTTTTCGCTTACTGTTATCAAATTAAACTGATATTATTTGCTATGGAATAAAACTTCCAGGTTGATGATTGGTTGACAATAGCTTCAAAACAGAAGAAGTACCACTAGATCTCTCCTCAATGATCATAAATGTAGGAACAGAGCAGCAGAAAAGTTTTGGAGTCTAGAGAAAAAAAATATACAGCCTTCTACTTGCTTACAGTTGAGCACTCTAAATTATTTTTCTAATTCCTTCCACATCTCTAACATTGTTTCCTTTTCAGATAACTCATCTGAAGGCAAAAATACTACTCTCTTAAAGCATAAATACTGCTTGGACTCCTACTTTAAGCATTATCAAGCATATTCTGACTTCACATAAAGAAGTCAAATCCACTGAAATCCCCATCCCTCCTGTCATTTAACATTAATCTGGGTCCACACTAGCAAGTGTACTGTGAGAATAAATCTTTTTTCTCTCTTAATGCTTATTAAATTATTCTGAAATTCAAATGTCATGAATGTGAACCTCAAGTGCAATTTTGTGATGATACTTCTGTGTGTAATAACTGTGCAGCTGCTATTTTGTTAGGTGTGCTATGTATGGTACCTATATTTGATATTGTCAGAGCTAAGTAGTCTTAGGAATACTGAGCCAGGAGAGGGTCAAAATAGGTGGTTCCTTTATAGGCAACTGCCCCAGGATCAAGTCCAAATTTCCTCATCTAGGCTCTTAACTTTTGTTTTGCAGGACACAAAAGGCTTGCCATCTAAATGCAGCCACCTGATTCTTAGCACATAAATTATAAGTCTACATTCTGTATATAATGATCAGGAAAAAAAAAATAATAAAAGGTTCCTGAAGAGTTGTTTTGTTTCATTTTGTTTTGTTTTTTAATTTGCCACTCACTAGAATAATCTATAACAAATTCTCTGTTATTTCACAATGTTAGAATACAGGATGATTGAAGCATCCTTCTTCTTCCCTCACAAGCCATTCTTCCGGAATGTTTTTCTCCTACCTGCTGTTCTATGAAACACTTCTCAAAGTTCAGAGCATTAATTCAAACTTCTTACTTGTTTACCAGTGAAGGAAAGCCTACAAAGTCCTCTTAAGGCACCTCTGAGATCCTACAAGAGCAGTTCAGAGCTCTAAGTTAGGAGATCGTCTCTCTACTCAGCCTTGACGTTCCTGCAGTGATACGGTGCTGTCACACTGCGCGGTGACTTCCCCAGAACAGGCCAAGAGGAAGAATTAGGAACAGAGAAAGAGCTGGAGAAAATTAGGAACAGAACTGAGAAAGGTCCTGAATCGAGGCTTCCCAGTTTCTCTCTTCACTTAGATGGCAAAGCCCTCTTCCCAGGAAGAAAAAAATTCTCTTTTCCCTCTATAGGAAGAGCATGGGCAGCCTTCTCAGGTAGAGCATGTACCCAGGATTTGGGACCTAGGATGCTGTTAGCCCACTCGGGGCATGTTTCAGCCAACCACGGTTTTCCTGGAAGGCACCCTAGCAGCACATATGGAAAATGCTGCAGGGCTGCTGCCACACAGGAAATAATAAAATAATCTAGAAAGAAAAAGTAAGCAAGAGGGAGCCTCTCTCTTTGGTCTAGTGCCTGGTCTGTGGGAAAGCGGAAGTCTTGAGGTCTGGTCACAATAACTGAAAACAGCAAGTAGCTTACGACTTGTAATAAAAACATGATAGCTGGCAGTGCTGGTAGCTGTGTGAGAAATGTGAGCTGGTGCAATCAGATGACAATTCTTGTTACAGATATCCAGAAACTGGAGCAGAAGGAAAGCCTGGGCTTCTCTGGGTTACCAGATGGTGACAGATCACTGTTTTACACAAGCTAAAGGGTGATAAGCTGTGTCCCACAGCCTGTGAAAGCTGTGCCAATTTCCCTTATCCTGGAGAAGAACCCTGAGAGGAGAAGTCGGGAGGCTGTTCAGTAGCACATCTGCAACCTGCAGAAGCTAACATGGGAAGTAAAGCAGAGCATGACAAGCCTTTATTGCAATCACTTTTAAGGGTTTATGGACAACAGGGGAAACAGAACTCCTAAATCTGTGTGTATGCTCAAGCTAGATTCAGATCAAATAATACATATTTTCCTTATTGGTTAAAAAATAGCTGCCCTCCCTAAAGTGTATATATATGTGTGTATGTGTATATATATATACATACACATTTCTGGATTAGAAAGGCAGATATAAGTGAGTGTAGGTAGTAGGGCAAATCTATGGCTTCCCTATTACAGAGGAATAAGGTATCATAAAACACCTCCCACTCGCCTGCTGGGAGAATAAAAATATGCGAGGCAATTTTCCCCTTTTCCATGCATGTGGGTAGAGGGTGGGTTGCATGGGGAAAAAATTAAGAGAAAGGCTGATTGATACATCAGAGAAAAGGCAAGATAGACTAAACAGGGGCACAGAAACCCCACAATTAGACCAATAGTAAAGATGAACTACTCTGCCTAGTGTGCCTGATTAGGCATATGTAAAAAGAATAGGAACGATCCATTGGCTAATTCTTACCATCTAGTTTTCAGATGCTTTATTTAAAACTGATACAGACTGATTTAAAAAATATGTAAGAATTTCCATCTACTTGAAAGTGATAAATATTTGTTAATAATTATTTGTTTACTCAGCCATTTCAAAAATAAAAATGTTTAATAACTGAAGCAATTTACCAGATGTGGAGAAATCTGCTCTTGCAAACTTCCTTAAAAATCATTTCAGTGTGCAAAATTAAGGTTAATTTGAGTAAAGTAGTGTATGATAACACCAATGCTGGGCAGGATTTACGTTGACTGATTTATGCCAGCTGTTCACGACTCAGATATCTCTCTCGCTTTCAAATTGGGAAAACAAAAACAAAAATTGCTCTTCCCAATCTTGATTAAGTTATTTACTGAACTTATTTGAATTTTCAATGTTTACTGAATTGTTATTTTTGAATAGCTCTGATCCCATAAAGTCCAGGCAAAGTTAACCAAAAAACACACAGAGCAAGGTATCAGCATTTTTACAGAGAATGAAGGAATAAGAATTGCAATTAGCAAATATTTTCCTAACAGCTGAAAAGCTTACATCCATTCAGCAGACTTGCAGGAACATAAACTGTTTATTTATTTATTTATTTTGCCTACATCTGGTATCTATAAAGAAAAAGGGACCTGGCAACCAAACTTTACATACATCATTTTAAAGGGGCAGTGTGCAATAAAATTTCCACTTTTTTTTTTTTCTTTTAAATAATTGGGGGGGGAGCTTTTCTGAAATAAGTAAATATGATAAAATTAACAGATCAGCATATTTCTCAGTATCAACCAACTTAGATGTAAAAACACTATAGATTTTTAGTTTGCGGACAGCAGTTTGATCTCTTTTTCATTAACGACAGCCACAATTTGCAGAGAAAACTTTTCTAAGTAATTCTTCTTTCCTTTAAGTGCTCTGATTTTCCTTTATATATATACACATATATATATATATATTTTTCTCTCGAGAAAATTGCAGCATCAATTTATCACTTTACTCACTGTGCGAGGGGGGACAG
>VZSV01000013.1:2841282-2865160 GCA_013398735.1 Nothocercus julius
AGAACAAAGAACCCAGACTTTCAGACAATAATCATTAAAATATTTTCCATCTGGCAATACTGTTGGAGTAATTAATTTTCCCATATTGGGTCATGAGCCAGAAATACTTCCAGGAGGGATGGGGCTGACAGAAACCTCCTGGGCCTTGGTATAGAAAAGTGCCGTTAAGCCCCTGAGATGGTGTCAGACTGGCTCAGTGCTGCTGAAAAGCAGTGAGGTGTTACAGTGAGGCCGGGTACGGTGAACGTGAGTACAGGGTGAACATGAGCCAGGCACTTGTTTTCCTTGCGGAAGAGGCAACTGACTGAGAGGAGGGTGCTGTTCCCCTTAACTTGCCTCTGGTGGGCAGCACCACAGTTACCATATTCAGTGCTGGGGACCCCCAGTTAGAGAAGGACGAGGAGAAGTTGGTTTAGCAATGGGCTACCAAGATGGTCAGGAACCTAAACACACCCTACCAAATAGGGATTGAGGGAGCTGGGCTTTGGTCTGGTGAAGGAAGCTAAGGGGTGACCTGGTAGTTGCCTATGGTTACCTGAAGTGCAATTACTGAGGACTGTAGTGCTGAACGGTACAGTGAGTGCCACTGTGCTGCAGATTTCATCTTGGGAGGTTCAGGTTGGACATTAGGGGGAAAAAGTCATCAAGAAATAAAAATCATTAGGACTAGAAGAGGTTGCTCAGAGACATTAAGGCATCCGCCCTTTCAAACCTCAAAGACACAGCTGACCTGACAGTCCCATTTCAAGTAGGCAGTTCAGACTAGGTGTTCTCCAGGAGCCTCTTCCTACCAACATTTCTATTAATCAGTGTTCCTCTGATTTTAATGCTTTTCATCTTTGACAATTCTGGCTTTCTACACAAAGTTGTAGTGTAGGATTTTACCAACTTTTTTGTGTTTTTGTTGGATCAAGCATACATATGGTACTATGCTTGGCCTAGTTGAACTTTGTGTTACTGCATTTATACTGCATATATAGGTGGATGAATGAGATCATTCATTTGTTTCTATGATGGATGAAAATTCATTTGGGATAAACCTTGACACTGGAGTTCTTCCTCACAAGCATCCCTGTCCTGCAGCTACTTAAGAAATAAATTAGTTGACCTATTTTGAATCTCTTGGCTCAATAGGCATGGGCAAGGTTTTTAAAGCACTTTAAATCTTAGCATTAAAAAGATCGTAACTTTGCCTCAGACACCATATGTTGTTAAAAGATAGTAATTTTTTGAAGTAGGTGTTACTTAATGTCTCCTGGTTGCAAGTTGTAGATCTCTGAATGGAGAGTATACTGGGAGTATTTCAAATGGCAAATATGAATCTAGACTACAAGGAGATTTTGCCTCAGTATCACCAAGGCCTATCGATACCATTGAAAACTAACTATTAACTCCTGACTTCAGAGCTGATCTTACTAAGATGTCATTTAAATCATAACATTAATTCCATCTGTGATAATACAGTTGACTATATTCAAACAGCCACTTCCAGAAGCAGACATGAGTCTTGAACAACAAAGAAAAAAATTACAGTCTAGTCCTGAAAGGTTATTTTTTATATATATTTCATCATCTTATGAGGCAAAAATAAGTATCAGCTTCCTCAGAAACTATAGCCATAGTGAACAGTAGAAATTTGAAGCTTTACTGGGATAACATGGCAAATATAATGAAAAATAACCAACTGCAATATTGAAGAGGAAAAGAGTAAGTGATGAAATCTCACATTTTTGCAACTAGAACATCAATCATAAATGATTACAGCTCAATAAGGTAATGAAAAGAGAATCTCAGGTTTGCTTCATTTTAGCCAAAGGGAAAGGTGCTTTCTATAAGTACTAAATATATAAAAAAGTTTATGATTGAACTAACAAAGATTGGATCTGAAATTATTTATGACTCAACAACCGTGGACTAAATATTATTTTCAAGGAGTTAGTAAAAACTTTATAAATTACATTTACACCTCAGAATATATTCTTTTCCTTCAGAATCTTCAGAAATTTGCATGATGTAACACATCTTGCGATACTTGTTTCTTCAACAACAAGATACCTCCAGAAATTTTGGGGATTAGTTTCTCTGCGTCAGCTGAAATTACTGGAAATAAAAATGAACTCATCCTATATCAGATCTCATGCCAAACATGTAGTGTTTACTATAGCATTCTACATCTTCTCCGTGCAAGCTAGCAGCTCTTTTCCATCATGAGTGCCATGCGTTAGTTTTTCAATTTCATCCATGAAAGATCATGAACATGAAGTTTACCTTAGAGATCAGATGTTGCCTACGGAAGCTCCTTTTTCAACATAGCCAAGCAAGGAACAAGTCCTAACAGATCTTTGTAAGATGAAGAATGACCTAAGAGAATTCCTTACCCATGGAAGTGATCACAATTCTTAGTCTTCTCTAAAAGCAAGATGGGAACAGGGGAAAAAAAAAAAAAAAAAAAGTGAAAACTTTCATCTAATGCTCTGGAGTCCTGTACTGAAGCATAAAAAATACATATGAAATTTGTTCAAGTATTATTGGTGACATTAAATATTTTTGAGGAAGACAGAAAACAAAATTGTTCACATTCCTTACCTATATAGAAATATTTGAGAAATATTTGAGATCACAGTGCCTGCTGGGGTAGGTAGCATCAGAGAAGTACATAGGGTGGCAGGGTTGTGGCCTCATCCATACCACTTCTGGACTGAGCCAGGGGGTGTTCTTAACCTTGCAGATGGTGGGGTCATCCACATCAGACCTTTATAAACCGTGGTAAGACCTTTCTGAGTCTTACCTTCCTCTTGCACTAAGTGCAGACAGTGGACTCACAAGGAACAAGGCCAGGAGAGCAACATCAGCAGAATGGGATATACACTCCAAAATGGGTGTATAGTGAGGTGTAGTCCTCAGCAGAGTTTTCACCAAAGTTACAGAGACAGGCGTGCGGTAACTCAGGCTCACCATGAAAAGGGGAGAATAGAAGAAAGTTGTAAGACGATCTACTGAATAAAGGACATTTTTTTTGTTTTCCAACATGCTATGTTTTGCACAGTGTGGCTCTCAAATCTGTATTGTGTGTTAGGCATGTACATGCATAGACAAGAGCGTCATAACCAGGAAAACATTAGAATTGCCACAAGGGAGTCTGTCATCAAAACTGTACCTGGTTTTATTTCAGAAGAAACTTTTTTTTTTTTTTTTTTTTTCCAAAGACAGCCCAAAATTGAGGTAACATTTACATTTTGTTAATGATAAGGAGATCAGGCCTCAGGAGCAAACTGGGAAGCTATTGGACAGTCCAGTATACCTTTTGAGATTTTTAAGGTTTCCACAAATATCCAAAATCAGATTTAAGTAAGTTTAATGGTTGATATCATTTTTTTTACACATTTTCAAAATGGTGAGAAAATACCACTACATGAATGATCAAGTAACAGTTAACTTTTATAATGGGGAATAGACCTGAGCTCTTATGGAATTAGGTGTAACTGACTTCTAGGTAGTTTAGACCAGGGGTTTTAATGACACTTTGACTGCTGTCTCTTTCTCAATTTCTTTAAATGAGGAGATTTGCTATCAGTAATGTTTGATTCTATTTGTTTATATGAGAAAGTATTTTTGAAGTAAAGTCCATTAAAATAAACAGAGTATTTTTTTCTTAGAAACATATCAGTGATTACTTAGCAATTGCAATACCCAGTCATACATTAAACTCTGAACAATTTTCTGATGATCAGAAGAGTTTTCATATTTCATAATATGCCTTATGTTTAAGGTGTAAGAAATTAATGTAAAAAGTACCACTTCGGAAGTTTACTAAAAGAAAATATGTCCACATAAAGATGAAATAAATGAGGTTTAATGAAAAGTAAAATATTAGTTTGGGTCTTTTATAGCATAAAGAGAATTATAATAATTTTAAATAGTTTACCAGACTGTATTATGTAGTCCCTGTGAAAATGAACCGAACAGTCCTTATCTCTTATGTGGACAAAGCAGTAATTAAGAAAGGAATTTTGGAGAAGACACATTTGGAGAAATTGTTCCAGCTAAATTTAACCTTGCATTGTTAATGTCTGTGTAAATAAAACAAAGCTAATACTCCTACTTTATCCCAGTCCTACAGAGAGTGTGATTACACTCCATACATTATGTGCATTACTTTTAAGACCCAGCTGGAAATAGAATCAATTCACATTACTTTTTAAAATTAAAAGTGGAACACAATTCTTTCCATGAATAGATTACTTTACATGTTAAATTAATCTCTGAACTAATGATTAAAAGGTTTGATTTTTTCTACATTCAAAACTTCTGTGTATACACAGCATACATTGTGGAACTAGTTCCACAGCGGTAAGATTGGTAAGATTTCTCTCAGCAGACTTTAGGCATCAGTTGTGTAATCAATTACATCAGAGCTAGTCATCGTAGGCCACCTTTTTAATCAATAAGAGAAGTATTTTTGGGGTACAATTCATCTGACTAGCTTTAGATTTCTTCCTTAATATGTGATTAATTACACCAAAGGAACATACATAGCTTTCCACTGATTGCCAAGGGAATGCCTAGCAAGGATCCCAGCCTTTGTCACACTAAACATCCTTCAGATCTTTGCCTTGTATTTAAATATGGAGTAGACCTTGCCTGCATTCCTAGAAATCTAGGTTTATTGGATTGCATACTTTTTAAGTAATAGGAACCTATCATCATTCGACTTAAATCTATCAGAAGCTAAATTATACGCACCAGCATTAATTTAATCCGCAGTACCTTGGATTATTGACTACTAGCTTTTCCTCTTGTTTTGATTTTTTTTCCTCTGTGTGATATTTTACCAATTGGCTTGTAATATTTACACATACTGTAAAACCATTTCTATATTTCTGTCTGCATGTCTCAAATGGAAATATTCATCAGTTTAAAAGAGTGCATGGATACACGGAAACCAAAATCTACACAGAAGTAGCTGAACAGGAAGATCTGGGCATATAACTGTCATTGTGCCATATGAATAAGCATTCAAGTGTGCATTGTGCTACGTATTGGATTTGGGTAGGTCACAGTGTAGCAAGGTAGTGTTCCAAGGCTTATTTACCTAAGGCACTGCTCTACTTGGAAAATGTCCTCACTACCTCAAAAACATATATAAAAACAGGACAACACTCACTGTTTGTAACTTTGAAGTACACACCTAGCAATTTATAGAACGTTATTTTATGACTCTAAGGCCAAAGCTAGAAAATATCAGCCAAAGTATTTCAGACTGTTAAAGGGGACTTTTGTATATTTATAAGAGCTTTTGTGAAGAATCAACATGACATTGTACATCAGTGAAATCTCATTTCCTGTAGAAAAAGAAGCCTGAAAATTAAAAATGTGATAGAAGATTTCTCCTAGTGTGGATGTGAAGTTGTTTTTTAAAAATCTACGCTACCAAAAATTAAAAATAACTAGTAAAATGCTTACTGACATATATATACACACACATACATATACATATATATGTACATGATTAATGTCACTTGGCTTTGTTTCTAACATGACTTATTTTGAAACAAACTCCATAGACCCAATTTTGTGGCTAGAACAATACTGAGGGAAGAGAGGAAACATAACAGAGTAGATCTGACTTTACAAACAAAACGTCCATCTGCCTGACAAAAAAGGAAAGTCCCATTATTCTTTTTCCTACTATCTCCCTTCTCCCTGCTATATCCACACAGATTCTGTGTTCTCTTTTGCTGCTCTTCTGTTTTATCTGCTTTACCTCAGAATAATTTCAACAGAATCTCTAGCCTAAGTTTCCAGGCACAAGAGGTTCACATAAGCATTCATCTTCTGAATGATTTTTAGGCCCTTCAGATTTCTAGGAGACTCACTAGTCATGTTCAACTACCTACTAATCAGCATGAGAGGCTGGTTTAATCTTCATTTTAAAATACATCACATATATTCTGATATTTCCTTTAATGGGAAACCTGCAATATTGGGTCATTAATGACTGCTACAGACATAGTCATACAGCTGTGGATCAAATATAAATTTGAAATAATGATTGATAGGTTATTTACATCTTCTAGATAGATAAATGTATCTTCCAAGGCTGAATCTTTAATTTCTGATGCTTATAGTTCTGATATTTTCTGTAGCACTATCAGCTTTCCTTGACATCTTTAGCAAAATATTGCCAATGGAAACTTTGAAAAAAAAATATTATTTCACTTGCTGGATTTCCTAATTATGGAAAGTAAAAGAATAGAACTATCAAAGTATGTGCAGTACCTGTTTGGAAAAGTTATTTCAGTTTGGCTGTATTTGCACCCATATATTTCATTTACCTTCAGATTTCTTCTTTTTAAGAAAAATCAAAAATGCTTGTCGAAAAACCAAAAACTAGTTTTCCTGCATTTTAGGCTTTAAATTTACACAGTGACCTAAGAGTAGCTGCTGTTAAGCAGTGCTGGAATGAGAAAAGATTTTAGATTTTTGAGCGTGAACTGTTGCCGCTGCCGTCAGGGCCAGTGGACTTTCCTGGTCCTTTCCATTTATTCATATAGACATAGCCTCAAGGTGTGTCCTTGATTACTGGTAGCCAGAGGGTAGGTGCATTAAGCAGTATTGCATTACTGGGAATGCCTATGATTTGTGATTGTTACCTGAGATTCTGCTTAATGCTGCAGACAATCTCAAGGGAGACACAGGTTTGTCCTAGCAAAGAAAAAGGATAAAAGTCTCAGTGACAGACTTGGTAACAACGTTACAAAAAATGTCCTAAGAACAGTGAAAGGCAAATTTAGGATATGCCTTAAAACATCATTTTAAAGTCTTCTCTTAGCTATCAGTAAAGATCTCCCTAATATGTATCTTACATAGTTGGAAACAGAGGATACAATTCAGCTGTAGTGCATCTGGGAGTATTGCCTTTTAGAATCAATTCCAAACTTGCTTAGAGATTGGGAAAACACACCCATTTCTCCCAAGCCTCCACAGCGCTGCAGCCTTGAACAATTTTACTTCCCTTTGCTCCAAATGTATCCTCTCTCTTTTTCATACGCTTTTATTCTCAGCTTGACTTATCCTACTATTCAGAGCTAATTCATCAAGTAGGGCATCTTACTTTTAGGGAGGTAGTTTTGTTCCCATTATTATACTATATATTATATATAACATTATTATAATGTGCTAATTATAATTAGCACATCCCTTCCAGCTTAAATGGACACCTAGCTAACAAAATGTTTTCAAAACTCTTATAATTTTTTATGGATATATTTAAAGAAGTATTTTGTCTCTATATATGCCTTACTGAACTCACATTCATTAACTTTCATTTAAATCCTCACAGCATAAACTATGAAGCAAGCGTGCAAAGCATGGGTCCTCCTGGAATATGCCACAGCTCTTTGCCTACTCTGGCATCCACATTTTCTTCTGGAGAGCTGTAATTGTTGTCAGGCAATTAGGAAGCAGCTGGATTATACACCTGGCTCTACTAGCTGGGAAATGTTCCCACATTTCTTAGTTTAGAAAAGTTCATAATGTTAATAATATAGATGATGTTAATAATATGGCTAAAAGAAATGGGGTTTTAGAATGCTTTGTGTCCTCCAGCAAGCTTTTTGTTAGTTTTTGATCTTCTGCCATCATGATAACAGATGCTAGAAGATGACAATATCAACATAAATTTTAGTATTTTAATACCAAAATAATACAGTTTACTAATTCTAAAGATACTAAAGTTGCTCACCAAGCCCCATGACTAGTGAAATCTGAAAGAGAACTGTCTACCTTTATTAGACACCTTACACCTAAGTTTCATGTATTTGTGAAGCAGTCCTAAATCAGATGCTTGGGTTTCCTGGATAGTCAGTAGTAAGAATTTGTTTCTTTTGCAGACCTCAAGAGGGTGAGCCTGCCTGCTTAACTTTAACCACCAAAGTTAGGCTAATTGGATATCCTTATGGATCTTTCAAAACCACCTGGTCTTCCTCATTGCCTCATTGTACAAGTAACTCAGATGCACGGAGAACAGTTCAGTAGCTTACAGGATGGGATTAATTATACCTAATTTAAACTGTTTAAAAGCTGATTGTCTAGTCTAAGCTTATTGCCTAGATTTCAATTATGATCAAAAGTATAGGTAAGTCTTTCCAGAGGATAGCTCATCTGATCCCCTGGAAATGCCCACTAGTTCCCTTAGTATTTTTCATTTGGCAGCAGGGTACCTACAGTCTGGCATGCTGGCATTGTCTGTTTATTGATAGTGTATTTCAGATATTTGTGAAGAAACGGTGTTCTCTCAAGATGCCTCCAGGTTTTGTGAGAACACATACTAGTCTGATATTTGTTACACTGTGCCATGCCATGGTACTTTTACCAGTATTTTTATAAACTGAGCTTAATAATAAAAAATAATTTAAAAAATGAAAAAGATGAAAGAGAAAAATGATTGGGATAGTAAGGCATACAAAAATACAGAAAGGTATCAAGCAAAATATAATGTCAGTTTGCAAAAGTTATTATCAGCCATCTTTGTCCTTAGAGTCAAGAATGTTTTCTGCCTATATTCATTTAGGCCAAGTATTTGCAAACTAGTACAAGTGAGAGCCCAACAGGATGATAATTGACCCAAACAGCAGTAAAATTCTTTCAAGTGTTACAGCAAAATCGGAGCTTCAGCTGTAGTTATTTCACATATCACAAAACACACAAAAGCTCTAAAATGTGCTCTTGTCCCTGCTTATCATGCTGTGAGGTTACTGACTCTCTTTGAGACCTTTCAACTTCAGCTAGTTCATTTTTACCATTTCATAAGACCAAAGGCCAAAAATGTTGTAACCAGCTGGAAGCAGCATATCCTAACATAAGCAGAATGGAAAAGAATTTGTTTTCATACCCTCTGCATAAAATATCTGTCTAAAACACTTTGTCTTTCTCTTACCTTCACTTTCATTGTTTCTTCTATGCTGTCCTTTAAGTTCTGGAAAAAAAAAAAAAAAAAAGTATGTATCACTGAAACATTTCCTTAACACAATCTTTTCATGTTTTTCAGGAGCAATCCATGCTAGAAAGACATCTAAAATATACACACCAATTTGAAATTTGGCCTTAACTGGACAGCTGGGAAATTTTCTGTTTGGACTGCACTATCTGTCTAATTGAACTGCTTTCCGAGCAATGCAGATTTTGTTGAAAGGTGCCCTCTAGCAAGATGACATTTCTAATTGCCTTGTTTGAATTGTAGCATTACCGCTGTCTTCAGTTTGTTGGGACCTGGTATGTACATCATGATGTTTACAGTCTTTAGAGAGGGTGGTTCACCTCCCTAAAGTTAGGATTTTATAAATTAGGAGTTACCAAATTATCACGTACATAAAAACAGCCACCCACTGAATGTCTTCCTGACATGGTCTGTAACTACAAAGACAGAAGAGATCCTTTTTAAAGTCATATGTGCAAGCTGCCTGGAGAGTATAATCAGGTTGAATAATCAGGTGGCATTACGAATATAGGCTGTTTTATGGTACATTTGGTCCAGTGCTATATACTCACCTTAAATATTTTTTACTTATTAAGAAAATAAAACCTCCTTTCTCTTCATTTGCACTTAGATTCAGCGAATCTCCAAAAGTGGGCATACAGTTGCCATAAACTCATGTCAGTGTGTACAAACTTTAGGACAAAACCTTGTAACTAGAGGCTCTGTGAACATTAAACTGTATCTGTTCTTTTCTTGGAATCTTGAATAAAGATAGAACAAAATCTATATTACTAATGGTTTGTTGGTCTGTGGCTCATTGGCTGGTTCTTCCTCTCCAAAATACTGCTTGCATATTTTGTAGTCCATGATTATGCAGAAGCAAAACCACGGATGTTTATATTACTGAGGTTTCCCTCTTCTAACTACATAGTCTCAAGCATGTCCCATGAAAAATCCTTGTCTCACCATTCATTTCATAATCATGGTGTGGATGTTCTGAAAGGAGAATTTTATGGTCTTTTTGAGATTGTCCTCAATATCTTGGTCTCCTGTCCTTCATCTCTTTCTTTCTCTCACTTCTCCTGTCTCATTGGTATGTCTGATTGCTGGCAGCACTGTCAGGTCATCCATCCATCCTCCTCTGATGCTGTGCTTCTAGTTCATTATCCAGTCACTGCAACTGAGCGATGATCCAGTGACCAAATCTTAACTTTATGTTCCTCACTATGTCAAACTTGTTCCTGATGCCACAGAAATTCTAATGGTAGGTACTTTGGAACAAAAGAGTTGTATTATCATTCTTCACAGAAACAGTACAAAGACATATGAAATGTATTTTACCTTCCATCTGTCTAAAATATTTGAAAGTATAATAAAGTAACAGCTGTCATAGAAATCAGGAATCATCTCTTTGAGAAACCACACATAATCTAGGGTCTATATATAATATAGATATTATATATATTAAATATATATATATAGAGAGAGAGAGATAAAGGGAACCTAGGCAACTAGTTCATAACTCTAGTTGGATCTGCGACCTTAACATGATGTTCTGCTTCAAGAACCAGCAGAAGAAAATTATTCCAGGTATCTTCTATGAGTCTTGGGAAAAATAACAGGCAAGGATTTCAAGCAAAAGGAAGCTTGTTTTAAGAAATAATCTCACCCCTCATGGATCTCTTACTGAGTTAAAACCATATGTAGTTGCCATCCAGAAAGTGACTAAAGTGAGAACGAAGAACAACTGCTCTGCTGATGAGAGACTGTTGTTATTCAGGTGGCTTGATATAACAGTATATTAACTGCACTTTTCTTGTGATTTATTGTTTGCTAAGGACATGGCCATACACTCTTTAACTTTAATATAGGCATTGTTGATCTTTCCATTAATGTGTTATTGCTGTCTTTAGTTTCAAAGTAGTCTTTAAATACATTTTTCTTTCTCTAGCCAGAACAACATGGCTGAAAGAAAGAGAAAGGAAAGAGAAAGGCAGAAATGGGGCAGGGAGAGTAGGACAAGCTCACTGGTACCACATCCATCCTCATCTTCTTACATTAAAGTTACAGGTCAGTAGTATGCCAATTTTTTCATATTATTCTTCATGATGATTATAAAGCAAATAGCTTCTTTTTATGACAATGAGATTCCAAGCTCTTGCCTTCTTTTTCAATGTAAGAAATTTCTACAAACTTAGCTTGTATTGCATCTTCACAGTGATACAAGTTACAAAGTTACGTATTTCCTAGCATTATCACTTTAAATGGAGTTCCCTGCTCACATCAGTATAAAGAATGTACTCCACAAATTATCATAATATTAACAGTGGTAGGGCACCATTTCCATCTCTGCTCTTTTTTTGGTAACATTTCTTGAGCTTCTTTATCTTTTTTTCTACAGTAATATACTATGCGTGTAATCCTGGAGGGAGACCCAGAGACTGAGCTGCTCAGGTATACTTTGACACGATTCAGTATTCCTCTTTGAACATTTAAAGCTTACTTACTACTTTTACTTACTTCATTTTGAAATTCTACAAAATTATTCTGTATTCAGACAACTGATATACCAATGTAGGGGTAGTAATCCTGTTGCTTCAAACTCAGGAGACATAAAACTTGAAGAAAAATCAAGCAAAACAGGCATGTAAACACAGAAAAATCTGGAAGTTGGACTATATTTACTTAAATTTCAGGTCACATACAGTGACAAAGCATAGAATAATGTTGTTCAATAGATATGTGGAAGGAGTTTGAAGATCCATGATCTCAGTTATTTGGAATGCCTCTATACAATGTTAACCTTTTAGGAGCAAAGTGTGATAAGCTACTTGTGGTTGCAGAGCTCAAAGCTACTTTTCGTTAGATTAGATCTTAGCTGCTGACACGCAGATATATGAACTCATATTATGTTTAGTGGATACCATGGATGTAGTAAAGACATCTCATGTAGCTTTAGATATCCACAGTATCTAAACCTGAACTAGACAACGCTGACATCCTTTTAATAATCAAAGGAGAGCACTTATAGAATTTTTTGTTTTTAATCTATTTCAAGATGAAGAAAGTCTATTCTGGAAGAAACTGTTGTTCTCTACTGTCTAAAAGGGAGTGTAGATGACTAGCTCATGTATAGATATCTACAGTATATATTTAATAAAGTGAATCCCAGCAACAGTCATGGACCTAAATTCACCTATGGCTAGCCAAAGTATTGACTTAAGTTGGTTGACCACTTAAGAGTAACTAAGCACTGGAATTGTTTCTCAGTGACTGATGAAGAAATGACCTGGATTTCTCATTAACTTTTTGAATACTTTTGTTACAGGAAACATTTAGCAATTCTTTTATCCTAGTTCTTGCAAAAAAATCAACAAGGCTGGCATGTATACTGCAAATTAACTTCACAATAAGATTAGATAAAAGGTAGAACAAAACTTCATAGGCTTTAGAGAAAATTTTAGGTGAATTCTAATCAGGGTGGAACAGCACCAAGACAAAAAATACAGGAATTTCCCAAAGATTCCGTATGTATTAATCACCTGAAAACAAACCACACAAATCCACAAGCTAGTTCCCAACTTGTGCGATGAGATAAGTGGGCAGTGTAGTATTCACTGATTCCACATCCAAAAACTAATTTTGTATAATAAAACTCAACATCTTCATGTCTAGGTTTTGGATGCGTGGAATAGAATTAACACACAACAGTAGGCTGCCTCAGTGATAGGCTCCTAAGACTGAGCTCAGCTCTCAATAGTTATATTGATGTATAGCTGAGGGGAGGTTTTGACAAAAGAGGCGGAGGTGTTTCATGCCAGGACTACTCAGTTCTCAGGGAGAGAAGGGAACAGGGAGAATGAACTCCTGTCTGTTTTCGCTAGCTAGTGGATTATAATTTAGCATTCCCGAATGGCAGGAACTGGCAACCATTTTGAATGACAGAAGTCATGGTTGCAATTATTGCTAAATCTAATGTCATTAATGCAGATATTCTCTCCTGGCATGTAGCTTTGGAGACACTTTGCACATGAGTCTTAAGTATCTGCACACCAGGTAGGCGACTAAATGATCTTTCCCCAAACTTCACCTATGTGAACACACCTAACTACAAAAATGAAGACACATTCTAGGATCTCACTTTTATCCTTGATGGTACTTGCAAGAGATACGATCTTTATTCTGTCATCTCCAAATTCTTGTCTTTGATGGTTGGCCATAAGATGCCCCATGCTGTCTTCTGTACCAAAACAAAAACATGTAACAATCTCAAAACTAGCCTTGCAAACAGTGCCTGAAAGTAGATTGCACTATCATTTTTTTATTTATTATTTCTATGCAAGTACAGATGACTCTGGTACTTGAATTATCAGTTTTTGCAGAACAAATGTCAGGAGAATACAATACACGATTAGTAAGTGTCATGCCACAATTAAAATGCTAAATATGGATTAGAATCTGTTTTGGTATCAGTTATTTTACCAAGTATTTTAGTAATGATGACTATTTCTTAGAGTAAATGTGGACTTATGCTTGTAGATTTCAACTTCTGTTTCATATCACAGATTCATAGACAGGTTGAGGTTGGAAGGGACCTCTGGAGATCATCTAGTCCAACCTCCCTGCTTCAGCAGGGACACCTAGAACACGTTGCACAGGGTTAGATCCAGGTGGGTTTTGAAGATCTCCAGAGGAAGGAGACTCTGCAACCTCTCTGGGCAGCCTGTTCCAGGGCTCTGTGACCCTCACAGTAATTAATAATAAAAGCAAAATAGTTTTGTCTTTTATTCTGAAGAAAGTATACAGACCAAATGCTTTGATAGCACTTTTCCTCTGTTTTCCACATGGAAAACCTCTTTTCATTCACCTCTTTTCACTTGTATGTTGACATTTTATATTAAGCTACTTGTAACTATGAAAAAGTTATCTCCATATCCTCAGAATGAATCAAAGTATTTGATGCAGTTAGTTTGGCAATGGCAACTGTTGATAATGGTAACTGTTTTTATGATTAATGTCAATTAATAGCACATGCCCCACAAAAGATAAAGATAGTTCTGATAGATTTAAATGCATGAATGTGCATGAAATAAAATGAAGTGAATATACTTGAAATAAATACAAAATTTCCTCTCTATCTGAGCTTACCTGATGCTCTGGTGTTGTTAGTATTAAAGCATTGGCCATTTTTCTTTCTACTTTATCCATATCAAAACAGGAACGTTTCCAAACATTCTCAGAGTCATCCAGGAACAACTTCGACAACTGCATATAATTTCTTATTCTGTCAGCATTAGTGCATCTAAATTATGCCTGCAGTTTCTCAAACAGCTCTTTGTAGCTGAAGATATGAAGATATACTTGCATTTCATCTTCATTGGATATATTTGCACAGGAACAATGTCTGAGTGCCAGTTGGGATGCCTATGTTTACAGAAGTAATTTTACTACATAATCTGGCATTGTAAGAATTTGTGTGCAGTATCCAAAATCTGATGGCACTCAGTGCTTGAAGTGATTGAGATTGCTATCGCATTCCAGCTAGGGATGCATAAGGACAGAGTATTTAAGCAGCCTGTCCAACATGCCTGAGAAGCTCAGTCCTTAATGACACAGTCCCCAGTATCATATCAGCAGCCTTCTCCTTCCCCCCACCTCCCATTTTCAGAGTTTATAAAAGTTTTGAACTACTGTCAAGTTAGATATGCATACCTATTTTTTTTATCATTTAACTCATCGTTTAACAGAGATGATCTGAATTAAAGATACAAGCTCACAGAATTGCAACGGATAAAATATCAGTCTAAAATTAAAATCATACTGAAAGCCCAAATTGATATAAAAATAAAAATCAATCCTCTAAAAAAATCACGCTGATACAAAATAAAGTGTTGTGTTCTTATTTAACTTCAGCTTTTATAGAACATAGTGTTATTGTTTTATTGTGTATCCAAGAAAGTTAAAACTTTTTAAAATGAAACTTCAGCCATCATCTGACTGAAGAGGTGCATAAAAAAGAACAACCCCTCCCTCAAAAAATGAGTGTATTTTGTAAGACTGGCAATCATATAATGAGATAGGACACTATACAAATTTCATATAAGGGTTTATTTAACAGTAATTGATCATTTGAAACTGCTAATTCTCAAAAACATGATCTGAAAACGGAGTCAGTCCAGAGAGACGCCATAAGCAAGTCTACATACAGCAACTTCAATACATTCAATATAGCAACTTCAGTACATATCTCCTGCACCTGGGGAGGAATAACTCCAGATTCCAGGACAGATTAGGGATTGACCTGCTGGAAAGCAGCTCCACAGAGAGGGATTTGGGAGTCCTGGTTGACGACAAGTTAACCATGAGGCAGCAATGTGCCCTCGTGGCCAAGAAGGCCAATGGGATCCTGGCCTGCATGAGGAGGAGTGTTGGCAGCAGGTGGAGGGAGGGGATCCTGCCCCTCTACTCAGCTCTGGGGAGGCCGCACCTGGAGTACTGGGGGCAGGTCTGGGCTCCCCAGGACAAGAGGGACGTGGAGCTTGCAGAAAGGGTCCAGCGTGGAGCAATGAAGATAAATAAGGGACTGGAGCATCTATCTTATGTGGAAAGACTAAGTGAGCTGGGCCTATTTAGCCTGCAGAAGAGAAGACTGAGAGGGTGTCTTATCAACATGCGCAAATACCTGAGGGAAGAATGTAGGGAGGATGGGTCCAAACTCCGTGGTGGCCAGTGACAGGACAAGGGGTAATGGGTGTAAATTGAAACACAGGCAGTTCCATCTCCATGTGAGGCAGAACTTCTTTCCTGTGGGGGTGACAGAGCCCTGGCACAGGCTGCCCAGACTCCAGGTTGTAGACTCTCCTTCTCTGGAGATCTTCCAAACCCGCCTGGATGCCACCCTGTGCCACGTGCTCTAGGTGTCCCTGCTTCATCTATAGATGTCCCTTCCAACCTCAACCATTCTGTGATTCTGTGATTTCCAGAAGAGAGGTTGATGGCTATGGAAAATACAAGAAAAAAAGAAAGCAAATCTTACACTTGGGAAATTAAAATATATATTTGAAAATTTTGTGTTGAAAAATTGAAAAGTACAGAGGTATTCCTACTGAAAAAAATGAAGATACCAAAATGTACAAGCTGAAGATATCAGGAAAGGTAGCAACACAGACAAAAAGAGCTAAAGAAGATGAAAAACTAAATGCTTTTTGTTGACATGAGGAAAGATGACAAAAACAACAGAGTATAATAGATAACTCTGTTTACTGACTTTTAAGGTCAGGAAAATGTTTTTAACCTCTGTGCTTGCAATGAATATAGCACTTATTTGTTCTGCAGAAGATTTGTTATAAAACAATAGGGAAGCAGATGCTGTTTTTAAACTGAAGTAGAGTATCAAGCCAGAATGTCAGGAAAATAGGCTGTTTGTAAAGGTCAAAACATTTGAATTAAAAAGAAAAAAAAATTGATTAACTATTTGAATATTAACTTAATTTACAGAAGTACATATCTATCTATCTCTATATATTATATATATATGGAAGGAAAAAAAATACTATTAGCACTTTCTAGGGTGTAAAAAAGTCAGTGTTGCCATAATATATTGTCTAATATTTTTTAGATCTAAACATATGCATGTGTATACACGTACTTAATTTCCTGAATTTATTATATTTTGGGATTTGGGTTTTCATAAACTTGCAGCATGGTCATTTAAAAAAAAAATCCATCCATGTATCAGCTTTTTTTCAGAGAAGAATGGTAGAGATTAATATTCTAGTTTATGTGAAAGTCTATGTTTGTTGTTAATTTTAATTGTATATATTTGTGTTAGAGATCCATAGATGCTGTCATTCTGAATCATCTATTTTCCATCAGTAGCTGACAACAGATGTTGTTACATCTTGTAACAGATGTTGTATTTCTTACATATTAAAGTACAAGTGGTACTGAAGAAATCATCAAAACAGAAGAAGGTAGAGTCTGTTATTCCCAAAGATTATTTCCTGAGATCCACAGGTATATAACAGCAGAGGAAAAGAGCAAATGCCAAACAAACTGTTTAGCTTTCTATTGCAGATCTTTTATATAAGAGAGAACTGTATTTCAGTTTTCACTTGACATTTTTATCTTAGCTTCCTATCTGCTATGCTATTTTAATTATTTTGTCCATAGTCGGACATTTTTGAAGTCATAGATACTAGCCTACTTCTTTTACTACATTCTAATCAGAATGAAAGTTTCACTGATGTAATGAAACAATCAGAATTTCCAGTTTAATTAATTTATTGACCTTCTGCTGAATTTGGAAATTTGGGAGATGTTTTTTGCTTTCATATGGATAGAGACAAATAATTGTTTTAAGACTGCAATTAAGAGGGAAATTTCTAGAAGACAGATTTCAAGAGAGTTTTCCAAAGAGCTGTCTCCTCATTCTTCCTCTCCTCCCAAAACCAACATATTGGAAGTATGCATTTGTTCTGTAGTAATGAGAAGTTAATTTACAGTTTCTTCACTCCTTATTTGGAAAAATCCATATGAAGAGAGGAAACTATTTTTGGTCTAGGAACATATGGAAAGAAATGGGAGAACTCACATCTCACATTAACCACCATCTTCTAAATCAGAATAAAGACAAAGACATTAAAGTTGAACTAAGGGAATGTCTTTGTATCTTTTCAAAGTAGACTTAAATATTGTCACATTTCTCCTATTGTTCTCTCTAGTTCTCCTTATATCATTAAATCTACAACATTCTCTTATGTTGTTTGTGAGTTGATTCCTCAGTCTGATACAGCATAAGGACTAGGGTTGCAATTCACTTTATATTGTCAATATCAGTTTGACTATACTCTTTTCTACATTCTGCAAAGAATTATTTTTCTCTTCAGTCTTGTATTTGTTGGGTCTAATTGTTAGCTACCATAAGGTGACAAAAGTCTACTAAATTTGTGCTATTGATAAAGCTGTCCCATGCTTGCTGGCCAGGAAAAAACAAACAAACAAACAAAAAAACCCAAAACAATAACAACAACAAAAAAAAACTATTGAGAAGAATCTGTGTCATATTAAATAATTAACTGTTTAGATATTGGGCTATGGAAAAAAAAATACAAAGCTGTACAACTTTTGAGGTAAAGCAGTATCTTAAAATGGTTTAGGTAGTCAAAAAAAAAAAAAATGACCATTACTCTTGGCAGTGGTATCTTGTACAAAATCATACTTGATTATGCTTATGCTATCTAATCACTACAAGAGTTTGAGCCTCAAGATCTCAGTTCAGAAGTCTGAAAAACTTCTTGCTCATTATGATAAAAAGCAAACTTTCAGGATATTTGCAGCTGCCACAATGGAAAATGTGAACTTCAAAAAATAAATACATCCAGTTTGTCCAATACGAAAGCCAAAAGTCTAAGCTGAATTTACTTTTAAGCTGTTAACATACCTTCTTGACTCACCAGATACACTTATGCTGTGAAGGAAGTTCTCAGTGTAACTGACCAAACCTGATCTTGCTTTTTAAAAATAAAAAAGTATAGATATTTTTGCCTTTTGCATTCATTGTGGGAGAAAAAGGGAGGATAGCGAGGCAAGGAGGAGGCAATCTCTAAAGAATTATTTAGCCTTCTACTACAATTATCATTGCAAATTTCTTGTCATCAATATTGTTTAACGAGTAGCATGTAACAGGTGCATATGACCATCATTAAAATATTTTTTTTTATTTTTCATTTTGATGTTATATTGAAACATCAGTTTTGATCATCAAGATAATAATAAGACATACTGATCATACATGATCATAACAGTATGCAAATAAAACTATATAATAAGTGTTCTAAGTATATTTCTGATGTATGCCATGGTCAAAATGTTGTGCTCTTACTCTTTCGTAGTACACTGTGAGGCAATCCCAATGTGATCAGGAACAGGGTCCTCAGCATTTTGCAAGTTACTAGTGTTCAGCATTTTTTGAAAAAAAAAAAAAAAAAAAAGTGCCTTGCAATTGTGTCTACAGGATACTACAATGCAGTGTGACACTGTGTTACCTAAATTAGCCATTAGTGAGCTTAGTTTATGCACCAGAAACGGTATCATCTTATTCATTATGTTTGGGGCTAATTATAGGGCTATCACAGTAAAATCTATCTTTTGGAGGAAAAACCTAGAGAGTGTGATGCAGATGGAATGAGAGAAGACAACAGAAGAAATAAAATGAGAGAATATTTTGAGAATAAGTAGAGGAAGTATACACTTGAAACTTTTCTTGAAAATGTGTTCACTGAAACACTTTATCTTCCAAGGTGAAACAACATTTGCTCGTTCTGATTAATGCTTTCAAAAACAGAAAAGAAAAAAAAAAAGATAATTTTGGACAATTAGTCTTCCATCAGAGTTCATGAATAAATATTCCTAGGATAAAATATTGTTTTGCTCACATTCTGAATCAGTGCAGCTGAGGAAAAAAATATTTAACCATTTCTCCAAATGAACATAACTAAGCCTAATTAATGTAGAATTGTGCCGACCATTTTTATTAAATATAAATTTAACAATCATAACTGGCATGTGACTTTCCTTACAGAAGGATAAGCTATTTTTTTCTTTCTTTCTTCTCATAAAAAAAAAAGCTTCTGCAGTTGTATTTGTTCCACTTAAATCATAATGTTATGTTATAAATCATATTAGCCCAAATTTTAAATTATTCGGGATAAGGCACATTCTTAAATTTCTGTACATCTTCTCATGACAGAGAAAGAAATGTCAGATTTCTTCACTGTCTAATGTCTACTTTTTTTCATTTTTATATTCCTGAATGATATTCTACTAATCAAACAACATTATTACCATCAGATGTTTTGTCGTTACAAAAATGAGTATAAAAACTAATTGAAAATTCAACAGTTCATTCATTTTAAAGCCTCTGGATCTTTTTATTTTCAAACATACATAATGATGGTGGCTCATCATTACTGGCTTTAATTTTTAACTTGTTAGTTATGATTAACAGTTAAAGCAAATAAATGTCTCTAACTTTATTCATATACATCCTTTCATAAAAACAAATTAATCTCTAAAAATATAGGTAGCTGAATTTTGTTAAGTAAAAAGATCGACATTTCAAATAGAATTTTTTTTTTTTTAATTATCAACTTATAAATGCAACCTTATCTTAAGGTAGTGGATCCTGAACGTTGCTAGTTTTTGCCTCTGGAAAAGTAAGTGAATTCAACAAAAATAGAGAAAAAATACACAGCACTCTTTCTTGGTCCCTCACTGTTTTTGCAGATCTAATGAGGAAACATTATATCAAGCATATTTTGTTAATCAAGTGAGTAGATATATCTCAGATTGCAGTGAGCAGATCTACCGAATAAGCAGATTCTATTTTTAGAGTAAAACTTCATACTATAAAATACCTTGGTCAAATTCACTCCTATTATAATACAAAGAACTCCCTAAGGTTTAACAGAATTTTGGTTCATCCTGTAAGCCAAACTCTGGACTCCTTTTCTGTGAAGCCAAGCATATCATGTCCAAAAACTAAATTTGAAGCCTATGTTAAAAAGATAAAGTATTTGCAAGAGAATTTGCATGAGTCTTTTGAATCAAAATGGTTAACAGTATACATGAATAAATGAAAGAATTCATAAAATAATTAAGACTTACTGTAGCATTTAATAAAGCTACCTTTCCTCTTTATGCCATGAAACTTTTTTTTTTTTTTCAATTTAAATATTTATTGGAACCTTCAAAACAGCATTTGTTTGTTGCAGTAGTATATCTGTATTTTCATTCACTCAAGAAATTCCTAACTATAATTGTTCCTGAACTGTGTTATTTTCAGATACATTTATCAGATGCAAAACTGTGATTTCTTCTGAAAAAAAGTAAGCTCCATTTTTGTTTGTTTGTTTGTTTGTTTTTTAATTTACTCTGATGATAAACACTGCAGGTAAAGGGTGGGAAAGTGACTTGCAGTATCTGAAAAAATTGTGGAAAATGTCATTTGTTTTGCTATAATTTTGGATCTATCTGCATAAGTAGCCTTAGATTTAACTGCATGTTTAAAATACATGTCTGTCACAAATAGTAGTCAAAACTTATTGATCAAAGGTACTGACACAGTAGCTTTTTTTTCCCCCTTTTCTACTACTGATATGTTAGCTGGCCAGATAGCTCTCCTTCAAGCCTTGGTCTGTAGCAGTTACTGAATGATCTTTTCTACTGAAGCAATATGAATCACAGAAAAGGAGACATGGAGAATGGATAGTTGTATATTGTCAGCACAAGTGACAGCATCTGGTCCAATATCTTACTTTTAAATATCTCAGTGGTTTCCATAACAGGAAAAGAATCATCATACAATTAGGCAAAATTTTCACTCGCTACACACTTGCCCACAAATACAAATTCACTTGCTCTCCTTTACATTTTTTGAGGACTGTGGGCTTCTTAACAATACCTTAAAAGCAGCAGAGTACTCACCAGCTAAGGTTAGCTGAACAATATGCAAGAGCAATACAGACCTTCTTTTTTTCTTTTTTTCTTACCATCAGTTAGAGAAAATCATCATGTGAATCACACACACACAGAAAAAGAAGAATTAGTAGGATACCCGAAGCCATCTAAAATGGGGGTTAAGCAAGGCAGAAACATTTTTTCTTTTAAAAGGTCATTTTACTGCACTCTTTAAAGAATCAGTTTGTTCAACAGAGCTTGCAACAGTCATAAAGTCTTACAGTATGCTGATCCAACAAAGCAACTTCCTCCACACTGATGTCAGCAAGAACTATTAGTCTTACTGACACAAAACTACAGAGAAATCTAAAGACTTTGCCAAATATTCTACAGTAGGCTAGGGTAACCTGTATGCTTATGTCATCACTACTAAAAACTACTGTTTTTATTGGTACACATATCTGTATACATATGAGTTGTATTTTTGGTATATACATCCCTATATACCTGAGCTGTGTTTTAGGCTCTCTTACAATAACGAGCAGAGTCACCATGGTCTCCACTGAATTGATATGAGTAGCCATCCACTTGAATCTACCGAACCACTTTTCACCCTAACAAGAGACAGTGCTTTCTAAAAGACTCTCAACAGCTAGCACAGCTGAGCAGGGTGACATTGAAAAGGATGAATTTTCTATCTTTTTATGGATAAAGTAGGAAGGTTGAGCTAACACTACATTAAAAGGGCAAGAAAGAAATACCTGAAGTTTGTTTCCACTTGGACCAATGAAACTACTTAAGAGGATGGGACGCCACAAGGCAGAGCCTGCAGCTTGCAGACAATGAACAGCTTTTGTCCACACCTTGGCATGAGGACACCTCGGATACTGAGACATCACCAAGGAGAAGCTGTCAGGATGCTGGTTTACAGAAGCAGGTAATAAGTGCAGGTACAGCATTTATTATTGTGTATCTTCCACAAATGGGTGTTTTTCAAGTCATCTGGGTCCACTGTGCATGTGCAGACCTTTGGGCCTCTGGTTGGACAGCAGGGCTATGTTTGGCCAACAGACTTGCCAGCTTCAAAAAAGTTAACATTAGCTGCTCTGAGACATGACTTTGGTCCCAACACTGTGCTGGTGCTTTACACATTGGCTAATTTCAGGATCAAAGGCCTCAGCAGAGCAGGGGGTCTTGAACCAATATCGGAGGTATAGCTTAACATTAGCCCTGCAGATTCAGGGGACAGCCCTTGAAGTTACGACAGGCACAAAATTCTCAAATATAAATATCAAGAGTTTATAGATATTATTACAGGTGTCAAAGTGTCATTCTAAAATTCAAAAAGTCTCACTGTGCCTTGCCTTACAGCTATCATTTTCACATGAACACACAAAGCCTTTCCAATTCTCACAGGTTTTCCACACTCAGAATTTCCTCTTCCTTCTGTTATACAATAATTCCCTCTTACGCACTAATTTTCTCCCTCAGTCATCCTGCTCCCAAATCCCTACAGTACATTTGTTGTCCCCGGTCCATCCATCCTTCACTCTCTTTTTCAATTCCTTCACTGCCCATCTGCATGGTCAAGTTGACCCAGGAGATGGGGAGTTGTTATGGAGCCCTTGTGTTTGCTAAAGCAGATACAGGAATCACTACATGATAACTACATCTCTAACCCATGAAGTGTGGAGAACGGATTTTGGAGAAGGCATTTGGAGACTATCAGTGCTGCAGTGATTTTACTTTATTTCACATGCATGTTCTGTGAGTTAGCCTGAATAGGGCATCGCTAAGCTGGAAACCACACTCTCAGTCATGCAAATGCTTACAAAGCAGAAGTAAGTACATGTTTTTTGCATGGATGCAATGGGGAGAGGAAGACAAGAATTACACCTACCAGCACTTCGAAAAACTAAAATATGGACAGATTTTGCTGCATGTTTGTTAAAAATCAATCAATCAATCAATCAATCAATAAAGTGCCTGGACAGAGCTTTATTGTGGAGAGACTGTCCCTCTACAGTTTTCCCTCTCCTTTTTTCTTCAAAGCTTCTGCTTTAGAATCTTTTTCATACTTCTGAAATCTCTTTTAGAAGACCACTCTTTCACCTGTACTTCCTCCCCCCTCCTCCAACACACAGTTTTATATCTGCTTGCCCAAAAGTAAATCCTGCGTCTTCTCCGATTTTCCAGCTGTTCAATGCTTTTCACCGCCTTCTCCCTCCAGACTGCCAATTTAAGAGTCCCGGGAAGATGCTTTGGAGCTGAGAAAAGCAAAGGCAGTGAATCCTTAAAGCAGTACGAAGTGAGAGAGTTTGAACAGCCAAGAAAGTAAAACTGTGAGACAGCGGACAGAATAGCTGAAGATTAGGCAGCTATGACTAACAGTCTTCCTTTTTCTTTTCTTAAAGGTACCCTATATTTGAGAATCCCTATCCT
>VZSV01000013.1:2876359-2886690 GCA_013398735.1 Nothocercus julius
TTTTTTTTTTTTTTTTTTTTTTTTTTTTTTTTTTGCTAATTCTCATCCTTAAAGTACGCCCCTTCTGCCTTCTTAGCTTGTAAATGCTCATGCCTCTGAAATTGTGTATTAGGACCTGCAGTTTACTTCAAATTTGGGTCTGACATGTTTGGTTTCTTTATCACCATCCCCCCCCCAACCACCACCACCATTGTTGTTGGAATGCATTTGATTCCCTACTGCCTTCTCTTAAATGCTTGTGTAGTATCTTCTGAACATCTGATGCAAATGCTAGGCAATGTATATATAAAAAAAAAAAAAGTCATAGAAATATTTTTATACCTATATGTGCATACATATATTTACATATCTGCATGCATTTTGATCAAAGGAGTTAAAGCTGCTGCTGCTGAAGTGGTGGACTGCCTCATGTCTTGAATCTTCATTGTGCCTTGGTGTGAAATCTCCAGTTTTATTCTCAGAGTGTCTTCATTTCTGGTCATTGGCCTACCTGTTGCCCATCTTTTTTTTTTGGATGCAATCTAGACAAGATAATGAATTAAAAGTGTCAGTGGGATTCTGCTGTAAAATGTTTGCCTGTTCTCCTTTTCTGATGGACTCTTCCCTACACTTGTTTCTTCTGCTTCTGTGTAGCAGTTAACAGTTATCTCTCAGTTGTTCTGATCTGCAGGAGAGTTGATACCGATACCTTCTTTTATCATATATCAGAGTTGTGAATGTAGAAATGGTAAGGCTGAAATGTGTTCCTACCCTAGCATCATTTCATGCTGCCAGTCCTGAAAGATACGTGGAAACATGGAAGTTCAAAAAAAAAAAAGTTACGCAGACTGCAAGCTGAGGAACTTGGGATTTTTACCAGCAGATTTTAAAAAAAGCATGTTATTCGCTACAACCAGTGGGATTCCTGATTGGAGGGAAACGAGTGGCCTTGCTACTAGAGACTGGAACTTGTAAAATGTATCTGTCCTCTAGAGTCTACTCTAGACTTTCCACCTTTCAAAGAAAACCATGGCACAGTGTTTCATTCTTACTGCTAGTAAAACTCACAGCTTTCTGTAGCTTCTCAAAAGTAACTTCATGGATGAACAGCCTTGAGTTCGTTCTAATTTCGGTCTGAACTTTTTTTTGTCAGCCTTATGTAGTCTGTACTCTCACCGGGAGCAGTGTTAGAAAATTAGTGATCAGGAGTGTTGTCTGACAAGTGAATTGGTGCTAGTCTTGTATATTGTAGTCATTGAACATAATGTGTCCTTGTTTTTAAGAGCTGAACTGAATACAGAAGAATGTTTCATGGCGTCTCTCCTGCAGATAAGTGCTTGTTGGTCACATCCTAC
Organism: Nothocercus julius; assembly: GCA_013398735.1. Taxonomy (NCBI): domain Eukaryota; kingdom Metazoa; phylum Chordata; class Aves; order Tinamiformes; family Tinamidae; genus Nothocercus; species Nothocercus julius. Next base: position 2,877,694 of record VZSV01000013.1, read on the forward strand.
TAATTGTAGAAATTTACAGGACTTTCAGCTTGAAAAATTTTGGATACGGCCTGGGAGAAGGAAGGAAATTAAGAATGTACTTCAGGTGGTAAGAATACAGTGTGAAAGAGGCACACAAATAGATGGGGCAAAAGAGAAGAAAGCAGAAGGCTCAGTTAGGACAGGAGACTTGTACTACTTGGATTATTTAATTGTATTTTCTATGCCTTGTGTGTTGCTGTGACTGACGAGAACGTTAGAGCAACTGTCCTGCTGTGGGGCATGTCAGCAGTTTGGATCAAAATGGTCTGGAATTTAACAATGGACAAGACGTATAACAATAAGAGAACTCCTTTGGTTGACATGTTATAGAATCTTTAAAAGATTCCAGATACTCAAATTTGTTAAGTGTGTTTATGAGCAGTACTCTGTCCTGTTACAGAGCAAACGTAACTGCTTCTGTTTAATGTGCTCAGTGCAGAAGGAGAGCTCTTCCTACTGTTGTACAGGACTCCTGCTCCTCTAGTTACTCCTAGTTCTTTAACTATCCACTCTGCAGAGATGAAGAAAGTGAGCAATTATGAAGCATTAAGTCAACAAGTAAAAGTTGTCTTACTCTTGTGTTTTTGTTTTTTTTTTTTTTTTAAACCTCCCCCTCCCCCCTCCCGTGTTGCCCAAGACCCATACTTTGTGTGGGAAACAAACCTGAATGCTCTGTAGCTCTAAAGTACTAAAGAAATACACAAATGCTTCAATTTAAAATATGGTCTCTGTCTTGAACAGAGTCTTAATTTTAAGTATATGATTCTTCACAGTATGCTTGTAGAACTTGGAACTACTAAGTGGCTGTTGAGATTTTTGTATCGCTACTCATTTGAAAGAGTTTCATAGTGAAACCAGACAAGCTAATTCTAAAATGAGAAAGAAAAGATAGCGTAGTTAATGGAGTATCAGTGTGTGCAAGTCCTTAAGGGGTGGGATGATGACCTTTGCTTAGGTAAAAACTTTTCAATTCTCATTTGCTAAAACTACACTATTGAAAACGCTAATTGAAACATCGACTACTCTTAACACAGTTTTGGTATCAGGTTCCACTGGGCAGTAGTTTAGCATCAGTATTGTTAAAGGAAAGCCAAGCAAATCACGAGTATGTGTGCCTGTCAAAACAGCTGTTCTGCTGCATGTCATGTAATCTCTTAAAAATCACACTATGCTGTTTTCTCAAGGTCTGTGGCAAGCAATGTTCTGTTACACTGCACTTCAAGTATTATAAAATGCCCCTTTTTAACCATCCTGTAGAAATTTGAATCCTTATTGTATTGTGATACTGCATGGGATGGTGCTCTCCCTGAGCCAGCTCTGCCCTCTGACCTGTTCAGATGAGTTGGTTCCCTTCTGAAGGCCATACAGCTGTGTGTTTTTGTCATTCTTCTATGTGTGTTTTTGTCATTCTTCTATCACCAAACACATGCACCTCCTTTGTCAGCATCTTGCTGTGGAGGTTTGGCACTGATCTTACAGTTAACAGATCACCAGTGTGTTAAGTGTGAACAGGGTTTCTGTACCAATAACTACAGTGTGAGACTGTCTAGATGTTTGAAGGCTAAAATATGCTTATTAATGCACTTGAAATATCATTTGAATATATTGGGTAGTCATGCGTTATAAACATACCTGAGGTTACCGGACTGTCTTAACAGGCTGTAAGCTGGGAGCGCTCCTAACTTTGTGGGGACTGAAGATGCTGATAGAACTTCAATATCTCCAGCTTTGCCTCAGTTGCTATATATTAATCTGCGTGGCAGGGGAGGTAGTTCTAGGGATTGTACTGCTAGGTCTGACAACAAATGCAAACCTCTTGTTTGTATGTACTGTTCAAGTTACTCTTGTTTCTTTTTTAAAGTCTGTTTCCTTTTTCCTCCTCCCTTAATCAACTGATAATTCTAAACTTGGTCAGCAGAAAACTATAGTTATATACTACCTCAAATACACGCTGGCCCTATGATTTGAGGAGATTATTTACTTGCAGCATATTTGAGTAAAGCATTTCTAAACATGACAAAAGTTTGAGGTGGACAGAGGTTATGAAACGTAGCACTAGAGCAGAGGAGGGAGGAAGAGGAAAATAACTGTAATAGGAGCCTGTGTGTTGGGGAGGTTACAAGTAGGCTTTCTGTAAGGTTTGAGGAAGTTTTTCAAGGTAGACTGTGCTTGGAGCAGTGCTTGGCTGCACTGGGTCTGTAGTACTGCGGCAGTGATGTGCATTGCAAGACTGTTTGCTTGGGAGGGGGGAAGAAAATTCTTGACCATTTCCCTTATTTTTTCCACTCTTTTCACACTTCCTTTTCCCTTCTTCCCCCTCAAAAAGCCTACAGTGCTTTGCTTATCGGGCCAGTGGACTATTTTCAATGCCTTGCCTGTTTCTATATCTCAGCACAGATGTTGAATGTGCCCCAAATGAAGGAAGATGCTGCAATGATGTATTATGCCTTGAGTGACATAGTACTTTTCAAACTTGCGGGAGGAAATACAAAAGTGCTCTCTTTTAAACTGGGAGAGTGAAAGAGTGAGAAAGAAGTCTATTTTCATATAATACAAGCTGGTCTACTTTCTCGCAGACCTGAGAATCCTTCTACTGAAAATCTTTATAGGCCATTAGTTCTAATTCCTGAGCCTCCAAAAACAATGCAAAAAGGAGAAAGGGGAGGAGAGAGGAGGGGAAGGAAAAAAACAAACAAACAAACAAACAAAAAAAAAAACCCACAAGGAATTCAAGGGCATTGGTCTTGATAACTTCTCTTTGAGAAGAGAGTAGTGGTTAAAAAAGGTAACCAAAGCCACATAGTGATAATCTCTTATGGGATATGTTAACGATGATGCGTTTTAAGACTCCTGGATTCCTAAAGAAAACAGCCTTTTTCTTTCCCTTTTGTGTTAGAGTACTTCATATTCCCAAATCTTAAGACTGCTTCCTGCCAGTGTCGCGTGGTATATGAGAAGGTAACCCTTCATGCTGATGGGATCCTGTTCTAGGTTGCTTTCATGTGGAGATTGTCAAATAGCACGTCTGGATGGAGCCTGGAATTTGAGCTATGCACTTCATCTACCAGGATAACTCCTATCGAGACTTGAGCAGCATCACTGATGCGGACAGAGGTATTTCATGTTCTCACCTGTGAGTGGCTACCTGGAGAAATGGTTCTTGGGAGGTGCCAGCTGGACCATATTCCCTGGGGCTCCCAGTTTTGACACGTGGGAAAATGATACCAATGTCTTGGAGCCACAGGTATCTGCAGCTGCATGGAGTTTTACTTGCATTTGAAAATAATCCACTCCTACTCTGCATATATGTAATTCACTAGATTCAGGGTCTCTCCTGTATTAAACCAGAGCTCAGAGTCTAGGGTATGCATGTGTATTGGTGTTTTTTTGTTGTTGTTGTTTTACTTTGAGGTGGGAAAGGGGGTCCTCTCCTGGGGACAGGGAAGCTACAGCACAGTGGGGATCAGATGCTTTTGCAATCTGTAGGTTGAGAGGATATTTATGTAAATAGCCAACATTTCACTTTGCTTTTATAAGAAGCGTGGGGGAAAGCTTCAGTAAGTGTGTTCTTACAGGCGTGGCAGAGCAAAAATAAGTCTAGCATTGAAGAAAGACTCAAAGGATATACTTTGTTCATGAAACATATGAAGCATGTATCTCTGAAGAGATATGGTAGTGAAACTGAGTCTTCTGTCGACTGAAAGAATTTGGAAAATTTACCGTAAATAACAAAATGGGATGAGGAGAAGGGAGAGGGAACTGTTTGCCAGTGGTTCTAGAGAGGTTCTGGAAGAAGTGCAGTGGAACAAAGTCTAGATCAATGTCACATAAATACATCTGTGTAACACCGCTGAGACAAGGAGAGAAGAAAAGGAGAATGGCTGGGTGTTGAGGTGGCAGCTACCAGTGTAATAATTAAGACAGGTCCCCCAGCTGTTCAGAGCTGAGCCCAGCTCCTCTGTGTGCGTTTTCAAGCACTCTTCTTAGTAAAGACTAGATTTGCAAGGACAGCACGTGGCGTTGAAAAAAGAAAACTTAAAAGTTGCATGAAATAAAGCAGGGGGGAAGGGGAGGGGGCAAATTTATATTGGCCTCAAGCAATGAGCAAGTGAGGCACCTGATTAAGTTTTGCTTTGTGCCCAGAAAAGAAAACTGTGGATTAATCACCCCTATAAGGTGCCTTTGTTAGGGCTTTTGTCAGATGATACATGAAGCCAGCAATTTTAGACTGTGACATGGTGTTATTGTGGCAGCAACGCTGTGGAATGAAGTCGTCCTTGCCACTGTGGTAAGACCAGCCCCATGTCCAGAAGGGTCTAGCCTTCCAAATTCCCCTGCTTACTGGGATTGCAGTGTACTTCTTGTTGAGGGATGTCCACCTTGGCCTGACGTGCGGTTGGCTGGTATTCTGGGATAGAGGCATTGCTCCCGCATGCCAGGACGCAAGGTGGTGTGCAGGGTGTTCGGGATCCCTGAGTACCACTTCCATAGGGCGGGGTCATCACCGGCTGTTCCCCTAACAGGCATGAGCACATTGGGAGTGCTTTTATGTGGTAGCCCTAACCTGTTGAACTGTTACCTTAATGTTAGATTAACTTCTGTATGATCCGAGCACTCTGTGAGAGCAAGGGCTAGCTGCTCACTCTTCATTTGCTAATGAGAAATGGATCCTGGCTTTTCAGAGGGTGGGGAGACATCCTAATCTATTGGTTTTCGATGGTCCAAATACAGTCAGAACTTACCCAGCATCCATATTTCTTTGGTGTGCTGATCCACAGATGGAAAGTTTGTGTATAACATTATTCTGAAAGTCCTGAAAATAGTAGGTAGGAGGTAGACATCAATGGTCCTGACTGACATGGTCAGTCTATTTTGGTGTCAGAGTTATCTCTGTGTCTTGCTAGGAGGTTCTCATACTCTTTTTCTTAGCTCTGTTAAGTCTGAAAGCTCAATACTGATTCACTACATTCTTTGTTCAGTTTCCTAGTTCACAGTGAGATATAATGTAAAAGACACTTAAAATTAAGCATGAAAATAAATAATAGTGTTTAATAAAAATTACACACAAAATGAAACATGTTTAGGCCAATGTGAAGGGAAATTAGTGTGTGTGTTTTTTTTTTTTTTTTTTGGGGGGGGGGGAAGGGGAGAGTATTTTTTTGTAAGCGCTACAAAATGCTGTAGAGCTGTAGTAAGGACAACTTTCCAATTATGTGGTGCGACTTTGAGGTAGTGTGTTAAAAGGGACTGTTGGTAAAGAAGGATATCTGGGCCATTTCAGATCCTGCTGGTAACTTCTAGCAAAATGCTTGTTAGATATTCAGACTTGGAAGAAGAATCTGGATTCCTTCCTCCAGGCAGCCTAATAACCCAGTGTTATGACAACAGACTGGTGCCATCCAGCATCTCCTTTCGGCCCCAGGGCCCTTAGCTTCCAGTCTTCCCGACTGATTTGTCCAAAGGGATAGAAGAAAGGCAATATTTAATATGAACTGTCACTTAATTATTTCAATTAATTAAACCACTCAAGATTTTAATCAAACAGATGTTTTTTGTTTAAGCTAAATTTCCAAAAACACACCCTGATGCATCATGGAGATGCACCAGCAGCGGTGAAGATGGTATTTGTTGTGTAGACTGTTAACTGTTGAGTCAGACTGAGTTGGATTGAAGCTGTGGAGAGGCCAGTTTAGATCATTCTTGGCAAAAATCAGTCACATTCTAATCAAATGCACAAGTTATTCTAATCTTTGCACAGGTTATTTTGTGTTCATCTGTGGAATCTATAGAATTAACAGGAGTAAAAGGTTTGAGGTTGTAGATCGGAAGACCCTTGATCCGGTTCTAGGAGATGTTGACTGCTCTAGTTTTTGGCAAAGTAATGTGTCTTTCTCTAGAGATGGTGACTTTAGGATTCCAGACTTGGGGTAGGCGGTGATATCTTGCTGCTTTTGATGGGGATTGAGGATGCTGTTTTGAAATTTGAATACAACTTTGGAAGATCCCTTCAAGTAAAATACTGGATCTAAGCAGTGCCAGCTTCTCATGTGATGTTGTTCTTCTGATCATACTGTGGTCATGGTTCTCCTGCGTTAGAATTTGTCACTGCAAGAAGCAAGTAAGTGACAAAGTTCCCCTTGCCTGTAGTTAACTAATTCCACTGTTCATGAACAAATAATACGTAACATTTTATACCATTACTTAAAGCTTTTTCATATTTGTTTACTTCTAGCTTGCTGTATGTTATTTAGAATTTCCTTATCTACAGTTGACATGACTTTACATGAGTGTGGCTGTTACACAGAGAGGCATTTTGGGAAGCATTTAAGAAAGCTACAGATATTTACAGTTTCTCTGATAGTCCCAATTTCTCAGGGCTAGCCTTTCCCTGAGTGTACAAGGCCAACAATCAACTACACTTGCAAATGACGTTACAACTTTGTCCTTGAGGGGGGCTGAAAAATGCGTTAGAAACAAACCAAGAGCTTTCCCAGTTTCTTAAAACTTAGGAAATGTTCTTCACAGCTGCTTGTTTCCCTAGTCAACAGCTTTTCTCTCAAACTATGCATATGTGTTTGTAGAGACCTAGATGATATATATACACGTCTATATTGTTTGTGTGTGTGTGTGCGTGTATATGTATATATATATGCATATGGGATTGCTAATGCTCTACAGAAGGGATGCAAACAGTTGTGCTTGCCCACTGTTGGGCAAAAAAAGCATAAATTGTTTAGTAAAATTTATCTCATAAGTATTGTGGCTTCTGCGTAATGCTTGCTAAGATTAGTAAGAAAATGGAGAAGAAATTCCTGTAGTCTGACAAATTACCTGCATGTCATGTGCATGTCATGTGTGCCCCTTGTTCCTGTTGGTGATGTCTAGGGAACTGAGCTACTCTGGGAGAAATGGCTTGTTTGTATGGGGGGAGAGAAACTGGTTTTTGGCTTGGATGTTTTTTCAGATGCTTGAAATCAGTTGTGGATGGTGCAGGTGCAAAACTGGGAGAGCACATGAAAGGTTTTTTTTTCCTTTGAAATCTCTTAGGTAGACAGAGCTTTTGCCTTAGCGACAGGGCAAACACTGAGAGGTGCAAGTGCGTTTAGTGGGGGGCAGGCTGTGCAATTAGACAAACTTAATTTAAAGAAAATCCTTTAAGGGACATTAAAAAAAAAAAAAATAAAAAATAATTAAAAAAAAATTGAGGCTGTCCTGAAGTAACAGATGACTGGAAGGATATAGAAGTGGAAATATTATTCTATTTCTTAGGGATCTGCTATTGGAGATGGGATTCTGGGTGAAGAAAGATGTAGTATGACCCTGGCACAGACACTGTGATATTCTCATGGGTGAATGTTACATTCCCCATGAGGGAAAAGATAACGATACAATAGCAGTAGAGCTAGGATGGCTCAAGTATGTGAAGAAAAGTTTGACATGCCTTTTTTTCTATTAGTTGATCGAATAAGGTATTACCTCTCCCTGTGAACTCTGCTTCAATTGACACCATTGTAAGAGACCTGGAAGAGCTTCTGGGTTGTCAAGTTCATGCTGTGTTAATACAGGTAGCAGTGTGGTCTTACGAAAGGAATATGCGGTTTTCTTTGATCAAATACAAAGTTTTCAGTATGTTAATAGGGAAAATGAAGGAAACTCTGTGATATCAGAAGTTACTTTGCATGTTTTATTTTGTATTAGCTACACTGAAATATAAATACATTTAGCTGTTGCCATGTTTGAACAGTTGGTGGCTCTAGTGCTTTGCAGCTGCCACTATACATAAAGCCAAAGCAAGTTAATTCAGTTCTGGCTGCATAGAACTAGTCAGAAACTTAAAATCAGAATTGCAAACCAATATAAACAGCCAAACACTCTCAACTTGCCATTTTTTAGCCATTATGTAAACTTGCATCTCTGTATTTAAGTATAAGCTTCCATATTTTCTTATCAAGCTAAAGATAAAATACACAGGGCTACTTGCAAAATGGTACTTAAGAATGTTGTTGATTCGAGAAGCAAGCTTGGCTCCCACAGCTTCTTGCTCCACACTGCAGGATTACACTGGCAAGACTGATGACAACTATATTGACCAAGGGGAGGGAGTGTGGCAGGGCACCAGTCAAAGAGTCAGTTTTGGGGAAAGAGGTGAAGTGAATACCATGAAGATGATCTCTAAACTGAGAGCTGACTGCTCATAGGCTAAAAGGGGAAGTACTTTCATTTAGACTTGGAAATAAAGGGTTAGTGAGCAGTGGAGCTTGGCAAAGTAAGATTATTGCTGTTTAACAAAAGAGCAGATGCTGAAACTGTCTATTTCAGTCATTGCAGGAACATATAATAAACAGCTCTGAATAGAGTTGATAATTTTGTGGAAAGTATCAGTCCTAGAATGCTGGATAAAGCCTTGGATAAACTGGAAATGAGACTAGAGATTTTCAATGATACAGTTTTTAAACTTTTTGGCCCCAGAAAACAAAGTTGGAGAGATGGAATATTGCTCCCTGAATTGTAGGTGTTCTAGGAAAATAAAATAAAGCTTTTTTTTATAAGAGATAACTGTACATTTTTAACAGAAATACTTCTGTATTATGGCATTCTGAACTAACATGGTACCCTGTGTTCCTGGTTTCCCTTTGTGCCTTTGTTCCTCATCTGGATTGTGTTACTGTGTTTCCTTACTCAAGCTTGTGTGCTTCAGCATGGGAACTGCACTGTGGAACAAGATTGAGGGGGAAATGTAGCCTTGCAAATGCAGCTCAGCCCTCAGAACCAGTGTGAGGAAGAGGGCAGCTTGAAGACACAGGCCAGTGCAGTCATGTAGTGCCCTAGAACCGTTTGAGTGCATTCTGTCATACACTGATCGAGTTTGCTTTTGTGAAAGAAAGAAGAGTCTTTGCCATGACAAACAAAATTTCTTGTTAAGGCTCTGTTTTGTTTCCTTTTCCCTACTGGCAGAGACAAAAAAAAAAAAAAAAA
>VZSV01000013.1:2908301-2924198 GCA_013398735.1 Nothocercus julius
AGGCAGGAGATTTGTAAAGGCAGCTGGTCAGGGGCTGTTACAAAGTTCATAAGTTTTAAAAACTTACATAATCATATCTCAGAGTATGGAAATTACATGTTTAAAATAAATGACGAAGATAAACAGCCATCCAAAACATGAAAGGATATTGTGGAAAAACTGCCTTGTAGTAATACTTCAGAAATATTTCTTAGTGTTTGCAGGATTTCAGTGATTTGTATCTGCACTAAAATAATTTTTTTCCTTTCTCCTATGATGGTGAAGGTTTCCTGCTTTGGGGCCTATGGCTTGTGGGTGTACAAATCACCATGCGTTAACCTTTCATTGAAAACCACTTCAAAGAGATTTACAAGGATGTCACTAGCCTTAATCTATTTTTGTATCCACAGGTTACATGCTTACATTTGCATGCTACCATGAAAGGAATCTCAGATGTGTGAATTCTGTATAGGAGCTGGATTTCTTACAGTATCCAGTGCTCTTCCTTTGACATAATGAGATTTGCTTCTGATTATGCCTGTGTAATAGATTTATTTCTAGGCACGTTTTATTGCTACGGGCAATAAACTGTTTTTGTATATATGGAGTCAAACATTCGTCTTTGTAAAGTTGTATCATATTATCAATTTCTGAACATCAGTCCTCACTAAACTGATTTGGTTTTGCCTGAAAACTCACATCATATCACCTGAAGTGTGAAGAAAAGTAGATTCTTTACAAATGAAGAGAAACCCCAAAGTATGTAATACTGTAGCTTGAAGTGTATCCTCCTTCCACATCTGCACTGGGTTGCACAGACAAGAGGGGCTTGTAAGGACGGAGACCACCCAATCGCAAGGAAGTATTCAGCAAATCTGAAATCTGCCTTCCCACATTATTTGCAGTTTTCAAAGGAAATTTGTATTTGTCATGGGAGTCAGTTTGCTTCTGTACAGTATTGCAGAGACAAGTGTTTATCTAGGACTTTGAACTACTTTTAGTTTATACCCTATAGTATTTAACTATTTCAGGTGTTGTGCTTCTCTAAATCTAATTTCTAAGGGATCTTCTTGGGCTTTACAACCTGTCTAAATATAATGCAAGTGATTCCTTCTTGAGGATTGGCTTTGCTGTGTGTAGACAGTAAGAATTTTTCCCACATTGTAGCTGAGGTGAAAACCCAGGGCCAGGGAATCCTTCATTAAGACTGCTTTAGCCAACACATGAATAAGGGGACAAACCTTGCTTGTCAAGGCTTTTCTACATAGCCTGCACTTTTCATAGAATCATGGAATGCTTAAGGTTGGAAGGGACCTCTAGAGATCATCTAGTCCAACCCCCCTGCACATGCAGGGTCACCTACAGCATGTGGCTCAGGACTGCATCCAAGCGGGTTTGGAAGATCTCCACAGAAGGAGACTCCGCAACCTCCCTGGGCAGCCTGTGCCAGGGCTCTCTCACCCTCACTGTCAAGAAATTTTTCCTTAAGTTCCTGTGGAACTTTTGTTGTTTCAAATACTTCATATGTGTATGAAATTCCTTTAACAGTGATGGAAGCAGATTTGCTTGAGGCTTCACAGTTCTTCACAGTCTCTGCTGTTGGCTTTTCTTTCTCTGGTAGGCACATGGATATGGTGTGGGGAAGGCTATCAGTGGAGGTTTAAATCAGTGAAGGTTTAAGTAGCAGGAGTGACAAACTGGGAACCAAAAATTATCTTGGGAAGCTGTTTCAGATGATCCAAAAGTGGCCAGGTTAGACAAGAAGGGTATTTTTATTTTATATGCTTTGTGAGTGTGAGGCACTGTATGTATGTAAACTCTGTTCAAGAACAACCAGTATTCCACTCTTCCAGCTGGGAAATAGTTTGGTAATAGCATAAAATGGATCTGCCCCATTCTAGAAAAGATACACCTTCTTAGTCTTCAGTTACTTTTTAGTTTATTTTCCAGGTACGAAAACGACCAAAAGTCCCATATTTTGAACTGAGATGTCTAATTACACCCAGCTGGGATTGTAATCATTGAAGCTCATGCCTTTTGATACTACAGGTTTTCCCACATGAATAACATTCATTTTTCTTCTTGGAGGGAATTAAAACAGCAAAGACACTGTAGTAGGGAAACAGGATAAACTAACCTGTTTCACTTCCATAATATTCGGAGAATGTTTAAATATATGTTGATGCATACTTAGTATTTAACACAGGTGCTTTAAAGATGTTGGGTAGAATTTGTTGTTCCACATCCAAAATAAGCCTACTGGTTTCACAAGACTTCTTGATTCATTTTGGTGTAAAGGAAGTACATTTGAGATAATGAATTTAAACACTTTTCCATCTTTCCAAAACATCCTGAGCTAGGCCTCTGTAACTTAACTATTTTTTCTAAGCTTATTCGATCATATTATTTAAAACACCAAATTTGCATAAGGTAACAAATAGAATAATCAGACTGCAAAATGTGCAAGGCCTCCTTTTCCCCATAACTATCTTCATACTAACTTGAAATGATTTATCAGAGGATTAGAAAAAACATGATTTAAAATGTTGTAGGAATGTTTAATCTAGTAGACCTAGTGCTAGGGAAATAAAAGGTAAAAAATGAAGAGATGGAGTAGTAGCTGAAAGTGAGTATAAGAGCTGAGGAAGATGAAAGTTTTATCTTAGGGACTTGTTTTTTTTTCTTGAAATCATTATGGTCTTAACCTATTAAGAAGAAACATGTATATGCACATAGCCACAGGCTTACAATTTTGTTCACAGAACGGATAAAAAATCTCTTATGCTACCTGCTTGAAATTTTCCAACCCTCATTGGTGAAACAATATATCTGAGAAGAGAATTTGGATGACATAGTTAAATTTTAGTATGGATTTGAATTCTGACTTCTTTCTTGGAATGTTTATTTCTTGATTTTAGAAAACAATGCTTAGATAAACTATAAAGAAGATGATGGTAAGATGTGGGAAATAAGGTATTTTTATCTTTGATTATACTTCAGTTATAAAAAAATGAAATTGATAGCTGTCAAAAAACTGTGACTTGACTTGAAAGTCACATGTCAAAACTGTGAATAAATGTTCATTTCTATGAATATTTCCCAACCTGTTAGTGATGTAGTGAATCCTTATGTCAGCTGATATAAAGAAGATATATACACCTTAGAAAAAGATACAATAAATGGTCATAAAAGATAGATTAGACACAAAATTAGAACACAAAAAATGTTAGTATGAGAACGTTTGTTATTTCTTATGAGGACTAAACTTTTCACTGTTGTATTCACCGCTTAACATTTTGTTAATTCCATCCACTCCAAGATTTTTAGGCAAATGAGCATGCCAGCCTTGAACTAGCCCCAACAGTTCATTTTTTCAGATGATGTACAATATATATCCAATGTACTACATCCTCATTAATAATATTCCCAAATGGAATGAGATTACACTGTCAGGAAAATGACTTCATATGATGCTTACTAACTGTAATAAGTTTACTTTTCCCACAATTTTAGCTACTAGCCCCATATATTTTTTATGTAACAAGACAGTGTCTTGAAAGCTTTGGGTGTTTCTTTTTTGGATATAGAAATGTGAAAAAAAATCAGCTATTTTATGTGTCTTAGTACATTCCATATTTTTATTTTCCAGTAATTGCTCTGTTTTTTTTTTTTTTTTTTTTCCCCTAGGTGTTGATCTCCAGGTTTGTTCTTCTAAAAACCCAACATGCTGTACCAAAAAGATGGAAGAAAGATATCAGACTGCAGCAAGGCAGGATATACAGCAAGTCATTCAAGCAACAAGTGCTACATTAAAATTTTTAATATCTCGTAATGCAGCTGCTTTTCAAGGTAAGTCTTTTGCTTTTATTTTAAAACTTGTTCATACTTAATTTTCATCTTTGATCAGTTTCAGCATGTAATAAAGGTATCTCTTCATTATTAGTTCTTCCTGATGCTTTCATACTTTCAAACCTAAGAGTATTAAATCATATTGGTGATTGGCAGCTGCACTGCTTTGGGAATGTGTGGCTTATTTAAAATGTCTTTGAGAAAAATAATAAATGGTTCTACTAAGATGCTTTGATTAAAACTGTAAGCCACTGACTTGAGTTACCTTGTCTTTAATTCAGATATTAAAGTGCAAAGTGTGCAGAAAATGAAAAAAAAACTAGTATGTAGTGCTAGAAAAGAGAAATTTTATTATTCTAGTATTTATGTCCATATTCTTTTGTCTTGTTCTATAAGAAATATATGGATGATTTGTTTTTGAGCTACATTTTTGCGGTCAAGTTTTGTCCCAGTTTTGTGGACTTAAATAGTTTAGAGTTTGGGTTGAATTTCAGTAGTACAAATGCAAAACAGAATCCTGTCAGGTAAATCAGTATTTTCAGGGGCTGGTGGAGGGATATCTTTTCAGCAATTTGTTGAGATTCCTGTGAAATAATGATGCTTTAGTTAATGCAGAAATTGGTTGTAATCTGGGTGAGTGAAAATATGTGAAGGAAAGTGATATATATTCACATATGCTGAAGGCAAAGTCTTCAGGTTTGTCATTTGCCCATTAATGTGTATTTAGGGCTTTAATGATCACTCAGTTGAGTGGATTAGGATATTAACTTCCCTTAAGAGGTTTAGGCCATTGTCCTTCTGATGGCTCTCTTGTTTTTAAACTGTGAAACTCAAATAATTAACTATGAACAACTGTCTAGGATTGTAAAATGGGCAACAAAGTTGACTCTGAGGTCTTAAGCAACTGTGATTCCTCTTTTCAAATTTGGCTCTGTATTATGCTAAGAAAAGCTCAGACAGTTATATAGCCCACCTAAAATAGCTGTGAATGGGTGTTATGGTCACTAGTAAACAGGAAAATGTGGTTCATTGGTAAAACATGCAGAATGATAAAGTAGTAATTTCTGGAAATAATTTCTGGAAAGTATGGTGTTGAGCATATCATTCATTTTTGAAGAATTAAGACCACTGCTGACTAAAATTCAAGCTAAGATATTTCAGATTCAGAAAGCATGGACAGACATTGCTAATATTTGTTTACGTTTTGAAATTTAGCAACATAGTAAGACATTGCTTTTTACCACTGGGCAGGGGCCTGAGCAACCTGTTCTGAATTCAGTTTTGACCCTGTTTGCTGTAGAGGTCTCCTAAGGTCTTTTTGAACCTGAATTGCTGTATGACTATATGATTATCTCAGCATTTACCACTTAAAGGTGAAACTTTCTCCATTCCCTTCATCTTTTGATGAGGCTGTGCTGTGCCATCAGGGATGCAATTTCTTCAAAACGAAAATTAAACCTGGCTCTCTCGTTACTCTGGCAACTGTTTAAGTTTCTTAGCAGGATGCAAAAAGTGTGAAGGGGTGTGTGGAGAGGGTAGTGTCACAGACTCCTCAGTGCCACTGGACTGCCGCTGTTGTCACCTCTTTATTTTTGTAGCCTTTTTCTGTTGGATGCCTTGGCTTAAAAGAGGCTGGATGGATCAAAATCCAAATGGATCAAACCAGCTAATGTTTTCTGTCAGTTACTTACAGTAAAGAGAAATAAGCAGTTAACGCTAGTCATCTATGTCTCTCTCTGGAGATCTTTAGAGGTACATGTTCTTGCAATAAATTAAGTGTAGAGGTTCTAAGTACTTTAGGAAGACTGTATTTGTTCATAAGATGAACCATCTCTATCTCTGTATTTGTGTGTGCGCTTTTATGCTTGTCATCTGTATCAGTCATGTGTGTCAGGGCTGAATGCTTTATGGAGTCATATTCATTTGAAATTAGAGTCTTCGTAAACAAGTTTTGTTTAATATTCATTATAAAAGCTGCCCCTACTTAATAATTTTATGGTTTTAAAAGTTCATGCAAATTGGTTGCAGTGCACGCTCTGCAAACTGTAAAGCTCTTCCTTTAAAGAGGAATTCATCACGGAGCCCCTGGGTAGAATTTTTTAATGCTGTGTGAGAACTGGCCACTCAGAAAGAAAAAGCAACTGAAGAAAAGTTTTAATGATTTCTCTGCTACGGTTTTGCCTAGTCGTTCCATATAACAGCGGTAATGTCAGCTCTTGCTTTAAAATACAGGCAGTATAAATCTGTAGTTCTACTAGAGGCAATGGAATATTCGCTAGAAAATTGTGGTTGTCACTTTGTTAGAAGTTTCTTATTGGTTAATTTTGCTATTGCCTGAGGGCTACTGAGAGACTTGGCTTCGTTCCTTGTGAAGGGAATAGAAGTGTTGAGCACAGGTATTTTTCAAACTATTTCAGGTAGAAAATCTAAATCACTTCTGTTTAACGCTTGGTCTAAAGAATGGATGCTCTAATACTAAAGCATCTCCTTACATCATAGTTCAGACTTAGTTCCATTGTCAAGTTATGGTATTTAAATAAAGTCATGTTTTCAAATTTGAAAGCACTCGTGATATGCCTTCATCTGACCTCCAGTACATGCTATAATAATTGTTTCTAGCCTTATAGGGTGCTTTTGTTATAAGCTTGAGTTCTCTCCAAAAGCAGAGGGAAATACTTGTCCACAGTAGAGCTAAGGAGGTGGAAAAAATTCATGGTTGGGAGTCTTTTAATGTTTGTTAATATCCTGTGGTAAGTGTTGCCTGGTAGCAGAAATGTCTATCAATAATTTTCAAATGCTGCAAAAAATTTGGAATATTTTAGAATATGTCAAGTTAAATAATAAAATTGCACCACTTGTTTACTGTTTCTTAGCAAGTATTGTTATTATGTTTACCTTACCTTTTAGAGCACAGTAGAGTGTGTGCTTGCTTTTTCACTGTGAATGCTGATTTAATACATTTGAGAAGTGATGAGACAACAGAAGGGTGGCAGGCAGGGAAATAAAGTAAGAATAAGATAACCTATACCAACTTGGATATGAATCTGGTGAGTGGGAGATATATTATGGGGAGCAAGAAATTATTCTTCCCTTGTACGGGATTGACATTTTCCATTCTAGTGGAAACCGTAAGTACAAGCAATTGCTTTCTCTAAAGTTTGTTTTATGCGCTGTAGGCTTACTTATGTATACACTTGTTTTGAACAATTCTTAATGTTCAAAGAGGTTCATGTTACTCTCTTTCTATCCTTCCAAAAAGCATGAGTCTCCAGGGTTCAGCCGCCAGGGACTGACTTGTGTGTGTCCTAAGAATTAGCTGCTGTAGTAGATGGGTTGCAGCCACACTGTATATCGGGATGCAGCAGTTGACCAAAGATCTTCTTTGAGCCATGATTTCCAGATTTCCTGTGGGACAAGTTTTATGTAGGCATGTTTTTTTCCTTTTACATTTTTCCATTCAAAGCATCTATAGTAATGTGAAGCAATATGAAGACTGCCCGTTAAAATGATACAGAATGAGGGCTTGTGTGGCATATCTGTGAATGTGTAAGAGGGAGCACAGATAACACAATAGCTCGGCCTGCTGAGATTGTGCAGGATGGAGGGATTCAAACTTGGAACTGTTGATGCCGACTTCGGTTAAAGATCTGGGAACGACCTGTCCCCCTCCAAATATCTTGACTTGTTAATGCTGAATGAGATATGGATGTCTCCTGGGAAGGAAAAGACTGTCAGCAAACAGGCACCGTTTGCAGGGTTTCGTATGTATTTGGTATCAAAGAGGTGTTGTATAAACAGTGCTGAAGTTTGGGGCCTAAGAGTGATGAGAGCCACTGAGAAACTAATTCCTTGTGAAGGAAACAGAAATGTTAAACACAGGTTTGTGAATTAGATTTCAAGAATCAGGAAACCTAATGCAATAATGGGTACAATCTGGAATTCTTGCAATGAGGTAGTCCTTAATAAAGTTAAGCGCCTTTTTCTTGCTGTGAGGAAAATACATTTTAATTTCATAATGATAGGACTATAAAAGTTCTTTGCATTTGAGCACTTGGTTTGAAATACTGGCTTACAAGAAATACTGTTTTCCAAGTGCTAGTAAACTGCAGTGAATATCACTGAGTCCTCTGAGAGTGATTTCTAATGACTTTCTGCTATTTTTGACAGCAGGGGGAGGCAGTAAAAATTTAAATTCCTATTTCAAGCTTTTTTTTTTTCTTTTTTATTTTTCTTTTAAATGAGGTGAGGAAAATATCCTGTCCCCCAATGATATTTACAAAGCAGTTAACTAGGGCTTGATGCTAAACAGTATTATGAATAGGAAACAGAAAATTAATTTTGCCATTCTTGATGGTATATCACAGATAACACAAGGTCTCATATAATAAAGTACTTTACACATAACAACAATGCACAGCTTTGAAATAGAAAAGCAGAGAACATGTTTGGAATGCAGAAGCAGAAAAATAAAGATGACTGGAAATAACTTACACCTGTGAAAAGGGCTTCCTCCTGATACCTGCTATAGCACATCAATGTCCTACAGCCCTTATATAGTCACAGTGTAGTGTCAGTTTATATGTAGGAAAAAAAAAATGCCAGCGGTTTATAACAACTTGGAAGAAAACTGAATAAGGCATCTAGGAAGCTGGTGATTGAGTGGATAGATATTCATGTACCAGGATAGTAGATCCTGGTAAAGTCACGTGGCTGTTTTTTTCACACAGACAAGTATGTAACTCTTTTAAAATGGAGATTGGTGACATAAAACAAGATAGCAGCTTGTCTGGTTTGAATGGAAAATTTAGAGATAATAAGAATTATGTTGGAGAGTTTGAAAGCAAATGGACTTTGCTTTGTGCTGTTGTATTTGCCAACTCCACTGTGTAAAATTGATTTAAAAAACGCAACTCTAGATGGCTTACAAACGTGGCAGCCTGACACCACATCAGTGGACTTGGCAAGTATGCCTGTGCAAGAAAACAGTAATAAATTGCATTCTTCAGTGCAGCATTTCCTGACACCTTTACTCTTATGTAGGAAAACTCTAATGCTTTTGTGATGTAAGGTCTGGAATTTATTGAATCGTGCTGTCCTAATGCAACTTCACGATTTGCTGTGAAGCTATTACTACACAATAGATCAATCCCTGCTTTAATCTAGACGAGAATTGATTAAGCCAAGTCAAATTGTTACATAATATTGCTTGAGGTCACAATACAGTTATCACATTTAAATATGAAATAGTTGCAAACAGTAGCCAAAATAAATTTTGAACTAGCAAACATGTTGAAATCTATTCTGAGCTGCTCTTGCTGGTGGCATAGGAAACCATAACAAATAATGGAATATTTGTTCATTCTTGTAAACCCAAATCTGCCCTGGCACTGATTCAATTGTTTTCCATTTGTGAACTTTTCTGAGGAATGATTCTAAGATCAGAAGCCTCCTTCAGTAGGAGCTGCTGTATCTCACAGTTTCAAATGATACATTGCCCTCTAGATAATTTGCAATGCAAAGAACTCCTTTGAAGTTCTAACATTTTTCTCTCTCTCTGCTCCAAAATCCTTTATATTTAAGATGTGATATAAGTAAGCTAAAATCTAAGTATGTGTGAGTACCAACTTTTGTTAATTAAATGAAAGTCAGTGATTCCATTAAGAGTCATAACACTAGAGAGACTGAGACCAAACTGTCAGTCACTCAGCTATTGTACTGAGGGATGAGGATCTCAGAAAAGTCTTTGGTTCACCAAAGCTGTGCTGCTTATTTTCAGTTACTGTACAGTGCATAAGCAGTATGTTAGTGTAAACTGGAACTGGACACAGTATGTCTGCGTAGGCATAAGACACGACATTAAGGAGCGGTTGCAAGTGCAGAAATCTGGGCATCTAGACTAATACTTAAAATTTCATTATTAATCCTCAGTTTTATTTCTGCATTGCAAAGAAGTCTTTTATCATTCTGGAGGGTTTTACTTCCATTGTATCTCATGTTTGTCTTTAGATATTTATTTGCATAGATATATGGTCTACTACAGGCCATATTACGATTCTGCAGGCTGTATAAACAAGGACTAATGGACTTTTATAATGGTTTGCACCACATCAGTCTTTTATTAAATTCTTTTTTTTTTTTTTTTTTACTGAGTAATCAAACTGGCTGATGCTTATGTCTAAAGCTGTAGGTACTAACAGTCAATTAATTATTTTTCCTAGTTGCGCCAATTCCTGAGTTACAATTAAGCTGCCACTGGTACCTATGCTTTCCTGTCATCATGAAGTGTCTGCATCAAATACAGGGTAAATTCTAAGAGGCTGTTATAACAATATACTTGTTCATACCCCACTGCCTACTGCATGGTTTAAATCCATGTAATGCGGAGGTCAGTGTAGACATATGCTAATTTAGAATTTTTATAGTTTATGTAGTGCTTGTTAGGAGAAAAAAAAGACTGTCTAAGTATGAATTTAAAGTATTATTCTCCTACAAGCAGTGGCTATTGAAGTTTTTATTTTCATAGAACTGTGATTGTTTGCCTCCTGCTTATTCTGAATATTTTTGGAAACTAATTTGATGGTAAAATGTAGGAGGGTTTGAGGGAAGACCAAAGTCGCAAAGAAGAAGGCAGTATCAAGTTGGAAGTTCAGAAATAGATGTTTAGTGTTTTAGAGATGGTGTTTTCTGTAGCACTCTAGATTTTCAGTATAATAAATCAGAAGTGGGAAAATTAAGTTTTCATTTAGTGTTTCTTTTGTTTCTGTTAAACTGAAAATGAAAAAAAAAAAAAAAAAAGTACCATTAAATCAACTATTGCAGATCTATGATCTTGACCTGTTCAATACAAGGTCTGAAACATATTTTAGTTCTGTAGGAACAAAAATACAACACTACACTTAACTGGGTAAAGATGCACTCTAGGTAATAACTAGTTACGGATATGTTTTGTAGGAAAAGATCTGGGAGTAATGATGGATCAAAAGCCGACAAAAGTCAGCAGCATCACATTGTTGTGAGAAAGGCAACTATCACCTTAGGATCCTAGGAAAGATAAGAGACAAGACTAAACCTTCTATGTTTAGTACTGATAACATTTCAGCTGGAGTACTGTGTTACTGTGTTCATTTTTGGGTGGTTTAAGAAAAAGGGAACCAATGGGAGGGAAAAAAAAAAAAAAAGCAAAAATATGTTTTAAAATCTAAAAATATAACCTACAAGGTAGACAACTGTAAATCCTTTAAAATGAAAAACCTGGGGAAGAATTATGCTAAACCTTCAAAACTGCAGGTGATAAGTATAGAGAAGAAAGGAATTATCTGTACTCTGTCAAGTAATAGTTAACAAACAATGGTTTCATACTGTAGCTTTATGCTGTAGCAAAGGAAGTTTATTACAATGAAATATTTTCCAATGACAAAAAAAAAAAAACCAAAATGTATTTTGATTAAATTTTTTGGAGGGTCTTCATGTTTGAAGGTCTTAGAAACAAGCTGGACAAGACAACATCTATCAAGAATTAGGCTGTAGATATGAGTGATCCTGATTTGGGGCAGGAGAATGTTCTTGACTGTTAGACATCTCAGTCTTTCAGTAGATGTTAAAATATGATTTACAAAGAACAATGAAAGGAACTGAATGCTTTAACTAGCTTTAGGTTTAGTTAATCGTGCTATGACCTAACAAAAAAAAGTGTTCATTAATTTCTCCCCAAGATGGTAACACTGTTCTCTGCCATGACAAGTTACCTTTCAGTGAACCTGGTATACTGCTTAGGACAAGTGGAATCATGTGTTAGATTTTCCAAAGTTTTGTGGGAAGTGAAAGCAGTTCTCTTTCTCAGGAAAAGTAAACTAGAATTGGCTGATTTTGTTGGAATTTTAGTAAAAAAATAATTTTATACTTAAGTAGATAAATATAATGATCTTTCAAGTTACATCACTAATTAGAAAGCTATTTTGTCAAAATAGAAAAAAGAAAAATGTGGGAGTGAAGACTTGCATCAAATTGGAATTCATCAACTAAACATTAAAATATATTATTACAAAATTTAAAAGTAAATCTTGCTTTATCCTGTAACTAATTGAATTTGAACTTTAAAAATTGGTTCATGAGTACTATAGAATTCAGTGCTTTTTTTGAGAATTCCAAGTTGATCAACAAACATAAACCTGAGCAGATAATTTTGCTGCTGTGAAAAAATAAATTGGATCAAAAGAAATATATATATTAGAGTTTCTACTAGATGCCATGGGACATTCAGATGGCACTGGAAACCTATGGCTGGTTAACCTAATTCAACCTTGTGTCACCCTGCACTATAATGCAAGCTCAGAGATTTAGTTACATATTTAGATATTGAGATAAATACACTGAGATGTTTGGAGTGGTACGTAAGTATTTTTCTTCCTTTATTTGAAGATAAGAGTCTTCAGAACTTCCTCACTTTTTGAGTATGGACACCCTGTCTGTTGTAGCTCAAGGTCATGACTGGGAGTCTGAGAACATAAGCAGGTTAATGAGGATTAGGTTAATATTTAATTTTGCAGCCTATCCACTACTTTGAGGTGGTTGCTTTAGTCCTGAAGTAAATGAAAGTTGGCTTACTACTCATAGGGTGAACTTTATCTCTTTTGCTGGAGAGGTAAAAATGTGCACCAAGACTGTATAAATGTTGTTCTGCTGTTCACCACTTTGCTTATCATGTGGTAATTTGTTTATATGCAAAATAGAAAGTGATTATCTATGTTTATTTCTCTTATTTTTCTGAACTGAAGCAGAAAAGCGTGTCCATCTCATGTATTAAAGGAGGTGGCATGGAGATTTTAACAGTGGTATGGAAGCAAGCCTTTATTTATTTATTTATTTATTTATTTATTTATTGTCAGCAGGCCTAGAGAGCTTTACTTGAAGTCTTAAAGGATATATTGACACAAGTAGCATCAATTTTTAACAAATCCACAACAGACCACTTGGATTAAAGGCTTGAACTCATTTTGACTGACTAGCAGGGTACTGTAATAGAGTTCTGCTGCTTTTGAAAGTCCTGAAGAGGACATTGTGTATTCACTCTATAAATGCATTTAAATTGCACGTGCATACCAGGGTATGGACTTGGTGCATTTCCTGGTGCATGATTTAGTGTACATGACCTGCATAGCTGTTCAGCACATGTACAGTGGCCACTTTGTGAGTTTTTTTGTTTTTTGGTTTTTTTTTTTTTTGGTGGGGGGAAAATGTCTAAAAATGCAACAGATTACTGAGGAGAGCAGGCTATTTTCTAGGTTTTCATTATACATAGCAGAACAGCTGCAATAGGAAAGTTTAATAGTTATCCACAGAAATTTTAGTCTGTGGTGAATGACTCTTGCACTTGCCTATTGCAGCTGTTCTTTTCTGTATAACTGGTTAATATTCATTGGGACAGAAGCAAAAGGGAAAATTAACTCTATAGTTAATAGTGGTTCAGTGATTCAGTGGTTATGGTAGTCAGCTGCAATATAGGAGGGTCGCATGTCACTGCTCCAGTAAACATTTTTAATTATTTGTACAATCTATGAATGTGGGCTGCACTGGCATGGTTTCATCTACCAGGCCTGGAAAAATAGTTTTTCAAGGCATGTTTGAATTCTGGGCTGAGCATATTTCTGATTGTCCAGATCTCATAAATTTTGTTACTAAGCTTTTCAATGGATTCTTCACCACCACCAGGACTTTGGAAAGAAGGAATTATGCTGTAAGTAGGAGCCAGTTAACTAACTTCTCTTCAGGAATGAAGAGACACACACGTAAATTCCAGATGATCATTCTCTGATGATTGTGCCAGGCTGCTTTGTTTGCATGAGATAAAAATATGCCAAGTGTAACACAGATGTTCTGCAAGATTATGTTTGTTAGTGGCTGAAGAAACTCCATTCAAATCAAATTACTTTATTATTTTTATACTGTAGTAGAACAAGCCTTTATAATTTGTTTATGTAACAATGTGTTATATGTATATATATTTAGTTATTGTTAGATGTCTAAAAAATAATTAAATATTGCAATTATTCCATGTTCTTTATGTTGCACTTAAAAGGTGCACAATCGCTGTGATTCTGAAAATAGTAAAATATCTTCTCATGGTTTCCAAGGTTTATATATGTACAGAGAGGAACTGGAAATTTTAAGTTATAACACGTCTTTGTCTTGTGCTCCCATTGCATTGAGGTAATTTTAAGCTTACTTAGTTTTCTTGCTTTTGCCTTCCTCACATTATTTTAAACAAAGTGCTGGCATATGTAAAATATCTGATTAACACCAGTGAGTATTTAGGTTTGTCATTCCTGATAGATCCTGATATGTCATTTAAAAGCAGTAAGCAAGAATTCGGCAAGTAAGGTAAGGCCTAGAATATTAAAAATATATTTACATTTTAATTTGCTTTCTGCTGTGTGACTGTGTTAGACTGAAGCTATTACCTGGCTCAATGGTCCCCACAGACAATTTCCCTTTCTCTTTCTGATTTTATTGTAAATGACTGTGAACATAGTAGAGAAGACTGCAAATGCAATTTTGATCAGTCCCATGAGGGATTTGATCCTTTGTGACTTATTCTTGTGTTCTAAAAATAAACCAAAGCAGCGGTCTAATTTAAGTGTTTCCTTTAGAGTAAAGGATTAAGATCTGCAATTTCTTTCATTTAAGGGCTTGCTTTTCCTTTGGTATGCTATTCGAAAGAGACTAATAAGGAAGGAAATTTCCCAGTGACTACCCCTTTGGGAAAGATTTAGTTCTTTGTTTAATATTTCCATTTTATATTTTATAGTGCACTAAGCTGGCTTTTTTCCTTCCTTTACAGTTAGTGACCATGAGCCTGCTGTTTTCTTTTAAAGATAATGTTTTCTTCAGTACTTATTATAATTTAAGTTTAAGGTTTAAATGTAGTCCTTCCTTCATTCACTGCACTTAGTCCTTACTGTGAAATAGATTAATGATCCGTTTAAAGAGCTTTAATTTTCTTTCCTCTAATTTGTTTTCTTTGCTTTGTGACAGAAACTTTCAATGATTTTTGAAAGGCAGCTCAAAAATTTAAGGCAAACTTCCAGTGGATGATACTCCAGCTATCCAGGCTTGCTTTTTGGATTCTCCTCCCGAGTTGCCAAACATGTGAACAAGTAAATATGATACAATTTCCTCTCCTCTATAGAGCAAGCTCTATGTTATAATCCCAGGCCTCTTTATCCTATCTTACTGTGAGAGGAAATGGCCAAATATGTGCAAGAAGAAATAAAGTTAGAAGAGGAATATGAAGAGGAGAGGAAGTAACTGTATAAGCCCCCCCAAAATGTTAGTCATATCACATGAGCCTATCAGAGTCAAAGATACCAGCAACAATTCTTTGGGATGACAGGCCTTGATTCAGTTGCATTGGCATGTATCTAGTGTTATCTTAGACATTCTAGGGCTTCCTTTTTGTCCTCCTGACCTACCTCTCCAGAAAGGTGCTGACCTTCTGTTTCTCCTCTCTTGCATCTGCTGATCCTACAGGGAACATCCCACGTAACCTTGGGGGAGCAAATGGCACCTGTTCTGGATGACACATTCAAGCCCAGTATTTCTGACTGTATATATCTGTCACATGTCTACATGTGAGCTCCCTTAACAGACAAAGGAAGTAAGATCAAATATGTCTGTTTTAAAGGGAGTTAAATAGCTCTGTGGACTTCCCTGACTACAACTGTATTACCTTAGTGCTCAGTATAGTTGCCTGAATGTAGGTGTCTTAATCTGAAGCTGAAGTCCTCCATTTTGTAAGGCTGTATCTATTTATTTTATTTTATTGTAAATCCTGGGAAACCATCTCCGGTAGAAAGTTTCTAAATATTGGTAGCAGCTTATGTTTTCTCAGTAAGCAAGATCAGAGAAGGCCACTGTATATTTATATTTTTGCAAGGGATGACTTAGACAAATGTCAGTCATACAGAAATATCATTGGAGCCTGAGAGGAAAAAAGGGAAAAAAGGCATCATTCAAACTACTGCTTATCAGGAACATACCACATTTTCAATTAGATCCAGAATAGAAGGGATA
>VZSV01000013.1:2940472-2951611 GCA_013398735.1 Nothocercus julius
CCTGAGCCACCTGCTGTAGGTGACCCTGCGTGTGCAGGGGGGTTGGACTGGGTGATCTCTAGAGGTCCCTTCCAACCTTAAGCATTCTATGATTCTATGATTCTAATAACTTACAAAATCTTTAGCTGGCACCTAGCATCTTTTTCATCCTTCTTAAATACTATGTGTGCTTAAATGACTGTTTGTCTATTCATGGAGGTTCCTCTCATTTGTCATTTAAAAGAAAACTCATAGAATAGTGATAATTGTTAAAGCTAAATGGGAGGAAAAAATCTATTGCTACATAGGATATACACATACAGGAGATACATGTACCTAAACTAAGAAGACCTTGCTTGGATTTTGGTATGTATATGTCCTATAAGTATGTATTGCTTTGGATATGGGTACACCTACTGTTGACAGATTTATTATTCTGATCCTTTCAACAAGTAAAGACTAAGTAAAGTATACTTTAGCCCAAAGTTTCAATGTGTAGAGAAAATGTTTTTCCTGAGAAGACAAATTTTATATAATTTCTCTTTTAAAAGATACATTTATGCAAAGTAAAAGAAAGGGTTTCTTGAAGCATGGAAAGAAATGTTGCTAGTATAATTGGTAGTGACTGGAGTGGTTGTTAGTTCAAAATTCATCTGTGTTTGTCCTACTTTTTCCATAACATAAGGACCATCATTCATATGGAAGTATCATACTATGAATTTAACTATAATAGATGACATAAAATTAGTTATATTGAGTCTTGATGAAAGTCTACTCAGTGAAACAAACTACAGTTATTATATTTTCCAATATGTGGGAGATGTCTTTGGACAGAAAGACATGATTTCTGAAACCAGTGATAGTGTGCCGCAGTTGTCAAAATGAGACAGAATATAGTGTAGTTTCCCAGAGACTATTGCAGAGGAATGTGATGGAGAGAGGCAGATTTTAGCTGAAGATACAATATGAACTTTGATAAAACATGCTAAGACTTTTAGTTTGAATCAGAACAAATGGGAACTTTGTTCTTCTGTTAGGATGTCATTAAGAAGTTACTGTGAGAAATTGTAAAAAAAAAATCTATGGGAGAATGAAAACTCTTGTTGATTTCTGTTTTTAATCTTCAACACACTTGGCCTCTGTTGGAAATCCACTGAATGTTTTTCAGTGATTTATAGGATATTCTTTTTCTGGAAAGCTGGCTGCTATTACCAGTTAATGAAAGTATGATCAAGTACATAAAATAACTTGTGAAAAATCTTCTGTGTCTTTGTACTGAACTAAGTACTATGATTTTTTGACAAAACTACTGCTGAGAGTCTGTAGAGGGTATACTGAAATTTAAAATCACTGGAGATTTTTCAGTGTAAAATACCATTTTGCTCACAGACTGATTTGCTATTTCAACCTCTTAGTTTGAGAACTTGTCCTTTTAATAAAAGGGCACAGGTTATAGCTACCCTAAGGGAATTCATTAAGGGCAACTTATATAACCAACCTTGCATCAAACAGTATATGGTGTTATCAGTGCAATGCAGAACACTTTCAAGAAACAAACACTTCACATCAAAGTGGAAAGAGAATCCTGTATATTTTCATAGAAAAACTTGGCACTGTACTGCTACAATGAGTAGCCCACACTACATTTTAATACTTCATGGCTTCCACAGATTGCTCTTTTGAAGAAATAAATACAAGGATGTGTTCCCTTGAATTAGTGTATCGTATATATTTTATATAGTTCTATGAAGGTACACACAAGAACATGTGGGCTCCATAACAAGCTTTTACTCACACTTTTGGTTTTTAGCTTGTTCTATATGCCACCAGGGTTAGTATCATTCTTCTTACATGGTAAATAAGAATCACACTACTGAGCTCTGAAGGTTGTCTGTGTAATATTTAGAGACTTCCACAATATTTTCCAGCTTAGGGTTTGCAGATACTTCCACCTTTCAGAAGGATTTTCTTGTCAAATTAATATGTGCTGTCATAAAGAGTAGAGTTAGTGGATACATGGTTAAGTAGAAAATACTGGGGAAGTGTCAGAGTGGATTTGTAAAGCCAAGTCATTCCTCACATTTGTTGCTGTTTTTGGAAGGAATCAACAAGTGATTGGGTCAAGGAGATCCAATGGATATAATGTCTTTGGATTTCAAAAAGACTTTTGACAAAGAAACTCAGCCAGAAGATGAGAGGCAGGTTCCTGCATGGTTAAGTAATTAGTTAATATTAAGGAACAGAGGCTAAAAGTACATACTCTGTTCTTAGAGTGGAAGAAGCTCACTAGTTTTGTTTCACATGGATATGTTTTGGAATCTATACAGTTCATCATATTTATGAGTAATCTAGAAGGAAAATAGTAAAATGACAAAGTTTGCCTCTGACAACCAAGTGTTTCAGAGTAGTAAAAACAAGGAACAAAAGGGTAGAGCTGCAGAAAAATCTTATGAGAGATCAAGCAACTTCAAGTTAGAAAGACAAAATACATTCAATGTAAAATTAGTGACATTCATGGGAAAAGGGGAAAAATGTATATATATATAAAATGGTGGCTTTGAATTAACTGTTAATCACTCAGTAAAAAAAGAGACTGGGTTTATGATAGATAGTTCTACCAATGAATCAGTTCCGTGATCAGTAGTAGCTAAAACAGATACAAATTAGAAAACAAACAAACAAACAAACAAACAAAAAAACAGAAAAGAAAACAGAGTATTAGAGTATCAATATAGTCTCAAGTGGATGGAAGCCAGGAGTGTATTTTGGAAGATATTTGCTCTATTTTTGTACTTTTAAGTAGGTATCTATTCTACCACACCAGTTTAGAAGGAATTTAGATGGACCTCTTCTCTGATCCTGTACACCTGTCCTAATGTATATTAATTTATTGAAGTTATTTTTTCCTTTGTATACTGTTATTTAACAGCATTTACTGATACTACTTATCTTTTGCTGCTATAATAGAAATCCTACTTTTTTGTCTAGTCATCTTGGATAAAAAATTTAATTGTCACTAGCTATAAAACATAATGTTGTATATTCATTATTCAATCCTTTACTGGCTGCGAAAATTTGGTATTTTACAGCAGGGTTTTAAAATCCTTATATCCAACAAAATAACATATTTATTTATTTATTTTAAGCACCATTGCTGTTTCTCCCCAAAACATTTATTTTTATTGCGTTCTGTTTTGAAAGATAAGCCTGTAAAGTTATCTAACCTCTAGCCTGATCTGGTCTATTCCAATAACAAGGTATATAATTCTTGCACAGGCATGTTGCCACTATCTATTAAAAAGAACTGCTTCTGTAATGTGTGGAGTATCTTTTATATCCTTGTATTTCTCAAGTCCTGAGTAGAAATTTCAATATTTTCAGAATCGTAGTGACTCTTCATGCTCAGTTATGTTCAATTTAATATGGTTAAAATTGTTATTTTGAGGCATATCATCCTATTGCATTCAAAAAACCTGTGTAAATTCAGGATAGCTTGGAAGAAGTTATTGCTGTGTATGAGGAGACAGAGTCACGTAGTTTTAATGCAAATAACTTCAGATACTGATGACCTTTGCTACTATGTTCTGAAAGGGTCCTATTCTGTAGTGAGAAAGGTTAAACTTTTGACAGTGTCAAAGATTTGAGTCTAGGAATTCTATAGTAGTCCTGGACTCTCTAGAATTTTTGAAATTCTCCACTGTATATCTTGAAATGCATACACAGTTTTGTGGAAATTATAAAACTAAGCATAATATCACAACATGAAAAATACTTTCTTTGAAGTAATACAATTGTTCTATCTAGACAGACATGGTTATAAGTTACCAAGCTAGAAGTCTTGCCTTGGTATGGGATGAAGCAACATAACTCATATCCAGACCTCTTTCTTCATCACACTGTAAGACTGTTGAAAAGTCATTTTGTACATTCCCCCCATCCAGGGGAGAGATTATTCTTTTCAAGCACTGTCATGCAAGTCTTGTTTGTTCTGGGTTTGGGAGCACTAGTGCTCTTTGCAAGCACTGTCATCCCCTGCCTGTGATGACTCATAGCTAATAGTCATGTAAACAAAGCATGTTCAGAGAATAATTATGCTTTTCATATTAGTGTTGCCACTTTGTGGCATGCAAGGACCCTGGCTTTAATTTGCAGTTAGTGTTTGTAGAGGGACAGACAGAGGTAGTAGCTGCAAGTTTTGAATGGACTAGAGACCGTAAAACATAGAAGCTATGTAGGCATGTTTTGGAGTGTGTTGAGTGGGGACCTAGTGTGTTTATACAGCTCTAGACAGTAATTTATTTTTAATACATACTCAGAGCATTTGCAGGTATATTTTTCAACAAGAAATATTAAATAGGTGCAAATCTGATATAATTAATATGAAATTAATATTAAAATATCACCTTTATTGTTAATATATTCATTTTGGATAAAGAGTTGCATATTCCTGTGTTTTCTTGCTCATAACAAACATACAGTCTTTGATCCAATTCCTATTTAAATCAATAAGATTTTTTCATAGGTTGTTGCTTCCAAATCTACGGTGATAGATTTAAAGACACTATCACCTTCAGCTATCAGTTCAGCCCTTTGCTGAAGATTACTATCCTGAATAGCAGGAGAGAAAAAACAAATGGATGTTTGACCTTCAACCACATTGCTGACAGGCTGATTTCTTAAAGGAAACTGATCTTCAGCAGTTTAAACTAATGCTCAGGTCTGTGAAATGGGTAGCATGCAGCAGAAGAATAAGATGAAGGACTGAGATTTCTGACATATTTCATTGCTCTTGAGTTTAAACAGACCTTGTATGTTAGAGCCCTTGATTGCTGAGTTACCCTGTTCACCTGAAATAAGACCTATACTGAGCTGTGACAGTTTGAAATCAGAGCCACAGCAACTCCAGATTTCAAGATTCTTGATAGGTATTGTTATTTGCATTTCAGTGCAAGGAAAACTTTTTGTCATGCATAAATAATATAAACTCCATCAGGTTGCAATACACTGATTATGTTTGTAGAAATTTTATTAAATTATAGTCATATATGATTTGATGATATAGATGATTTGTTACTACTTCTTTAGCATGGACACTGTTTAATACAACTGCATTTTTATATTAAAGTATCAATTGAGGATAAGTTGTAGAAAAAATAATATAAATTTGCAGAGTCAGATCAAGTACTATGTTCAGCACCTACTTGCAAATCATGTGCTACAGTTTGTAAATTTTTAATCACTGATCCTTACAGTAGATTCTTGAATATAAATTGCTTTAGGGGTCTGATAAGGTTAGTTCTGAAAGTCTATATACAGTCTGGGGACTGCCTGGTGTTTTTTACTGTGATGGATAGAAGACAGCAAAAATACCAAAGAAGATGTTTATCTGATCCCCTACTTCTTCAGAGTCAAAGCAGAAAGGAGATGTCTACTCAAAATGTAGTTTAGACTTACTTTTCCCTTGACAGCAGGAGTCTTTATCTTGCCTTTTTTTTTTTTTTTTTTTCTGCTTTTTTTTTTTTTTTTTAAACTCAGTATTTTTTTTTAGGGAACAATAATCAACAACAACAAACAGGGAAAGGAAGATTCAGTACTCTAGTTTATAGCTGAGTGTCCTAATAGCAGATCTCCCTTATATTTTTACTTCTTAGTCTGTGAAATTTTCATATCTTTCTGAAGCTCCATCCAAAAATGAGAAGTGCTTTTCACTTTCAACCCTTACCTTTTTTCTTCCCCCAGCAAAAGAGGTTAGGTGTGAGACATTGCTGTAGATCTTATCATCAGCTTTAGTGGGACAAAGATTGTAACTGGCGTATCAAATACAACAAGGATTTTTAGTAGACTTATAGAGAATCTAAAAGTTCTAGATTTGTAAGCTGGAGGTGACCTTTCATCATAATGTGATAATTAGCTTATACTGAAATTAGCTTATACTGAAATACAGAAATACAGTGTTTTTAAATATCAACACCATTAACTGTTTTTCTGCAGATAGCTTTGACAGGGATAATGTATTTTCAAAATCATGTGGATTTTTTTTTTTAATCCATATCCTTAACTTAAAGTAGCCAGTCTGATGTAGACCTCATATATTTTTTCTTGCTAAAGAGAATGTAATAAAACAAAAATCCCCATTAGCTTCTTCCTGAGAAGTGATAATTTATTCTTGAATAAGGATCATTCTTGTCAGCACAGATTTATGGGAAGGATCACTTGCCAGATGTTGAACTTTTTTCTTAGTGATCTGGGCAATATCCTTTGAAGCTCATAAAACTCTTTCCTTGGAAAAGCTGGATAGTTAATTATTCTATTTGACCTCTGCATCAGCAGCAATGGGAGCATTTCAACAAAGCTTTTTCTCAGCCAAAAAGCACATGCCACAGCACAAAGCAGAGTCAGAGCACAGTCCCCATGAACATCTCTGAGTATCTTAGGATGGAAAAAAAACAAGATTTTAGCTGCAAATGTGCAAAAGAGAAAGGAAGTCAGAAGTATTACATTTCTACTAATAAACTAAGTATCCAGAATCCCCTTGATTACAGTAGAAAAGTAGTGGAGACAACCAGATTATTATGAGAAGAAATAGAATCGAGATGCCATTTACAGGACTCTGAATACAAGAATTGTTATTTTACCTTAACTGTCACACGTGTGAGAATTCCATTGAAAAGTGTATAATGCCGCTGTATTTTGTTGGGGAATAACCTCATGAATTCACAGGGAACTTCATAGAGTGGACATTTGCCATAATTTACACTTTTTATACATTTCACTGAAGATTTAAAAAGCCAAAAATTGTCAAGACTTTTGATTTACGAATATAGTATGAAAACTTGACCTTTTGTCATTAGTACTTAAAACTAAATTCTATTTTTCAACCTTTTCAAAGTACAATTATGATGAATTCTATTTGCTGTGACAGTTCTAAGTATTTATAAGTAGTAAGCTAGATATTACTGTGAATTATGAAGATGTTTTGTAACACAGTCTGTCAAAGCATGACTTGCCTCTTTATCACATCAGAGCTTTTGTCTTTTTTATTTCAGAGGTCAGTGGATGCTTATTGATGAAAAAAAAAAAGGGCAAATTAGAATTCATTTGGATTGCTAATCTCATTTTTAGTTTTTAATTTACTAAATGAATTGTGTTTTACCTGACTGGCTATATCCTATATTTGTACTGTGAATAACTCATTCACAGTGTTCAACTCCCGAGTTGAACATAGTTGTGGTCAATCTCTGTGTTTTAAACTTCAAACTTCTCTGAAGTGAAGCTTAGAAATATGTGTTGTCTCTTGAATAAGAAATGCTCAGTCATCGAAATTTAATGTGGCTTCATGTTAAAACATTCTCCTTGAAAATTAAAGCTTAGAATTTGAAGACATAAACTTTTACTTTCTTGAGCATGGGGAATAAGTGCCATGTCTTTCCTAAAGAAGACAGAGGTGTTGTACACTGCCATAGCTAGCACTAGTGATCTTTTAAGGCTGAATCCATTTGATCTAGACTTTCAGAAAGTGACTTTTTGTTACGAACCACAAGAAAGTGGAGATACTTAATATTAAGTCCTGAGTCAGGCATCCAAACTCCACAGAAGGTTGGAAGTGCAGAAATACTTTTGCTTCCATGATTTTCCGGTGTTTACAGAAGGTAACTCATCACTTTTTGTGGGTTGTCCAACAGAAGAACCCATCTAATTACTGTTATTGTCACTTCAGAAGTGTACACTGAACTCCACTGTGTGGGTTCTTAGACGTTTAATTCTATTTCCATGTGATTCACCTTTCCAAAGTCAGGGACCTAACTTATAATTGGTTCAAGTTAAAGATGTCAAAGTGGTTTCTCTGAATTCTTCAGCACTGTATACTTACTGCCTGTTTTCCAGTTGTGTCTTGTTCCCCATCAAAGTCCCAGGTAAGAATTTTAAAGTCTTTGAAAATTAAAGTGGTGTTTCATGAATTAATTCAAGAATGCCAGGGCAGATGCACGGGTGTCAGAACAGATGATCTGTGCTGTTCAATTGTCAGAACAGTCTCTTGATATCAGCTACCACACTAGGAAAATTTTCCTGTATGTAGTTCTGTAGTTGATATGGGTCAAGAACATTCCCTGTTTTGGAGTGGATGGGTGTCATTCCATGAAAATTGGCTCCAGTGACACAAGACACAGTCACAGCCACATTTAATTTATTTGTACAGATACAGCTCAAGTGTCACAGATACCTGTATATGGTGAATATGGACTTCAAGTTCTGGCAATTGCTGCTGCATCATTCTGATCAATGTGTGCATAGTCTGCTTTTAATAAAATACTGTTATGCCAGCACGTAATAATTAAAATTCTTAGAAAGTTTAATTTTGAGTATTGAACCACTGGAGATTTGAAGTCATATTTTAATACTGTGCTGAACTATGCTTTCTTCTTCTCTGGGATATATAAAGCAAAAAGCTTTCATATGGGATTTTTTTTTTATCAGAAGCTGCATCTGACTAGCAGTTTTGCTAATGTGAATTTCAGATTAGATCTCTTTTTTTCATCACCCTTGCTGTCTTGACTCACTATGGTAGAAATTGACCACAGCGTTGGAATACTGTAGTTTTAATCTTGTAAAAAAAAATCAAACTTTGAAACTGCTATCAAGCCATATCTTGGTTTATTGAATCAATCTCCTAGACTTTGCAAAAGAATGTTCTCAGCAAAACATGAATGATTCACAAAGTTATTTAATGTCACTCTTTGCAGTGTTGTTCACTATTTGAAGGAATCACTACTGAAATCTAGTGGATCATATGTTTGCTGTTTCATAAAGGCTTTTAAAATTATCCTCAATCTAAAAGTGAGCGTGACATGGTTTGAAAAAGATCTCCTAAGTAGTGTGTGATAGACTATAGCTCGGAGCTGCTATAACTTAAGCAGAATTTTTCTATCATTTCTACCTCAAAAGCTACTAAGTCCTAAACTTAAGCCTAATAAAAGTAGTGTATTAACAGTAGTACTAGACTGTATCCACTGCAGAAGCAAAAAGTAAATCGTCACTGAAAAATGTAGGGAGATATTCAGTTTTTTTTTTTTTTTTTTTTTTTTTTTGTTCTTAGAAGTTTAGAAGTTTACCTGTCTTGCCATACAGGTGGAAAAATCAAGAACATATATTGCACTGACAGTGTAGAAAAAGAAATGTGAGCAGTCCTTGGCTTCTGATCAGTTCTATAATGTTCATAAAGAAAAAACATATCAATTTATAGAGAGCCTTCTGAACTTTAGCATGCACAGAATCAAGAATGGTTACTTTTGTATATATTTATTCAAGTTAGTTGAAGCACTGTAAATGACTGAAATAAGATAAAGAGCTACATTTTATTTAAAATAAAAATATGTGATCTCTGCCACACTTTCCTAGAATGAATAAAACTATGCACCAGAAAATACCTACACTCTCTTGAGATATTCTTAAAATGTCTCATGGAATGTCTGCAGGTACAGTAAGAAGAAATACTTTAGGCATTCTTGAAACTGCTTATATACATCTGTTGTCTGTAAGACCTAGATGATTTGATCTGTTTATTAGCTTCTTTATCATACTTACATTGTCACATCTGAACTCTTATATTTTATTAACAATATTTCTACATAATTTACCATTATATTAGAACATGAAGTGTAATACCCAGAAAATACTCTCTGGCCAACTAGTAAAAGGTAAAGCGAACAAGTCAGGTTACCCATTGATCCTAATTATCTCACTTGCTGAAGAAAAATTGACTAGGCAGGGAGATTTTCATAAAGATTGTTTTTGTGGGATATGTCTACATTGTTAAAAAATCAACATTACTGGTAAATTAACAATTCAGCCATACTAAAAAGCAGAGAGAAAATAAGCTTGTTTCTTTAAGCTGGGAAGATAGCAGAAAAAAAAAAAAAAAAAAAATTAATCAGGTATTTTTACCATAGCCCTTGAATACCTGTCAATACTACATGCAAGAAGAGTGATGACTTAAAACATCTTGATTGTTTTCTTTGTACTTGAGATATTGAGACAATGTGTTAGTGTCATCTGCACAAAGTAATCTCTGCCCGATTGATCTCATGTCTTATTTCTTTATGTCTTTGACAGTGGTTGCCACCAAAGTTGCTGTAACTGTTAAACACTGCAAAGAAAATAGGGAACTTTGTAGGAGAGAATGTCAAAGACTGTAATTAGACCTATTTCACCTCTCAGCCTTAACCCCCCCTCAATTTATTTAAGCTTTGTAATTACTTACAAAACTTTTATGTACCAAGAGTCAGGATATGTGTGATTCACATCATTATAAATAACATTTCAGGAACTGATGATTTTGGTTATCTAATTGTATTCATTTTAGCATAGCATATCTATTCTGGTGTTTCCATATTA
The DNA here is from genome assembly GCA_013398735.1 of Nothocercus julius. Classification (NCBI taxonomy): domain Eukaryota; kingdom Metazoa; phylum Chordata; class Aves; order Tinamiformes; family Tinamidae; genus Nothocercus; species Nothocercus julius. Next base: position 2,950,844 of record VZSV01000013.1, read on the forward strand.
AATCTCTCATAGGTTACCAACATTAAATGCAACCCCTGAGAGATGAAACTTCACAAATTATTTTGACTGGTGTTACTACACTTGTCACTATTCTTATACAAGTAGAATCATATTTTTTCCTTCCTCTCATTTTCTTACAAAGAACCATTACTCTCTTTTCTTGAAAGAGAGTGAGTTCCTCTTCGTGTCATAGCCTCATTCATACAGCTATTCAGAATTTCCAAATGCTTATTTTTTCAATCTTATACTGCATAATTATTTAATTAGTTTTATACATGTGTTATAATATCTATTTCCTTTAGTAAATGGCTAGTGTTATTTTTGCTTTCCTTTCCTATATTACTGTGCTCTTCATTATTAAGTTTGTTACAGTTTATGCCTACAATACTTTGCTGTTGGTTTAGCTGTTGTTTGTTATAGTGGGAATTAAAAATCTTCTACGGCTAGCTTAATTATGGGAGAATAACGTTTTTGTTAATGTTGCAGTCATTACCACAACCAGTCAACCATAAGTATATGACAAAAATCGTTCCTTTTTTATGCTTTGTGAAAAGCAATCAGACACAATTATATATGAGTATATCCAAGATTTAAAATATTTTACCAGAATTTTTAAAAGAGAATGAAGAATGGTTTGATTCTACTTAAATCTTATGAAGAGATTTCTCTTCTTGAGAGAAGAACTTATAGTGATGAAGTATAGCAATGTGTAGTCAAGCTACTCCATTGAGATTAATATTCTCACCAGTGAAAAATGTTACCTTATTT
>VZSV01000013.1:2951771-2983631 GCA_013398735.1 Nothocercus julius
AAGGGAAGGGAAGGGAAGGGAAGGGAAGGGAAGGGCTTTCTTCTATTGTACAGTAGCCTAGAAATAATGTCTGTTCGCTTGATCTTGTTATGTTGCTACTTTACTGCCAGGCATATCTTACCTGTGTGTGTCAACATATCAGATATCAGGACATATTTTTGCCTGGAATTTTTTTGTAAATAATTTTCAATATTCTGTACTGGGTTTCTGGGATTCTGTAACATGTCCATTATGCATGGGCAAATAAACTATTTTTAATGTTCTGGTAGTGAGTATATCTACTCTGTAATGAGTTAATGTGACAACTTTCTGCAAACATCCTTCACATGACCTGTGTGTGCTCCTGAAATCTGAAGAATTCAGGAGGAATAGTAATCACTCTTCATGTACGAAGAAATGTGCAAATATATGGAAATATATTACTCATGCTCAGGTTTTCTCTTAGCTTTCTTAATTTAGGCAGAGTGCCTTAAATACCACGGTATAAAGTATGTCTCATGGATTTGATTTTATCTTGTTGCTCTTTTCTGAATGCTTTCTAACTTTCTTGAAGTCCTTTCTAACCTCTTTCAACAGTGAGATACATGATTTTAATACTGATGTAACTAGTTATATGTATATATCGTATGTATGTATCACCTGAGTACTGCTGGGTGCAGCCACAGGAGATACTACGTAGGATTCAGGAGCCAGCACAGACATGCTGCCATTTCAGAGGTGCCGCAGTGCTCTGTCTGGCTGCTGGTTGCTAGTTCAGAAAGTCATGGGTCTCTTACAGGTTGTGTCATATCTGTCAGCCCCAGGTGGGAGCCTTGAATACTCTAGAGCACATTTTAGAGCTGAATCCTCTAAATTCAAGGGGCAAGGGTTCTTTTTCCAAAGAGATAATTAAGTGATGAATCTCCTGAAATGAACAGAGTCATGCTTCACATAATGAGTCATGCTTCCAAGCTAGGGAATTTAGAATGCTGTCTGGATACTGGAGACTGAACAAGAGCTAATTTCCGCAGATACAGAATGCACCATCTGCAATGTACCTACTTGAACCTGTAGAATAGGATTCACACCTAAAACAAATTTGCAAGGTGATATTGACAATTAAAAGTTAGAATAAAAATTAATTTTACTGTTTCCTGCTGTCTATGATAAATTTATTAGGTATTAGTCTATAGCCACCTTCTTCTGCAAGGCTTTTGGGACCTAGATTTTCAAAACAGTGTTTTATAGACAAACCAGTGATTTCTGTCAGGATATTAATTTGTTTAGTATCATGGACAGAAATTTGTTTGTCAGTCAAGACAGTCACAACAAACAGAAGAAAAATCATTGACCAGAATAGCTCACTTTTCAAACCAGGATTCCGTATAATTTGCCAGACAGGATGTGGGCTGGATGCTGTCATTGATACCAAAGAGCCATTAAATTCTTCACTTAAAACAGGCCAAACTCTTTATTAAGTGCTGATGAATTTCTTCCTGTGTGCCATTTACCCTTCTATTTTGAAAAATATGATGTTTTATTTATTAGAAGAATGTACATGGGTGTCTTGGAAAAATAATAATTTATTAGAAGTAAACCCTGACTTCACTTTAAATTAGTATGTTCTCTACTAAAAAAAACCTGTGCTCAAAATCTGCTCTTCTTGTATTATTCTAATTGCCACCTCTAATAAAAAAGAAAAGATTTGTTGTTGCTGTGTGAAGAGGGGAAATACAAAATACGAAAAACACATTGGCAGTATGCAATAGCTGTGAGATTAAACCCTGGAATATTTAAATGACATTCATGTCACCATATTTCTTTAACCAGAGCTGAGACATGTTGGCTGTGTTGGCAATGTAACATGCTTAGAATTAAAAAAAAGAGTAATGAACTCTAAAAAGTACTCATTCTTATATCATAAAGATACCTTTACCTGCTTGGCAATGCACCGTTTTAGGTAGGAGAATGCTTAGGATTTAGATTAGAGAGGAATGGACATTTCCCAAGGCACTTTAATTTCTGGTCCAAAAATGGAACTTCCATTTCATTTGATTTAATACACCAAAAACATACATTTTCTGTTCAAATTTGAAATATGTCAGAAATTCTGAGAGTGGGTAATTTCAGATGAGAAATTTGCAGGTTCTTTGGCTTCCACATTAAGTTCCAAGTTTTTAGCACCAATGACATTTTATCTTTTCTTATCTAATAGTATTGAAGTTTTCTAAAGGATTCTTACATTCTGTGTGCAGATCAGAGTCCACTTTTGTAGGAAATATTGATATGAATCTTCATGAGGTTCATAGCTCATTATATTGTTTGCAATATTCCTTGTATTGTTTCACAGTGTTTTTAATTGGCAGTACATTAACCAAAGATCAGAGGCACTGTGGGTTGATCTGCCCGAACAAAAGTTCACATAGTAAGAGGCTGCTGACAACTGCTCTGAAAATAATTGCCAATATGGTCCCCAAGTTTCATCTGAAACATTCAGTTTCTGTACATGGTTTCTGAAGCTACACTGCCTGTATAGACAAAAGTTGTTTGTCCTGGTAATTTATAGATTTTTATGGTACAAGGTCAAAGGATCCAAACTGTTCAATAGTCTATACTCCAGTTTTTAGCTGTAGATTGACATTTTGAAGGTCAGATCATTGCACTGCAGATTGTGAAAGCAGGAATTACAATATGACTTGCAGTGTAACTTACCTACTTGCTCCTAAGGATCTTCCCTCAAGTAAGAACTCAAATTGGACTCGACTGTGATGTCAGTTGCAAGTGTAAGAACTTCTTTACTTTCTGCAAAGAAATCTGAAATTTGCTGTTCAAAGTGCTGCAGCTTCATTTTATCATTTAAATGGGTAAAATGTGCCAATAACCTTTAGTCATTTTAAACTTCATGAGTATATCTCAAAAAGGCTAAATTATTACCTGTTCTGTCATACTGCAGATCTCTGTTTATGTTTTTCCATGTCCACCCCAACCAGGACTTTAAATAGTGAAATAGCTTGGGAACAGTCATAATTAATCTGTTCTGTATGCCTTGGCACTGGTGCATGAGGATACAAGAAGTGCATGTATGTTACCAAGAGACACTGCTATTCAGAAAACTCTGATGATGTTATTTAGAAGCCACATGAGATGGTAAACAGTAATTTATCAGAACAGTGACTCCCTATAGGCATAATTAGTGCTGAGATCACAGTAAATCAATTGCTGTCAGCTGCTGACAAAGATAATTGCTCTCAACTCGGGGAAAAGGTTTACGGTATTTACATGCTCTCCTTGTACTTCAGGGCGTTAAAGGGAGCTCTGGTGCATCTTCATTGACTTTAGAAACATTAAGGACTCTGTCTTCACCTGGTAGCTATAAATAAGGTATTCGTAGTAAAGTTCTGTCTGAGAACTTGTCTCATGCAATTCTTTAGAAAACTATCTTACCTTGGAAAGCATGTATACAAAACATGTAAACAATATTGCTTTTTACTTGGCAAAAATTAGTCCACAGAGTCACCTTTTAATTCATGTTGATGGAATTCATTCTCCCACTTGTGCCGTAAATTAAGATTTTCCAGTGCTATACAGATGAAAAAAAACCACATGTATTTGGCCTGTAGAAGATAATAGTTCAAATGAACTCAAAATCAAGTAATTAAATGAAGTTATAGTTTTTGATGTCACTCTTCCGTTACTAAAATTCATTCCCAGATAGAAGAAACAAACTTTGAAACCAATGAGATTTTTTTTTAGTGGAGACTACAAAACAAACAAACAAACACATAAACAAACAAGTTTATCTTCCAAGACTTAGATTTTATAGGTACCTGTAGTACCGAATATCTGGGAAATTCTTTGATCCATTTAAAAAAATCTTATGAGAGTTAAGAGCACGGAATATTACACAGATATGTGTTGTTGTTTCCTTCTTCTATACTTTGTGTTTTTCATGGTTACAGATGGGTTTTGAATTTTGGGGTGTGGGATTTTTAGGATATTCAAAAAACAAAAACAAAACTAAAAAAGCTCCTGCATATTGCATGATTAAAATGAGAAAAATTCCAAACTGAGAATCTCATTTTATATTATTCCCCATTCCTTTGCTCATTTTAAGAAAGAAGTAAAGAAAAAAAAAAAGATTTCAAACAAAAATAGTAGTCCTGCATCTTTGAAACTATTTAAAATTTATATTTAAAGTTACTTCAAATTTGTTTCTTTTTTTTTTTTCCTTTTGCTAATCCTCAAAACTTTCAGTGGATATCAAATGCATTATTTTCAATAGAATCGCAGTGCCACTATGCTGTTTTCTTGTAGCACACATGCTGGTTTAGTTTTGGCTTTCTTATTTGGCTTTGAAGAGTATTTTATGAACATGACTGTTGCAAGCATGAATTAAAATCTTTGTGTTGTGTAACTTTGAGGAGAGTCCAGACTAAGATCCTTTTAATGTCTTTGGGGTGTTTGCACTCTGGATAAGGTGCAGGCAGTTCCATCTCAAAATTCTTGCTGACTGTGGGTAATCTCACTTCCCTAGAAATGAAGTACAGTCTGCCTAGTGGGGAAGGGGATATTATATTACCCTATGTCAGGTCACTTGTCTCCCTGTAAAAGAAAAGTTCTTGGAGAATAAAGTTGTTGTATAATTGTCTGCAAATTTTAAATGTTGTGCCTACTGAATTTTCATCTATCAGTTAAGAGCTAGACTAGATATGCACTACTAAATTTGGTAGTAGAATAATGTCAGTATGTTGCTTTATCCAAATTGGTAGCCTTGGTATGTGTGTGTTCTCTGGCTTCCCCATTTTCAAATTTAATTAACACTATTGGCCTTCTGTCATCTCTCAAGTTAGGAGTTAATTCAAGATTTTAAAAGGCTGCCGGTTGTACTCTGACCTGTGTAGCAAGAACTTTTACAGATATAGTGTGATTTTATAAAACAAATTTTATAAAATGAAATAAAACCTAATGTTCAAATCTCTATGTTTACCTTATTTAAGTAGTCTTTGGCTGTGTTGGGAAAAGATGTGGTATTTGCCTAATGTTCTTCTCCGGCTAACACTGAATTATTGAACTGTGGATTCACACTCTTGAGATAATAAAATGAATTTGAATCTCTTCAGTTCTGTAAGGCCAACCAGCACAGAGCTTGAAGTTTTAATAAAGTAACTTTGTGGAAAAGAAAAAAAAAAAGGTCACAAAAAGAATACATGTCAGATTGCAGGTTGCCTAATTTAAGGTACTTGTCAGAGGATTGTCTCACCTAATGTTTACGCTATTTTATTCTCAGGACAGGACAATCCAGTCTGTTGTGCAGAATTGTGCATGTTTCCTATACAGTTAATGGAGACAATGACCTTTGGCAAACAGTCCATACTGTCTAATTTAGGTTGTTTCTTTGACCAAAATACAAGGTTTCTCTAACTGTTCAGAGTCCAAAAAGATTCAATTTCCTTAAGTCTACTTAGCAGTTAAATGCTATTTCTGTCCTCAAATATTATGAAAAATGTAGGTAATAGCAGTACCCATCCTGCTGTAAGTGGTTAGGATTTTCCTAAGGAAATCCTAGGGATCTTTGGATCCCTAGGGATCTTAGGTATAGTTCAGATGCCTATGAGCTGAAAAGGCCTCCTAGGTAAAAGCACAGATCTCTCTGGAACAAGCAAGTGAAGCTGATTGACTGCAATTAAGTGGCAAATGAATTTCCAGAGCTAGGAGGAAGTCACATGAATTATGCACTTACTAAGTTAGGCAAACCTAGAAGGTCCCATAAAGGGGATGAATCAGTGTCCTAGTAACTATAGAAACACATTCTACCATTTTCTACCATAAAATCAAAGAAAAAAAAAATACAAAAACAGTGAATGAAACCATATATTGTGGGCTTTTTGCTCCTCTTTCAGGACGGGTCACTTGGCTGATGTGAGCAATAGTTAGTATTCATGGCCATCCTTTCAGTAAGTGACAATTTTTTAGTTTCCAAAGACGACAGTACCATGTAAAACAACATCCCTCACATTCTTTTTGCCCTTCATCCTCCTTTCTCATTTTCCGAATACTAAAAATGTATCATGAAGCAAACAATAAATTCTACTATGGGAAGAATTTGATGAAAAAATTCTTATAATGAGCAAGCTACAATTTCTTTCTTTGTTACTCTGACTGATGTGCAGTTATCTGTGGCAACCATCACGCTTCATCATCACTTGGCTCACAGTGCTCTTATGATAAACGTTTATAGTGCCAGTATTTATATTTCCTGTACCCTGCCTAAAGCTAAATGTAACAGAGAGAAAAGCCATGATTCTATTAGAATGAGCTATGTAAAGAATTTCCCTTCTTGGTAGAGTCATATATATCTTTTTAAAAGATTTTGATGATAATTCTTATTTCATTTAGTAGTGTGCTCACTCAGTTTTCATTTATCAGTATGCAATATAAGATTTTTTAAGTTACAAAGAGTACACTCCAAATGTCTTTGATGATAAAAGGCTTTCAACTTGCTGCACTGTAAAATAATTGGTTAGGCAGCAATATAAATACTGTGCTCTCAGAGTTTGGTACCAACTCAGAGGTTTACTCGTTTGTGATTAACAGGCCTAATATTTTGTATCACTTTCCTGCTGACCTCGAAACCTGTTGAAGCTGAAGGATGTCAGTTTTGTGACTAACGCCGCTGGAAGACATTAATATCAAGTTTTATTAATCCTAGAAACTGAAAACATCTCCCTGAATTCTGCGGCATATCCTCTGTGTTCAAGATCAAGGCAGCTTTCAAAGGAGCAACTGATTCTGCTCCCAGCAGTGCATTTTGCTTCAACCAGTGGGAAATTATTTCACTAGGATTTAGATGGTGCAGAAATAATTACTTTAATAAAAAAAAAAAAGGAAAAAGTAAAAAAAGTCTAGTACTTTTTCACTGAGGTAGTATGACACTTCTTACATGAAGTGTTTGTATTTCCTTTTACTCTCTGCTACTTTAGTGACAGCAATAAAGAAAAAGATAAAACGTATTGAACATAATTCATAATCATAGGCCTCAGTTATTACAATATCTTAATTTTGATAATATTTTTACTGGTGCACATTCTATACTATTTTATTGATCATTAATTTCACCATAAATAAGACTGTTTCATCTTTCAGTTTCCCGTATCATTCCACGAAAGAGAAGTACACAAATATTTATTTCTTTTTATTTCATGGGAACTTCGTCTTAAGAAGTGCTTTTTAAACTGTTTTAAGCTGTTTGAAAAAAAAAATCATAATAAAAACATCCTAGAATAAAAGCAAATACAATATACTGGAGAGACAAAGAGATGTTATGGACATATGTAGGAACAACAAGGATAGTAGTAGCATCTGCTTTAGTTAAGGGAAAATTTTTGTTCACCTTGTGTAATTTTTAAACATACCTCTAGAAAAAAATTACTCATATCTGATTTTACAGGTTATTTAAGATGAAAAACAGCATATTAATCCATTTTTTATGTATGTGAGAATATAAAAGAGGTGTTTTCTGCATTTATTCTGACAGGGAATTTCAGGTTTAAAAGCATTTGATGTTTTTAATGCTCATCTGCCTAGTCTTTTTCATCTGGAATTCTTACACAGAGAAACTGAAGAGGTGCGTATAAATTTCTGCAGAACAGTATTGGAACTTTCACAGAGCTGGGAAGCCACAGTCATTCTTTCAGCTTGGAACAGATGTGCTTCTCCATGACTTCTTTTTTGCCTGCCTATTAGTGATTTCTTTCAGTGGAAAGCAGATAGTTGAAGTAAGCTGGATATGCTCTTGGGTTTATCCACAGTTTGCCTATAGTTATAGTGCTGATATCACTGATATCACGATCTTCTGAATATCTAAATAACATTCTAGATAGCATCTTTTCTGTTTCCTGAGTAGCCCGCATGCTATATGTACATGCATCTACATATTTGAATTTTGATTTGAAAATTTTGATTTCAGTCAAACTTCTGTTCTTCCAAAAAGGTGTATGTTAAGAGCTGCCCAATCGCTATTTGATCAGGACATAGGGAAATGAATACTTTTTTTTTTTTTTTTCCACTGGAAAAAAAATAACCAGTTGCCAGATATATTTTATATTAATACACTTATGTATCTGTGTGTGTTTATATATATGTTATGCTGCTTACATGATTTTTTCCTGATAAAACACTTTCAAATTTTTTTTTAAAAAATCAGTGCATCCNGTGTCAGTTATGCTGAATAACAAGTTAATTTCTGCTTTAATATTTGTGACAATCTGCAAAGTTCTTCAGGAAATTATTCTCTCCAGTGTGGATGCCAATCATTGTGGCATATTTGTGGAATATATGAAGTGTATTGCTTTGTGTAAGGGATATAATATAGCCTTTTCCAATCATGAATGATAAAAGTATGCAGATATTTGTAGCTGTCCTTCAGTATTAATTAAATCTTCTCTTTTTCTAATTAGACATCTATAAGTTAGTGTATTCTGTGGGGAAAAGCAATAGTAATGTTTTGTTTCAAAGTAGCTTCTTAGAACAGTTAAATAGACTGTGTACATCTATCTGCTTGTTTGTTATCAAGGGTTTCTGTAAGGATCATTTTTGGTGCATGAAGCAGTCACTACAGCACACTACAGATGTGTAGACAGCATCGATTCCTTCTCATGTTGCTTGCTTTATCTTTCCTTTTGTGAAAATGAGATATTTCATTAATATCTATAATACACAAAATTATGGTAATTTGACTTTTTAAAAAATTAAGAATATGACCCAAGACATTTGTGTAAGAATGTTTTATGTCTATGCATAGTTTATGGAGCTATCACTGCATCATATACCTTACTTTAAGTATATTTTCATCAAACTCAGTGGTCCTGTTTCATTGACCAGAAATGTCATAAGGGAAGGTTAGAGCTTAACCAGGCCTGTTACTTGTTTCCTGTGTGCTAGATTCAAACTAGGTTATCATTATAAGGAAAACAAGTGGCTACAAGCCAAAGACAAAGAAAACAGTAAAACTTGTTTCTGTTGTCACATCTGTTTTCTCCTCAGTGCTCTGCCATTAGCTATAAGGAATAGCTCTAGGGTAGTACGGGTTGGGATGTAAAACATCCTAAAGGCAAATTCACGTCTGGTGCTGACTCGCTGAAAAGGTGTTTGACCTGCATGTAACAGACTCTTCTTACTTGAGTCACTCATCCCGTTTTTAGGTCTGTTCCAGGAAAGCACAAAGTGACAGGAGCTATTGTTTAAGAGGAGTCAATTACATTAGGAAATGAAATAAAATGACAGCAGAATATAAAATGTGGGTAATATAATGGATAAAACATTACACACATTACATAATTATGCTTTGCCTATCAAAACTTTGTAGTTCTTATCCCATCGGCAATAACCTTTAGAGGTTCTTTTCCATTTTAAAGAATTTTTGTTTCACTTTAGCATTGTTTTCACCCTGGATTCATTAATGGTATTTCTTGATTGCCAGGTGTGCCTTATCCTTTCATCTTTAATTTTGAATACCAGCAAACAAGTATGATAGACACACGCTATCTCACAAATGCTTAGCAGTATCATGCTCAGGAGCTCAAGCAGTACAAGGGATGTGCATCAGTATTCTACTTTTTCTCATCTTATGGACAGTTTCATTTCCTGCACAATACTCGGTACAATGATTCACAATGACTCTAATTGGTTTTATTTAACCGTTTAGTGACAAAAATAATGAGATATCATAATAACCCATCCCATCATCTGCGGTAAATGAGATTTTACAAAGATAAAGTTCAAAACAGTCACAGAAAGCCCAGTTTTCAGTCCCTCACATTAAAAAATCCTGTATTTTAGGTACAAATTTACTCAGTTTATTTAAATACACAGATTAAATGCTTCAATAACAGTAGGGTAAGGTACCATCTATTAACTGCACAGGAAGTTCAATGATAGCAGGATTTTCTTGGTTTTCTAGAAAACTTGCTAAATTCAGTGTTCCACAAGATTCAGGTGTATTCCAGTCTGCCAAACCCTTGTTTATCTGGGACTTAAGCACCTATAGTCTTAAATCTCACACAGCAGCTAAGTCTGCCAACTTTCCAACATTATGGAACTTCTGATTCACTAGGTACCTTCTCATTTGGCTTGAAAATCACTTGTTAGCCTAAATTTAGTCTGTTTCTTAATAAATGACTGTCCCCAGGAAGGCAGGCATCTGCCTTTTTTCCTAGAACAGGCACTATTCTAGGGAAATACTAAGAGCCCTGCTACTACTGTCTTTTTGTGCAGCCTCACATAGGGACGTATGAATTCTACCAGTTTTTATCTGAGAAGCCCCAAAGTTGGATGAGGTGAAGCGTATCAACATTTTCAGTTTATTATCTTTACATTATAGAAGAGTTCTCTGACCCCTCACCTGACTTGCACTGAAGGGAGTGTTTTTCATCCTTCACTATGGAGCTAAGTTGTTACACAGATAGACATACAAATGTCATGGCCAAATGCAGTATAGATAGGTGAAAATCTGATTTCACTGTAATGCAAGAATTTTATTTGGAAAGGGAAGCCTAGGATTGAGTTCCAAGTAATATCAGGAGATAGCAAGGTATGGGTAAGGGACAGACCTACACAGCATTTGGTCGCCAATCGGAAAAATTCCAGGAGATGGGACAGCAGTTGGATAATGTCCCTCCAATTAGTGGCAAATGTGTAGAGTAGATTCTGGGGAAATATATACACAGTGTGCATTATGTATGCTTGTTAGGGGAAAATTTCTGCTTAATGTATTACAGCAAGAGAAGATGGGTATTTAAAATACTATTAGAAACAGTAAATTTTGCTAAAAAGTATGAGAACTTCTGAAGAGAGAATTTCTCTCTATTTTTAATTAGCTCTTTTAGTAATATCTCAATCATGTTTTTAATTCCTATCTAATTTGTCAAGTAATCATAATGGCAAGAGTTCAAATAGTCCATTTAATTGTTTAACTTAAGGTAAATGGAGATGGGCTACATTTGCTGCTAGTTTGGGGCACATTTGTTTGACTTGGTTTATTTTTAAGCATCTTTTTAGTCAAACAAACAATAATACTACTAAACAAATAAAATATGTCAAAAGAAGCCACCGGTGATATTGTAGATTGATCACTTTGTCTTTGAATCTTTTTAGGCTCAGTCCTAAAGAGGGCTAGATGTGAAAGGAGAGAGCCTCTTGGTTTGAGTGGAGAGCTGCACATTTATATTTTTTTGTCCTGTTAAGAGTTTTGAAAAATGTGACACTTAGATAAATTCTTTAGAACAATATATCTTCTTGATTAAGAACGCTAAATAGCCAATGATAATAACAAAGCAGGTTGTTATCGTTTGTGACTTTGGAAATATGTAGAAGAGCTTGTCATAAAAATGACACAATATTTTGGGCTTGTAAAGATTATTGGATGACACAGCAAGCACTTAACCATGTGTTTAAATCCATTCCTGGAAAGCGATACACACAAACCTGCATCTAAATGCTCAGTTGAATAGAAGCCTAAATCTTACAAAGTCAAGGACCTTCATAGACTAATGTAAGACAATGCAAGAAAGAAAGGTAATAGAGCTGAACGTAATTAAAGGAAGTTTCCAGACACATTTCAGATCAGAGTGTCAATGATTTTGAAAACGTGATTCTGCCCTCTGCACTGACTGGAACTGTGGTTAATGAGCTTACTTTACCTGGTGTCTCTCAATCACTTTTAAGTCAATTGTTCAAACTGAGGAAACTGAAAATAGGAACATTAAGCACCATGAAGGGAAAGCTTGGTTTTCTATATGCAGATTTTAATTTTTAGCACTAAGATTAATTTTGGTCTTCCTTACCTAGCTTTTAGCAATGTATCATATATAACATGAACTATCACAACAATATACAAGGTGTAACAGCAGGTTATGTTGTATAGTTATATTCTTAGCCTATGTTTTGCATGATTTTGCTTTTGATATTTTTTGCAACATTCTTTAAATATTAGGTGTTCAGTTATATTTATATAAATTAGATACACATTTCACATTTACACATGATTTGTTTTATTCCATTTATGCTAAAAAGATATATATTTTTTTTTCCTTTTCTCCCCCAGCAAGTAAGCATCTATAAATGTGCTTTGTGCATGTTGTAAATTTTAACTTACTGGGGTTTTGTTTATTAAATTCATTTTATCTTTTGTCGTGAACAATCATTAACTTCTATAATAATAGGCAATTAATTTTGATTTAAAATGAAAATGTGAATATATAAAATTTAAATCCGATGCCAAAAAAAAGAAAAAATGTTTTAGATAGGTGTTACTGCCAACTACTTTATTCTACTTTGAATGGAAGAATTGTTGTAGTAATAGCTTGCAAAGTATCATGCAACAGCAAAGAAATCACAAAGCCAGGGCCAGAACAAGCAGTAAGTTCTTGACTCATGCCTGTGCATCACTTTCTTTCTATGGAGTGCACAGGTGTTTTACATCTGTCTTTGGAGAGAAATTAAACTGGAGTTCTAGTTTTCTCCCTTTGAACTTGTGCCCAAACTACAAAGCTATTTTCAGATTTTTCTTTTCTTACTCTCCTTTGCTACAATGTTTCTTGCATTTCTGCCTTTACTTCCAATGTAAAAATAAAAGTTGAAGATTTCTCTTAATCAGTGTTGTTTGTGAATCAGCTGTTAGGTCATCCACCTGATAGGGGTAATCTGTGTTAAAACTTTTATCAAACTGAAGATTTATATTACAGTTGTCTTACTTCTGGAAAAATGGTCTAACAACTTGCCTATTACTCGAAAGGATGTCCATCTTGTCTTTCCTTGCCTGCCGATATAGACAGTGGTGGTCAAGACCATTGGTAACTTTGGGGTTCTTTCAGCTTTTTAAGTTGAAGAGTAGAGTTGTTTGAATTATCACTGAATTACTTGGGATTTAAGAGAGAAATAGCTAACTGTGATCTTGGCTCAGGACACTTGTGACTTCTTAGAATATGTGAATATCAAAATTTGCTATCCAGAAAACTTTTAGGATGACTAGGGGAGCATCTAAAAGAGTATCTAGACCTGTTAGTAGGCAGTGCTGGAAAATAAGTGGCATGACTCATTATAAAGGTCTAAAAGGCATACTGAGTCACTTCAAAATATCTTTTTTTCTCAATGACTCCCTTGCTCTTGGTTTTGTACAGACAAATAATAAGGAGATTTTCAATCATAAAAGGTTCACAATGTAAACAAACAAGAAAGCAGAAACACAAAGCAATAAAGTAATTTCCTTAAAATCCCACACGTTTTCAGTGGGCAAATTAAAGAACAAAGCCCACCTTTTTTTTTTTTTTTTTTTTTTTTTTTTTCCTGAATTTCAGTCTAATATCCATTCCTTAGATTTCATTGCATATACTATATTGTTATTATTCTGTTCTACAGACCATATTGTGCAAGGATGATGCTGTTTTGGAAGAAATGCAGTAGAGTTTCCTGCTAGTGATATTGAGTCATTTACTTCCTTTGAAATATAGTTGCTGCATATTAAAAAGTGATGTTATAATAGCAGCATAGCTTGGTATTTTGCATGTCTTTGTAGTAGGATTTTTGCTAATCTTTCCTGTCGAAGCAAGGATTATACCTGTCATGCTTCGTGTAGATCAGCAAAGACATCCTTGTAATATTGCAGAATCTCTGAGTATTTCTTTCCACCTTTCAAACTGTGTCAGGCCAGGTTATTTTATTCTTTTGTTCTTGAGACTTTTTATTGAGCATGGAATTCTTTGGTTAAGCAAGAACTTTTGTTCAGTACCCATGAATAGTAGAAAAAATCACATCACCATGAGTAATTGTGAGAATTTCCAGTACGAGTTTGTGACTATGCCAGTACAAAAAATCTTGCAGTGAAAATCCTGATATTAGCAACTTGCAAAACCAGAGGCTTATTAACAAGTTGTCCCTTACATCGTAACGCAGCTCGTATCCAATTTTCATTTGAAGGGAACCTCCAGCGCTGACCAGTCCTGTCTCCTGCTAGACAGCAGACATTTACACACTGAAACTGAAAAGATACAGAAATGCAGATTAATGCAGAAACATAGTTAATATAAGATTATTTAACCAGGTTTGAATTGCTGGACTGTAAGATCTATCTGACTTATTTAAATTGTTGTAGTCTATTTTGCAGTTGAAAAAAAAAGAAGAAATATATTGTGACCATGAAAATAATTAGCTTTTGATTTGTTTTCAGTTTTTATGTTTAATGTGTAAGTACATTGCTGGAAATAACATTTTATGGAGTGTCCTTGGAGAGAAGAAGCATCATTTATCACTTGCTGGTGACATTTTTGGTGTTTGTGTCACAAAACTATTAGCCTCTTCTGCTGATCCTTCTTACCAGTCATGAAATATCTGTAATCTAATACTAAAACTAGTAGGTATGAGAATGAATTGCAAAAAAAAAAAAAAAAATCAACATGAAAATGAAATCATTACTGTGCTGTTATAGAAAGTCTGACCAAAAATATACCGAGACCTGTAACCTGTCTGTTCCTTTATGCTTGGGGAAAGAGTATGAGAAGCAAAATTATTCTGAAGTCCTTCCTGTATTGTAGCCTCAGGCCATCTGGTAAATGAGCCATAGGCAACACCCAGAGATTTTCCCTGCTGAACCTTTTCTCCCTGAGTTTGTCTAACAGCTTTTGGAACTCATTTGTTTGGGTTTTCACAGTATCCTGTAAGAATAACATCCCATTATGTACTATGTGAAAATAATTAATTTTTATTACTTTAAATGTGCTCCATGGGGACCTCATTGGATATCCCCCCGCCATGGCACTATTTATCTTCTTCATGATCTTATATAACTTTGCTCATTCCCACCTCTGTCTAGTTCATCTGTTTGAGTCTGAGGATTTCCGGTCTATTTAGTCACTGTGTTGGTTGCTATTCTATATTTGTACATTCTTGCTCTCCTCTCTACCCTTTTCCAAACTACCGTATCCCTTCTGAGGTGTGAAGGCACAATATTCATTGTATGCAATACTTCAAACATAATCACTTATTCCATGAAATGATAGCATGAGCTCATTTCTTCTTTTTCACAGTAATTCTTAATATTCCATTTTCCACAGTAGCCAAGAAACTGGCTGAAGCTCTTGGCAAATGAATCACAGTGATTCCAATATTCCTTTCTTGAGGAGTAAAAGTTAATATAAAGTCTATCACCACATCTTCATTCTTCATGTGCATTCTTTTGCCATGTGGAAAAATGTCATCAAAATTCTAAGATGATTCTGGAACTCGTATAAGTCATGGTCTGTTTTTTAAGTGTTTGGCTGCAAGTCCATTCTACCTTTTTTTTTTTTTTTTTTTTGCATATTAATCATACATTTGTACATGCTAAGGTTCAGTAGCTTTATTAATTCAAATCCTGCTCTACAGTCCTTTGTTTCATCACTGTTTTCTAGTTGTCTTTGGCCTTTGCTCTGACATTGTCGTTGATCATGTTGTCTGCAGAGCATTACAGTCTTTCCTAGGTGTGAAGGTTATCTCCTGGATTCTGTGAAGACTTTGTAGTCTGTTTTGCCCACACTGCTCATAGGACACAACTACTAAGAACTGATATAACTGTCTTAATTAAAAACTACAATGAGTTTCAGATGAGGGACATGTAGTCCTTGAAGGCATTTTCTGCACAATTTTCAAGCTGAGGCATACAATAACTAACAGCACTAAATCTAAAAATTTCTGGTAGGTTTATAGTGCAATTTATCATTGTACTTAAGCAGGGTTCAGTGCAATTTTCTTACTTTGCTAATTTAAATTAACTGTTTCTTTCCAGTCATTCAGAGAACAGAAAACTATAACTAGGTGGAATCTGTCAGAAACCTGACAAACCTGAAAGTCTTCTCAATCTCACCTATCAAGACCTCAGTCCATGAAACCTACCAGTCCCAAGAGGTCACCAGTTAGGTATGAAATACTGTGCTTCCCAAGCCCAGGGCTTCAGAGGCTGCCCTGAACTCTCAGAGCCTGGGGACAAGTTATTTTTTCAGAAGTGTCAACTTTCTGGTCGGGCTGCTCCGTAAGCTGCTAAAATGTTCCTATTGCAGCAAATCAGATGCTGGCGACTAAAGCTGTATTTGGAGAAAACAATGAAAGAAATGAAGACAGCTTTCAAAAACCTGTCCATTTGACTGACTTAAATTTGTGCAGTGACAAGAAAGAATTTTTTTGTTGTCATAAGATTTTCAGTACTCAGATGTGACTTATTTTGTAAGAAATAAAGATTGCTATCTTATAATTTCACATTTTTGTAAACATATAGATTTAACAAATATTCAAGGTTCATCTAATGCATCTAATGCATTTATTTGGAATATTTTGAAACGTTTAGTAGAAAGGTTTTGTAAGATACAAAATTATGCTTTCTAGCTTGCTTTACTGACACAAAATAATTTTAGATATAGGAATGTTGATTTGAGAGAGTGTTTTCTGCAGCTGGAATTTAAAATTTTCCCTGAGAAATACAGCAAATAGTTATTCAAAATCAAAGCGAGTCATGCCTGTTTCTATACATGTTGTTCTACACTCAGATGTGCTAAACATATTTTATACTATTTTTATACTGTAATTTGCATAGAAAAGTTTCTTGCATTTTTTTAACCTCAGTGTGTTTTTAATTTGAAAATTTTCGTCGTCCCTAATCAAGATAGAGCCTTTAAATATATTATTTTTTACCTTTTTACATCTCAGTTCCTGACATATCATTCCTCATATCCTGCCAGTAATGTCATACACTGAAAATCAATTTTATATAAAAGAGAAATGGAAAAGAATAAGAATTTGTATTTTCTTTTCAATTATTCCCAGTTTTTCTGCTCCCACCATGAGTGGGTCTTGGCATTTTTCTTTAAATTTAGAACCTTACTATATTCCGTCTTGATAAAATTAAGCATATATTTTTTTCTAAAATTCTCCAAACTCTAGAAATCAAACTAACTCATAATTGAATTTCTTGTAGTTAATATGGGAATTAATTAGGCTCAATATCTTAGCAGAGTGCCTGCTAATTTCTTTGAGACTCCTGTAGGCATACAGGTATGAAAGTGTCTGTAATGTGAGCAGAAATTTCGTTCTGAATTGGATTCAGCCATGGTTTGAGGCGACACTTGCATCATGATAGAAGAAATAACATAAACCTTTGAGTTAGTATATCGCAGTAAAAACCTGTTTTGGAAATATTTAGGTAGTATATATACATATACTGTATTTAAATACAATTAATACAAACCCTGCTTTTATTTCAGATACAATAATCATAAAAATTCCAGAAACCTGTGTGATATCTAGCCAGTAGGGTTTTTCTTCGGGTGCCCCATGCAGAAGTTCAGGAGCTCCTCTGGTGACTGCATTTCTGCATTACTCTTGAGATGCAAACAAAGTGTGCTAGCTATTCAACAGCAGGAGCACTGCTGACAATTTGCAATGCTTGCAGCTTTTGACAGCTTCTGCACTCCAACAGATCAGTATGGAGTGTGTGCAGCTTCTCGAATATCCTGCTATTTTCTGAGGAGATCTGCTGCTGACCTGCCAATAATAGGAAATGAAGAGTCAGCACTTGTTCAGTAAAATGCATTATTAGGCTAAGAGGACTTCCTTAGAGAATTCAGGAGGACTTAACAAGTTCTCCCTCGATGTATAATGGAAAACATTCTCTCATTGTCCAAGCCAGAGAAACATCAAGCCATACATACATCAAGCCCCAGAAACTGTAGCATCAGTTGTGGTGCTCAATCCTGACAGTCTGGCACAGGCACCTCTGGCAATAGGAACAAATCTCTGTGATATTGGGACTGGAAGGTGGGTTGAAAAGAGCATAAGCTTGAAGTCACAGGATGAACAGTAAAGCTTGTCATCTCTCTAAAAAGAGTATCAATATTTTGTTTTTTTGAGGGAAAACTGTAAGAACATGGATAATTTATGCTCTCCAAATGCAGTACTAATTTCAAATTCTTAATTGTGTATGTACTCTTATCTCTTTTTTTTTTATCATGTTAACATTGTTTTTCTACAACTGAACGCATCTCTTAGCTATAATTCCTTCCTATCCTTCTGCAACGCAGCTGTATTATACTGCCTTCATATCTCCTCATGCTTGCTGCTTATTGATGGGAAAAAAATGTTACATTTCCTTTTCTTGTCCTCAGGTAGCAATATGAAGCATGAAGTTGTTTCCATTAGTGACTGTATGTTTCTGCTAAAAGTACCACATGCTTTTGATGAAAACTTTAAGCAAAATGCACAAAATAAAAGTCTTTGAAGAGAAGTGAGACATAGTACCATCAAAAATGAATACTTAATGCTCACATGGGAAAGAACAAATTAAAGTTTTGAAGCCCCACCAAGAGGACAGAGGATACAATGAGTTGTCCCATCCCATGCTTGCCTGCTTGACTGCAGCTCCAGAGCACTCTACAAGTGAATGTAGCTGGATAGAGTAGGACCTCTGGCATTTCTGCTGAATGCCAAGAAGTATCAATAAAATAATAGTGTATATTAGGTAGTTCTCATCATTCACAGAGCATTGATAACTTTAGTTAGCTTTTTTATAATACTAACTATAGCTAGGATGAAAATACACAGAAAACCTACTTTTGAAAGAACAGCTGATCTTGTAGAACACCCATGGAAGCTTTGGGATCGTTGGAAGCATGGAACAGCATCAGGTAGTCCTGAAATATTTGTATCAACATAGGATGGCTGTTATTCTTCATTGCTGTTTTGATTTGTTTGTTTGTTTGTTTTTTTGTCAGTTCTAAGGGTTAACAATTGTTTTCTTGTTATGAGTTTAGCTGTTGATCTTGCGACAGTCAAGTTTCAAGTCCAGCTTTCAGGCCAAGATTGCATGCAGCACCAAAATGTCTCTCCCTGTACTTTCATATTAGGCCTACCTAGCTGAAAGATGACTTGTGGTTTTTTGCAATACTGTTATGATAGTCATGTTTCTAGAAATTGGATTTTTATTTTCTAGTACGATTATATTTTAGAAGAGCTGTAACTCAGAAGCTGTATGTGAATACAGCATATGAATAAATTTTCTGTCCCTATTTCTGCACATAAAATGTTATGTACCTTTTTTTTTTTTCAAGGTTTATGTGGCAGTATTATCCTTGGGTGTCCCAGGTAAGGGCAATCAGGGACCGTAAGGCATCATGATGCACTAAGGGATGACATAAAGATCCTGAAACAGTTTAAATTGAAGATAATGTGAATATATTGAATGAAATTAATATGAATATATTTGCATAATCTATATGTGTGTATTTGTGTATGTATGTAATTTTGAAACAAAACTAAACCAAGAGTAGGACTTTCATTACAGTGTTTTTTGCTCCTTAGTGCATTTAAAGTTCAATGCTGAGGTCTTTTATTTTTATTTTTTATTTTTTTAAAAAGAAAATAATATTTCTACTGTCTTATTTGTGTGAAAGCAAGCTTTTGTGAGAATGCCCTGAAAAAAAATATATTCTTTAGGAAGAAAAAAACAGTAATCTTACATGAAAGTGTGAGTTCAGTGCCGAAAATAGATATGAGAATTCACTTCAAAGAGCTACTGTGGAAACTGTATCTTAATTCCTAGAGGGAGCATACTTTTACACCTGCAGAGCTGTAATCTGCGTGAATTTAATGTTGCTTTTATCATTTTTATAGTTTATCATACCTGTGAGGTTTTCAAAATCACTATGATTTCATATTTTATGTGTTAAAAGATGCTACCTGTTCATTTATGTCATGCTTGAAGAATGAAGCATAAATGAAGCAGGAATGAAACTGCAGTAACTGGGAGCATCTTTCCTCTATTCAGTTTTGTATATCTCAGCTCAGCTTAGTTCTTTAAAATTTCAGTTCCCCAAAAACCAGCCTGATGAGCATAAGCCTTTCTAGCTCCTCTATTTGCTGTTTTCCCACATCTGCTATTTGCCACTCAGGCTGCAGGTAGGTCAGCAATCACCTTGTTTGGTGGATAATGGAGGTTGGTGCAGAATTTATATAACACTTTAATAATGATAATGTAATCTTTCATCCTTTTACATAACAAGGAAGTATGAATCTGTGCAAAACAAACAAACAAAAAAAATTCTTCTGAGATGCAATGAAGTTATTCCCAACTGGTTCTGCAGTTAGCCAGATGTGCTCTTCTGGCCAATAATGATGCCCAGATCAGGTGAACTGCTTATCCTGGTTTTACTGATGCTTTCTTTGGCTTACAGCTCTTATACACTGGATTACCCAAGTAGGAAGACAGTTAAACCATTCTGCTCTTCCCAATGTCCCTGAAGATCTTTTCCTTCAAAGTGTCTATTTTTCTGTCTTTTTTTTTTTTTCTTTGTAGTATGTTTGTAATTGCAGGGATAAAGTAGTATTTTATTGTTTACAAAAGGAAGGTGAGCAAACCAATGTGGCAAGTGGATATAGGGTCATGTAATATTCAGGGAGAAGGTAAATATAGCAAAACGTAAATGTCAGTCAAAGCATTAGGCTCAATAAAAAAGATTTTTGCAAGAATATCAAGGGAAAATGAAAGACTTAAGAGCACGTAAGCTTATTAATAAATGAGAGGGTAGATTAAATTAATCATTAATGTCTCTAAATGGCCAAACGGCTAAGTGATTTTTAAAAAATCAATCTTATAAAAAAAAAAAAAAAAAAGTGAGTGAGTGTGAGTGTCACAAGCCGACAGGAGTGGAGTGTTGCACTGCGACTCACCCTGAATCTCAGGTGCAACCAGACCAAATGTAGGTACCTAGTTAGAAGGTTGGGATCCACAGTTTGGCTTTTCTGTTCCTTTTGTCCTTGAATCATTCTCCTGTGGTTTATTTCCTAGTCCACGTTGTTTCGGTGGTGCTGATTTACACCCAGGACTGGTGATGAGGAATTGGTGGCTCAGAGACAACTGGCTGCAGTTGGATATTGTAATGATGAGAACTCTTTACACTGCTTTACTCCTTGAGTTAGCCTGGACTGTGATCTGGCCATTAGTAAATGGGAGGAATAAATGACATTTTGGATTTAAAGCAAGTCAGACCAAAAAAAAAAAAAAAAAAGACAATTCTCAAAATGTAAAAGGCCTCAGTACACTTATACACACTTGATCACAGCTGAAATTTGTTCTAAAAAGTAAAGACCTCTGAAGGTCTCCCAAGGATTAAGACAGAAAGCTAAGGTCACTTCAAAAAGAGGAGTGGGTAGAGGTGAAGTGATCTTCATAAATGCTGCCTTGTCAATCTAAATGAAATCCGTATGGAAAGGAGAAAAAAAAAAAATCAAATGCTAAACTAAAAGTGTGGTATGCATCTTGTTAAAAAAGATGCACATTCAGATGCATGATATTATAAGTAATGAATCATGCTCTCTGAATAGTATTCCTATAGGTGTTTAAAAAGCAAGAGACTTAAGAGGGAGAGGAGAGTTAAGGTATTATGTGATTATTTTCACTCTTGGATGCCATTTGTGGTACTGATCTTTCTTTTCAAAATCCTAACTCATCCAGAACCAAATCACCAGAAAACATCTCTCACCCTGTAGTCAGTCAAAGAAGTTTTTTTCAATACTAGTTAGTTTTGCATACATGTGTGTATATATATATGTATTTGCATTTACATATATGATATATAGATTTATATTTTTTCCTCTTTCCCTCTGTATGTGTACATAAGTGTGTATTTGTGTCTTTTCTTCAAAATCTTTTCTATGTATCTTTTCTATATATCTTTTCTTCAAAATATTTCCCAAGCTATGCCATTGAAATGGGACTATCAGAATAATAAGTGTTAATAGGAGATAATAAATAAGCTATTCATATAATAGGGACTGGATGAGAGAAATGAGTTTATGTTTAGGACAAGTTTTATCTAACATTTAATAATATTTAAGATCAGAGTGTGTTAGGATAGAATAATACAGTGGGACTAACAAGGATTATTTTGGAAAGATTAAAAAAAAGAGAAAAATCTTAAAACACAGCAGGAGTGAGAAATCTGGAAAGCAGAATAGTTCTATTGGAGTTGACATAAGAACTATGCCTTTCCTTCAACATAAACTCCTTTACAGTTATGTGATATGGTTTGGTGTTTTATGAAACTTGAGCTTACATTCTTTTCTATGATATTTTCCATTGGTCTTTAAAAACATTTAAATGGACACTACTTTTCTAGAAAATTCTGTTAAAGGACATCTCTTTGCAGACTTCATTAATATTGAGGAATGTTTCTAGAAATGTCAAATATACTGGAAATCAGTGATATAAATTCCAATGTCTGAAATTTCCAGAATGCTTTACAGTGCCAAGTTTTAGCAGAATGTACCGCTAGTTTTCTAGTTAAGGCTGCCAAACTTATGACACTCTTGGGAAAATGCTGACCACACAGTAACTAGCCAGTCACTTAATGGTCAGTTATCCTGTATCAGTAATAGTATTTTTTTTTTTTTTTTTTTTTTTTTTTTTTTTTTTTGTCTTTGAACAGCAAAGATAAAAATAGAAATTAGACTTATCCAGTTACTTCTTTCTCTGTTTATTTTTGTGGAAAATTCTCTCACAATAAACAACAAGTGCACATACTAATGAAGCTAGCAGTATTATAGACTTACCTCATCTTAAAGTACAGCATGATTTACTTAGTGCTTAGACTTTTATAAGTATATACTTAATGACTGAAAAGTCTTCAGGCGGCTAGTTCTTATTATCATTTTTAATTACTATCAGTTTGATGTATCTGTAGTTACTTCTGAGTGTTACTTGGTGGTCTGTGGTCAAAGATGCATTCCCAGTGATTTAAATATGAAATTGGAGAATAAGTAAAATAAGTTAAAATAGAATAGACTTTGTATTTAATGTACTTAAGACACATTTTTTCTTTTTTTTCAAAACGGTGATAATTATACTGAGTAGGAAGTAGGCAATTTAGATCAGCTATTGGTCTTACAGTTCTCGAGCAGAGGAAAAAAAAAAGAATGCCCTAGGAATCATTTCAGAAGATCATCTGTGTTATTTCTTTTTTCATTGCTCACTGTGCATTCTGTCTTTGTATATACACGTAGAATATATACCATACACATGCTATATTGGGATTACTATTAACAACAGTTTCCAAGGGGGCCAATAAACAAAGAAAATTAACTGTAATGAAAAGTTGTGAGTATATGATAATATTATCTTCATAAAAACAAGTCTTTCATGGTAATTGAGAACATTTTCTGAGTAATTTCTTACCTTTCACTCTTAATATATTTTTAAGTGTATTTTCTTTGTGAATTAAGTTTACTTTGCTTAAAGTCCATGAATTCTGTTGAGAACACATAAATTCAATATTTATATGTGCCATTGACTTCAATGAGGTGTTGTAGAGAAGCATAGAATTAAGTGTTTGATATATTTAGGTTGTATAGCGTACAATATTTGGGCAATGAACAGTATCTAATGTATAGTTAATATTACTTAGCATGGTAAGATTTTTCTTCTAACTGGATTGAATAAGTGCTATTGTAACTGAATAAAATAAAATTTACTTAGTTGGGAGAATGATGATTCATATTCGATGATATGAATTTTGAGTGAGGAAGATGAACCATGTTTAATCTTGAATATTGAAAAGAAAATAAATTGACATAACAGAAGTCAAAATATATGTTTTGTCAAATTGTGCCACAGTGGGTTTGTTATTGAATCACAGGTGTCATAGCTTGAAGTTCATATTTTTTTAATAAAATGTAGTGTATTCATGTTAACAAATGTAAGCTAATTTACACTATTATAATGTTATTAAACTTATTGTAAAGCTTATCATAAACTTATTATAAGACTTATCTATTTGTTTATATTTCAGTTTTGCCCTAGCTCTCTGCCCAAGAGCATTCAAATGCTAAATCTGAAGCATTATCTAAGTGATGTAATGCTGATGAAAAAGGGTTACAGCAACAATATAACGTGGACAGTTGTAAAGCTAAAGGTGATGCAGTATTCTAAGTTCAAAACAATAAAGGTTGAGTATTTAATCATTTTTTCCATAAAAAACATAGCTACCCAGTGAACTTGAGAAGTGTATTTTCATGCAGAGGCAAAGATTCTGAACCTATACTTACAGTTACATATTGCTTTTTCATCTTTTAAGCTCCTAATCTTGCAATACATGCATGAAATGAACTACGCTGAAGTTAATGGTATCACTCAAGTGTGTTCAGAATCAGGCCCATTATCAGGATTATCCTGCTTTCCCGCTCTTGCAGCATGTGTACAGCTAATGGGTGTTTCAGCTGAGTCAACAAAAGAATGGAGACACCAATGAATCAAAGGAAATTGTTCTCATTAAGAATGTGAAGCTAGAAAAGTACTGCTTTCCAGAACAAATATTATTCTGAAAAAATATTCTCATTAAAACAAATTGTCCTCTGTGGCATAATAGAATTCATGTAAAGAGAAACATCTGGCAGAATCATATAACTTAGTGTAGCAAAACATTTGAATGAATTCATTTACTCTTTTTTTGTGTGTCATGAACTGCTTTTCGGGCTTCACATTGCACCCACATTTAAATGTATCAGTACCTTACAGTATGTCATTTATTCATATTTTGCATGAATGTCCGTTAAAATCATTTTAGTCTACACATAACAAACCTTGGAAAGTGGAATGTATTTAAATTTCAGAACTTTGTGTAGAGTGGCACATTTCATCTCCATGTGTTTTACAAACCTTCCAACATATGGAGGTACTAAAGTGCTGGTGTTTGAGAGTTAAGAAGAAAGTTTGCCCTAGAGCAAGTAATAGGAAAATAATGCTCAGGAACTTAATCTAGAGATTAAACACATTCCACACAGAATTTAGACACATCTAACCTTTCATGTTACTAGTACCAGGTCCTTCTGTAGTCAATGGGAAAAATAAGGCATATTATCGGCGTACTCTACTTGAGCTTCTTCAGATGCTACTGTAAGGAAAATCTAGAATTAGTAACTCTGATACAGAGGTCTACAGTGAAGATGTAGATATTTGTTTATATTTATCCCACCGCAAGTGGTATAATTTGAATTTGATAAAGCCATGACATTGATTTTTAACATTCTTGAGAAGTGCACTCAAAATGCTCACAATTTTGCCATCTTGTGCCTACAGATACCAGCCATTTAAAATACTTGGTTCCTATGGATTTTAAAATACCAGATCATAGTGTGAGTAGAGATCTGAAGTACTTATGCACTATAAATAGTATGGAACACGAATAGTGTAGATATAAAGCGGTGCTAGATTGACCCACTGATTTTTATACCTAATCTTCTCTGTATTACAGATCTGAGACTGCAAAGGGATCAGGTTATCCCGTAGGAGCAGAGTTGTCCATCTGCACTGTGTAAGCCATTGATTTTGTGAATTAAGAAGTTCTGATGTATGATACTATGTTCTGATAGAAGAAATTTTATTTAGTTAAATGAAGATAGGGGTTTGAACAAATGAAACAAATCAAGAAGGTAATTAAACTAGAAAGCTCAAAAGGAGACACCATCTAAACGTACCCCCATAAAAACCCAAGGGCTAGAAATGTTAGCTTCATCTGTTAACTAGAGGTGAAAGGGAATTATTCCAAGCAATAGCATTGCAAGATAATAGAATTTATCAGTAAGAAAAATACATTATGCATAGGGAAGCCTCTCATATAGGGATAGGGATAGGGATTATAACATTGAAATGACAGAGTTGGCGTAACCAGCATATATACCAGGACACATTTATTTATTTATTTATTTATTTATTTATTTATTTATTTCAGTTCTCTGAAACCCTTAGATACATTTTTAGTTTTTTTTTCTCTTACCTTCTTTTTCTAGACTATCTGAAACCTGAAACTACTGTTGAAAATGTGAACAAAAAATTAAGATTCATAAAAAATCTTCTTAAGTATACTTCAAAAAGGTTCATGTGCTCATCACATTAATAGTGTTTTACTTCAGTTAATGAAGTGTTACAAAATGTGTTTCCACTGAGTTTATGTACAGTAATATCTTCAGATTTTGTAGAAGTTATGCTTATACAACTACTTCTTGTGAGGAAAGGGAATAAAACAACAATATTACATTATATGAAATAGAACTCTTCATCTGTTGTATTTTCTAGCAAAATGTAATGAGATATCCCACCACTTACCTTCTCTATTAAATTGGTCATCTATTTTCGAGTATGTTAAAAAAATGCCTTACTTATGAACATCTTCAAGAACTTCAAAAAGTTTCTTGTCATTCTAAAAATTCTTATAACAAACCATTTCCTCAAAATAATCATATATGCGCAGATTATAAATTGCTTTTCATCTGATAAATCCATTTTACTTACTGCAGCTAGGTGAGAAAAAAGTGGATGCATATTTTCTTGTAGTTGCAGTCTATCAAGCTGCTCTGAGCTCTTCAGCAAGTCATGCAAGAAGATGAATAAGCATGACATAGATGAACTGCTATGATATATGAATTTAAGGATAAAAAAATCTTTACTACATGACTCCTGCAGTGAAGACATATTTGCAGTGATAATGTGGTTCAAGGACATGTCAGTGGTGTAAATCCTATACTGTGCAGTTTCTGTGTATCTTTTTTGAACATGAAAATGGTTTTAATGTGTGAAATTTCTGCTGTGCACAGAAGAGAACAGAGGATTTTTAAATATGACAAAGATCCAAGTATGATGTTACAAATGTTATGTTAAAACAGCAGCTATGCTTTATGCCTGTTATATAGAGAATTTTGAAAGGAAAAATCTTGGATTCACAAAATTGTGCTTCTAAGTACAATTAGAAGTAAGTACAATTGTACTTTGAAGTGCAATTTTGTGAATCCAAGATTTTTCCTTTCAAAATGTAGAGCGGTGATTTCACGTGAAAGTTGTTGTCTTGGATTTTTATAGTACGAAGTAATAAGTAGAAAATGTATAGTAAAAAACATAAATAAATACAGCCAAGAGCCTTCATAAACAATATTGATAATTGCTTTTGATACTTTCCAGCAAGAAAAAGTAACAGGTATAGAAGAACTGTAAAAATCAAGCATTACAGAATTCTTGTCATTAACTGTTTACATACAAGACTGATTCTACAAAGCACCATAGAGCAGTACTTCTAAATGACACCAATAAACAAACAAAATAATATTATTATTTAATGAGAGAAATTTCAATCCAGTAGGATGCATAAATGCATAAGGAGCCATTGACGGTTGCTGTTGGAATGCAAAACAGAACAGTTTCTGAAGCATGATCTACGTACTGTCATTAGGTTGTGGTGGATTTGGGGTTTTTTGTTTGTTTGTTGTTTTTTTTTAAATACACAGCTGTATTCCATTGTAGACATCTCACAGGGATTCATTTTTTGACAATGTGAATAAAAGTGGATTGTATTGGATGACAAATGGCTCATATGAGAAAAAGTAGCACTAAAAAAACTTATAAATCAACTTTTGTAGTAAGAAGTGTGGATATCCAAAGCTGAAGGCAGGCACTTATGTGAAAGAATGGCCTCGACAAGATTGGTATGGACTTTGATGATTGTAGCATTGCAGTTACCACCAATGTTCACTAGTCCACAGACAGTGCAGTACTGAACAAAAAAAAATGTTTTTGGTGGTGTCACGGTTTGCCTTCTCTTTCAAAGATGGGGAGAATAGAGTTGACGAGTCAATGATTTTTATAACTATTCGGTATATATGCTAGTAGGTGGAAGTGGTTTATGTAGAAAAGCAATACTTTATGACCATCCTATTAAATATTATGTTCTTATATAATAGATTTAATTTGTGCTGCACTTGTTTCTAGTGGGTCCACAGTTCTAACTTTTGGACAAACACCACAGAACTTCTTTTTTTACCTCATCAATGCAAAGGTGTCTCAGAATCTGCTGTATATGGATGTGCTAATGATCAGAACTTTTGAAGACTTAATAATTATAAATATTTCTTACTATTAAAAAAAAATACCTCATTGTGTTACAGAAAATTTGTTATTTCCAGCTGGCTTAATAGAAGATGTTAACCGTCTGCACAAACCTTGCTGATATAAATTTTTACACCCAAAGAAATTTACATATTTGCAAAGTACAAGTAAGTATAAATATTTTAGACAGAAAATTCATACATAATACAGGAGACCAGATAGAGATGACTGAAAATATTACCACTAATATGTACTCTTAATCTTTGAATTAATCCTAAGAGACAAATGTTTCAGACACTTTCTTATTAACTTATTTGGAACTTGTTGAATCCACATTACATGAAGTATGGTATATTCCCTGTTCAAGAAGTGCAAAATAGTTTCATGTTTCTTTAGATTCTCTTACCATGAAAAAAACTATGTATGAAGTGAGATTTATCTTAATAATTCTTTCTTGTTGTAATTATGCAGGTTTAGTGAAAACGGATTAAACAATTTGGAAGACACAGGAAACTTAATAGTGTTCTTACGGTTTGAAATGATGAATAAAAAGAATGGGACATATTTCTTATTACCGAAACTAATAACTTCATCTGTACTAAAATTGCATTCAGCCTTATTACCCATTTACATGCTGTAGTAAGTTTTCATTTTCTGTTGAAGTTTTGTTAAATTGGTAATTTTGAATGTATAGAGACCACACTCCTCACATATTTCTGAGGTTAGCCACTGCTGGGAGGTATTTTATACTTCCGGTAAAATGCCCACTGTGGCTGTTCTGCAGTCCCAAGAGGAATCAGGATCTGAAGCAAGTCTCTATCCCATTTTAGCTGATAGCTTCTGAGAAGTGAAATAAGCTAGTCAGAAGTGGTTTAAAGATCCTTTTTATTTGTGAGATAACCGATAAGTTCTTTTCCTTGGTATAAAAAAATCTCAGCTTAGTCCTATTTACAGATTTTTTTAAATTATTCTTATTTGGTAAATATTTAAACAAGTGTTAAGAACTAGTTGTGGACATAATGCTATATTTAACAATCAGACTAATTTAATAGAGAAATGTGAACATAAAATATTTATTTAAATTAAGAAAAAAAATGTGATCCTTCATCATGTATTTGAAGAAGATAATCTAGTTGGACTTGATGATCTTCAAGGATTTTTCTAACCATAATGATTCTATGATTCTAGTGGTATTTAATTCTTATGGCAAACATGAAAATATACCTACGTAATTTTAGCAGGAATACATTTTTTGGCAAATAGCTTCATTACTAATGTATGAATAAAATTTTTAAAGGTCATTTTGTAGCACAGAGGTCTGGGATTAATCTCATTAAACTATAGATGTTTTTGGTGTAGGTGTTTACATCTGAGCCAATCACTCTTACAGTTGGTGAGAGAATTGGGTATCTGTAGGTCATGACTGATCTACTCCATTTTGCTTGCACCTTTCGGGGGGAGAAATCATGCAGGAATTTATATTTCTCTTTATAAAGAGAGGCTAGACAGCTTGCTCAAATCTTGATGTTTATACCATAGATGCTTAAACTTAGGGGAAATGAGTATTCCTCATAAATATAACTCAGCACTGCAGCTCTTGAAATTTACGCATCCCTGACAGAGTGGAATTCAGAGCCTTTGTCTCTACAAAGCTACCATATTCTTATTAAAATGTAAATAAAAATAAAAATAAGAGAAAAAGAAAAAAAAGAAAAAAGGAAAAAGGAAAAGGAAAAGGAAAAGAAAAGAAGAGCAATGTGGAACTGAGGTAAAAGGATGCGCTGTGCCAGCGAGTGAGGGAGCTGTGCTTTTTTATGAACTGTCTATTTACCAAAGTTCAGATTTTAAATCTCTTTCTTCTCTTGACCCAGAGCTTCTCCCATCCTGTAATTTTTCTATTCAGAACTGAAATAGCACGACAGCTGCTACCTCCAAATCCTTGAGGACTTTGCAGCACAGAGGTCCAATAGTACTCCGTATCCTACTGTTTCTAAATTGTTGGTCTTTCTATACCTAAGCCTCAGAACTCTTCTTAAACCTCTCTTTCTCTCAGCTTAGGCAAAATGCCATCCTCCCTGAGACTCTAGATCTACCTGACATATGCCCAGACTTAAACACATCAAGTTCCCTATTGTGTTTTGTCCGAAGACTTCTACCCACTTCTTTTGAATCCTCAATACATAGAGGCATCAGTCATTAGCAGTCACATTTTTAATTTCTTTCTTTCATCAAGTATAATTCTCATTCACCTGAGACTCCTGTCATATAGAAAAAGAAAGAAAAAAAAACTCATTGCCAGCTAGCACAAGTTTTATATGAAAAATATTTTTTCACATGTTAGTTTTTCTTTGAAAGAAAAGGAACAGCAAAGATAGTATTTCTGAGATTTAGTTCTGTTGCAGAAAGTTAGTTTCCAATATTTTGCTGGGGGAATCAGTTTTAATGAAGAAGGCTGATCCAGTGGCAATTAACACATTTCACAAGAACATGTTGATTGAGACAATCAACTATGTGTCCTTCACCCGTTTGCCTCTTTTCCTGTCTCATTTTCAACTAGTCTACTAAAATCTGCAGGAACTCTGACTTTTGTATTTTATGACTACTTTTTTCCTTGTTCAGTAGTGACGTTTCAAACTCCTCCTTATCCTATAATTCTCCCTGCTTAACAGTTTTTTTTTTTTTTTTTTGTCAGGGAAGACTGTTGAGCTTAGTTAGTTTCTTGTTTGTTTTTGCTGGCCTGTTGGATATCTCATCTACCAATCTCAGCTTCTTATCTCCCTTGACTGTGTGACCAGCATTCAATATTTCCTCACAAATTTCATATGTCTAACTAGTCTTATGGATCACCAGATTTCCCACCTGATGGATCATGAGGCATCAAGCGTGTCAAGAAACTCAGAAAGTCCAGAAAACCAAAAAATCCAAGAAGCAAAAACTGAGCAATGTTTTCAAGGCAGACTTTTTTTTTTTTGAGAATTTCAGTGACAACAGAACACAACAGGAAAAAAAAAACAAGTTTTCTCTAACTTGTTTATTAAAATCCCTACTGATGGATACTCTGCAGCCTCATAAAGTGGTCTGTTTCTAGAACTTATATATCACTTCTAGTAAGCTTATTTTTATGTCTAAATGAATCTCCCTTGTCACAGTTAAAGCTTGTTATTACTTGTCCTATCCACAGTGGACATGAAGAATAGTTTATTCTCTTCCACTGTGCAGTTACCTTTTATCATCTCTTTCCACAGTTTTAGGCTGTATTCAACAACCCATTT
Source organism: Nothocercus julius (assembly GCA_013398735.1). Taxonomy (NCBI): domain Eukaryota; kingdom Metazoa; phylum Chordata; class Aves; order Tinamiformes; family Tinamidae; genus Nothocercus; species Nothocercus julius. Next base: position 2,982,963 of record VZSV01000013.1, read on the forward strand.
ACTTACGTTTTTCATGGCAAGTCATGCTTACATCATCATCTCTAATTATTTTTGTTTCTCTGCCCTCTATTCCTTCTAGATAAGCCATCTAAGCTAATCTCTTTTCAATTCTGATGCCCAAAATCAAATATAATATTCCAGCCATAAACTTCTTAAAGCCAGCTACATCAGAAAGATAATTCACATATTTTATAGGCTGTAGCCCTTTTTTATAGATTTTCATATGCTCTCTGCTTTTTCTACTTGGCATGACAAACTTGTACTGAACTTGGTATCCAGTAAAGGCCCCAGGTATATTTTTTTTTTCAAGCAGATTGTTATTCTAGACCTTGTATCTGTCCCATTGGTTACTTTTGCCTGGCTGTTGTATATGTTATTTCTCCTTCTTGAATTTCATTCTGCTTTTATTGAATATATATCTAACATACTGAGGTCATTTTGAATTTTAGTTCTGTCAATAAGATTACTTACAGCTCTCCCTAGCTCAACAACACCTTCATTTTTCATAAGCACACTTCTGTTTTATCTCACTATGGTTACGGAAAATATTTATTAATATTAGAATCATAGAATCATAGAATGCTTAAGGTTGGAAGGGACCTCTAGAGATCACCCAGTCCAACCGCCCCTGCACACGCAGGGTCACCTACAGCATGTGGCTCAGGACTG
>VZSV01000013.1:2987235-3012028 GCA_013398735.1 Nothocercus julius
TTTTTTTTTTTTTTTTTCCCCCAGTTTTAGTGGCATATAGAAATTAGGAGTTCCCATCCCAGATACTGGACCTCATGGATGTTCAAGGAGTGTGAAGAATTAGGCTCACTGCAAAATACTGTAGCAACCCCAGCTTTTCTTGAAGGCCCCTACAGAACTCACAGTCTCATTGTGTGCAGTAATCTTTAATACTGTGCAAAATGTTGGAGACCAATGTACATGGATCCATTGCCATGGGGCAATGGAAAACATTTCTTACATTTTTGACTATTTTTGACTATTTTAGCATGAAAATTCAGGCTGAAACTGTAACAGCTTTCGAAACTTTTCAAACTCTAGTTGAAAGTTGAAGTTTTGGAAACTTCGAACTCTATCTGAAATAGATATCTTTCCAGCCTACTAAGTAAGAGAACAACACTGTGTTCACTATTAATCCAAAAAATTGATGCCTCCTTTAAGGAACCATACGTAAATACATTATTTGAAAATGCAATAGTTTTTTTCTTTTCAGCATTTAATCCCAGATCTTGTCAGCTACCATCCCATCATCAGTTTTTCATTCTTGGGCAGCAAATTGAGGAGGAACTAATCCCTGACTTCCAACAACATGTGGAAAAAATAAATTTCCTGTGTGTTCCAAGGATCAGACTGCTGCATAGAGCAAAGAAAGAGCAAAAACAGCAGCATAAATAAACAATGATTTTGTTATCAGTGTGAACAGTATGGGATTTCCAAGTTCATTCTCTCGCATGGCCTATTAGATCAAGAATCAGAAAATGACTACATGATGAAGCAGAAATAGTGACCTAACCGAACTGTGACTTGCAACATTTTTCTCCAGATAAACTCAGAAACTGTTACCAGGTAATTTTTCCTTTGGTTGAAGACCATTATCTGTGGCACACCACTGGAACCAGGCCATCTATTCTGTGCCAAACTGTAGAGGAGACCAGTGTGTGAAATAAATGGATGCCACAACCTTGGCTACACTTGCACATTAACAATACGTTACATTGTGCCTATTGCCAACTGAGGCAACATAACTAACTGTCAGAATATCTTTGGGATATTAGATTTTAAATAAAAGAATTTCTCTCAAGCAAGCGATGATCAGAAAAGGAAACGCTTTGAAGAATTAGGCACTGTTTTTCTACATTTTCCAAGAAACTTAAAAGCTGCTGGCCAAAGTATTAGTAAAACTTGCAGTCTTCTTGCAGAGTCAGAAGACTGACCAGATAGCATAGGTTCTCAAAAAAAGAAAAAAAAAAAAGGCTTTCTTTCACCTTCAAGATGCTAGGACACTGTTTAGAAGTCTGTCTTACTCTCCCAGCATACAAGCATTCCTGAAAAATTCAAGTGTTATTATTTAATAATCAAGTGGCTGCCTGCCATCATGTTTTGATCTTCCAGATATTTTGATCATGGACATTGTTAGGGACATGAATTGAAGTTTGTTTTCTGGGATAGGGAATTTCTTCATGCCTGGATTGTGTCCCACAGCGATTTAGGAAATGAGCAGATGTAATCAGGCTGCACAGCCAAACCCAAAGGTAAGTTCTTCTCAGAATACTTAATTTGAGGTGTGTATTTTTAGAAACAAAGCATAGTTCTGAAAGTCATTTCATATTGGACTGCAATGAAAATGATTGATTACTGGAAAAAGTAGCTTAAATAAAGTGATTATGGTCCAGGCTCTTGCCACTGAAGTGTTTGTGTCCCAGTTACCTATTGCTATGTGATGAATTGGAGAAAATCATGTTATTACGGTCCATCTATTCTTTAGGAAAAAAAAAAAAAATTGAAGTAACAGTATTCTACCACTTTACTTTTGGAATTGGAAATGGCTATTTTAAAATCACTTTTGATAACTAATATCAAGCAACCCAGTCACTGAAGTTAGATATGAACATATCGATGATATATATATATATATATATACACACTAATTACTACCAAATTCCAAAGCTACTAGGATTTATTTAATAGGAAATCACTGACTTAGCAGGATGCATTTAATAGGATATCTGTAAAAGCTTTTTTTTTCTTTCCTCCAATGGTATCCAGTGTTTCAAGATTTGATTGAACAAAATTATCAGTGACAGCCCAACTCATTAGTGCTTGACAAAATCAGTGCAGATAGTAGGAGCAGATTTTACCTTTTTTTTTTTTTTTACCCTGTAGGATTCCTAAATTTGGAGAATCTTTGCTGCACAATATTCCATATTTTTATTTCATCTACAAATATAAAGAAAATCCATTTGAAGCAATTTGAAAACCCATGAAGTAGGTAAACTAGTATTTAAACTACCTAGGACTAAACATGGTTTAATTTACAGTCCCTATGAGCGGGATTAATCTTTTCTAATTTTGCTAAAGTTTGCTAAATTTGTGTTTAATCTATCTCCTCATTTAGTTCTTCATAGTCTATGATAGAGAATGAAAAGCAACTCCAGAGTGCAATTCATCCCATCTGAATGTGGATGGCTGCCATAATCTGGATGAACTGCCCTTTGAAGGTGTCTGAGTGGAAACTATGACTTGCACAGCTATAGCATTTTTTAATTAATCAGTGAACCTAGATTTCCTTCAGGGATAAAGTATGAGTAGGTGGCCATCTGAATCCACTGATTATCCAAATGACTAGGATAGACTAAGCATTTAATATTTACATGGCTAAAGCTAGGTGAAATTAATACTGATTTATACTTTGAAAAGATGACTGTTGCAGAGTTGGTTTCATTATTATAATACAATAAATTGTCATTTTTAAGAAAATAGAAAACAAATGCAATCCATTTTATTTTTACCTCAATCTCAGATCATTATTTAACAGAAAATTCAATTTACAGTCTTGTCTTGCATATTTATATAAGCTAGGATATCCAGCAGAAATTTAAGCATCAGGCCTTTTTTACAAAAAAACAAGACTACAGATTTTAGTGGATTGTAGCAGAAAATTATCAATGATACATGAAATACAACATACTGGACCAACAGCTAGAAGACATAATGAAGTCAGAACTTTGCCATTTTTAAATTGTGTTGTTATTGGTTGTAAGTTTAGAAAAGATAAACCAGCAAAGCCTAAGAAGCAGAGAACAATCTATGCAGAAGAAAAAAATAAAAATACAATATTGCTTTCTGTATTTTTAATCTTTTTTTTTTCATTATTCCTCTGAGTCCTTTTTCATATGTGCCGTCTTTAAAGACATACGACTATAATACGAGTCTTCACAGACCTGTGTCTGTTCAGTAGAATGGTTTATGCTATGGTGCATTTTTCCAAAATAAAAATAGTAGTTATGGGTGTCATCTCCGTGTAGATGAAGGTTTTCTAAGTCCCATTTTTCCAGTTGATCCATGATGATTCTTGCAATGGTATTTTTTTCCGTGGTTCCTAAACAACCAGTGATTATAGCTCATGCTGTACAGAAAGTCGATTAATTTATACAGCTGAAACGAACCATGCAGAACGATATCAAGTAAAAGAAGAACCTGAAAAAAAAAAAATCACAGAAATAAGTCATAAAATCCGAGGATTAGTTGTTTAAAGAATGGTCTGATAGTTGCTTATTTCAAACATGCTCTGTTCTTGAACTTCCTAGCATGTGACTGGTCACTTATTTATTATAGAATTCCATTACGTGTATATGCATTAGCTGCCAGCTAGAGCGTAAAGGAATTGTCTCATGTTGTTTGTCCCCTAGTCAAATGACAGCTTCTGGATGCAGATCCTCTCCTCTCCAAACCTCCTCAAGTAGAGTTCTGCATCAGCAATGGCAGTTGAGGAAATAGGCAGAAACCCCAACGCTGGATCTGGAAGAAAGCAGAAAAGTTAGAAGTGAGAGGAAAACTGCAAAAAGGGAATGGAGCATCACCACACATTCACCCAAATAACAGAAGGAAAGTTGACCAGAACTGAACATATTAACTATATTGGCATTGCTAACTAAGGAGGTCTAGAAAGGCAATATCAATCCATAGACCAAATAATAGTATATGGCTCATGTCCGCATCACTTTTGGCTAGCTCCTTCTAGAGCAGCCTGGCCACGTCCTTATGACATGGCATTGCATCTGCTCTTGATAATTTTAAAATACTTTTTAATGCTTTGTTCTAGTCTGAAATAACATGAAGGATGCACTACACCCACCAAAATTTTGATCTTCATGCTATGAAGCTGAAATTCTGTCTTCTGTACCAGAGGTGTATCAGAAGGATATAGGAGATGGAGAGTTTCCTCGAACAATAGTGGAAGACTGTGGAGAGGGACAAAAATTGTGCATTTTCATGCATGTTCTGTGTTAAGAGTGGTCTCTGTAGTGACCTAACTGGAACCACACAGTTTGTCTTGGAAAGAGGTAGTAGAATTCAAAAAGAGAGCCTGGGAGTAAGCTTTCAATTGTGGCTCCAGGGGTCAAATTCTTTCCCTAGACCTATTTTCTTCAGTGATCTTGTAGCCAGTATTAGTGGATAGCTTTATGAATGTGTTAAATGCAAATAGTGCATTCTAATTGAATCATACAAATACTTCACCTTTCTTCAGTGTCTCAGAAAATACATTTTTTTTTCAAGGAAAGAGATTCTGTATGAATCTTTTGCAGCTACTTCTAGTACGTTTGAGCCTTTCAGGATTCTGGCTCAGTTGTTTCTTGTTCTTATTACTGCATTCATGTATTGACATTTAGATTATGTAATTAATACATGTGTGTTTTGTGGTAGTGTTCTGAAAGACAGTCATACTCAGGGATGAGAGTGCAGAGAAGATAGATTTAGAAAAAAAAGACACTCAATTTGAAGAGTAATTTTATGTATGAGGAGTGGTTGAAAACATGAGGTTCTCTCATGGCTGTCAAAAGACATTGAAATTCATCCAGCTACAAAGAAAAAAAATGGCCTCCATTGTATCTTACACCCCTTTTCATTTGGTATTTTTCAGTTACTAACAGAGAACCAAAATAGTTTGACAAAGACCCAAATGAAAGGTTAAAAAAAAATACTTCACTACATTTTTTTTTCAATATTGCTTCTTTTAGTAAGGGAATATTGTGCAAGTATTTCAGGTATACAAGTCTGTGTATATAAAATGTGTATATTTTATAGAAAGAGATAATGCACTTACTTGTGTAGCTATTTGGCCAACAAGTGGGACATTAGTTCCAATTTTCTGACATATATTGTTCAGCTCCTGTATAAGATGTATGTTTTCTCTAAGAGTTCTTAACATCATAAATTTGTTTTATGTTAACTCACATTGCATTCATGCATTTGAAGTTAGATGAATATAACATTTTAAAAGCGTTATAATTACAAGGGAAGAGTCTCTGGGCAAATAAATCTCTGGGAGAGACAAAAGTTTGACCTCATATTCTACAGTGCAAATTCAGGTATAGATGTTGGACGTCAATAATACATACGTTGTAGGCAACTAAAGTAATGAAGTTCCACAGGTGAAATAGCAAAACTAATTATGTTTGAAATAAATAGAGTAGGTTGCTATGCTAGTCACCATAATCTCCCTTTATAGTAAACAAAATGAGAGAGAAACTTATATTTATTGGATGTGTCCATTACAAGCCTTATACTTGGTACTGCAGAGACAAAATAGGTAGAAGCCACTTACATGTCCATATCAAGATAGACGCAATGAAGTTATATTTCCTGAGGACAAGTTGGGTCAAGCTGCTCTAATTTCTCTTTGTGTCAGGTAATCAAACTGGGTGTGGAAGGAGTATAGATGTTAAGTAACTTTCCTTCACTAAGCCTTTTTATACTATTCTCATAAATAAGTAGTAATTGATTAAATTACCACTAACCAAATACAAAAGCTTTCGGAAAACTGCATTTTATTTGCCAGAGTTTGCAGTCAAAATAAGACCAGAGAAGGGCTGGCTCAGTAGAGTTTCTGGTAAAATTATGTAGACACCTCAGTATTTATCAAGGTGAAGATGAGTTAGAGAACCCATGCTGTTGCAAAATAGGCTAAAAACCCTTTTTGAACTATTTAGTACAGCTATATGTGAATTTGGGACCAGATACCATATTCATATAAACATGAAATTTAGACAACTCAGGCAATTTGGACTGCTCTTTGGAAGTGCTTAAAATTAACTTTGACCACGTACAGGCAGATTGGACCCTACTTTTACAATTGAAGGGAGCGGAAATGTTCATTTTAAAAAAGGAGGGAAAGGAAGCATTAGCAGTTTTCATGATTGACATTTATCACCTACCTTTACATATCTTTGAGGTAATCACTTCGTCTATAATTAGAGAAGTAGTATGATTCATCGTATTCCATGTGGACATCTTAACTAGGCAAGTGAATCATCCTCATTCCTCTGCACTGATTAGCCGAGTTGTAGACATCTCTTTTGTATTGGCATGCAGACATTTGGAGATGTCTGCAGTCAGATGAGGAGGATCTCAAGTACCAGACTGAAGGAAGAAGCAAATAATTTGTCCTTCTTATGAGGATGGAGAAGCATTTTCCTGGAAGCTGTGGTCCCGCTATTACTGTGCATCTGTAATATTTCTAATCCAACATCTACTGTGCAGGAATAGGCTAGACAAACATATTAAAATGTGACATCACAGACATTGCTGAAACTACCCTGGGTTTAACGGATCAAATAGAGAATATCTCAAATCCCTTCTAACCCTGACTTTCTATATAATTTCATTATTCCAGTGCTACCTAATGTGGGGTACACAGATGGAAGTGGGCAGGAACCCCAGAAAACTCAGTTTTGAGTCATGCAAATCTGCCCTATAGCATGATAGAGCAGAATCGTGTTACAGGATGGGAATAACTGAGGTTATTGTTTGGAAGAAGCAGACCTTCCCAGAAGCTATTAGCTCCACCTCCTTCCTGAAAACAGTGACATGCCTTGAGAATACACAAGTTGAGACCGATGCAGCAGGAGCTGTAAAACTATGGTTTAGCAGGGCATCTGCAAATAGTCATAAAGTGAAAGTCTGAGTTTCCCCAGTAAATATATATAGTAAAATTAGGTAATGTGTTGTTGTACAAATGATCTCTCTAAATATAAAAAAAGTGGTCTTGGTCTTTCTTNGTTTGTTTGTTTGTGTTTTAAAAAAAAGAGAAATTACCTTTCTTACATTTGGAAACAATTTCATGAAGGTTAAGGAACATTAAGATATCAAACTCAATGTAATAATTTCATAAATCTGTATATATAAGTACTCACACTTTGGTAGACAGAATTGATTTACATTTAAATTAACATCTGTTGTTCTTGGTTCCATAAAATGAGCTCCAATTAAACTTTAATAAAACATTAAAAAGCATTTTGCCAAACATGACATGGTAATTCATGAGAAAATCTCATGAAAATTGCTACTAAAGAGGATTGTTGCTAAAGAGGAGGCCTTCCAAATTTTTTGTAGAATAGGATGCATCGTGGCCACATATTTGGACTGCTTGCAGAAATCTCAACATTGACTCCTTGCTTTCTGGTGCCATGATGCTAGAGAGCTGGTCTGAAAATTCAGCTGGGGATTTTACCTTGCTCATTGCCATTCCATCTTACGCGGTTAGAGGATGCTTGAAAAGACAGTGGAGTCTTAATTCACCCCTTCTCCCCACAGAAAGTGTAGGGAGAAACGTCCCTCCACCAGATGCTTCCGACCGCTGCAGGTATGCTCACTGTTTTAACACATTGAGGGGGAACATTGCAGTAGAACATTATATAGTGTGGTTTTACCTTCTTTCTCATGGTAAAAGGCATTCTATTTAAATAACATTATGGTCCATACCCAGAACTTTACACCTCAAGAGCTTCTGTTGCAGGCTTAAATAACTGTACAAGAGAAAAACATGGAAACATGTCACTAGTAAGGAACAAAAGGAATGCAGGTGAATGGGATTAATCTGTTTTTGTTCTTGGCTGTGTTTGCACTGGAAAGTGTATATGAATCTCAAGTGGAGCTAGAGGCCACTGCCGAAGCTACAAGCAACCATGGATCATTTAATATATGTTATTTAGTTTCTAAAAAGCAAATTGTGAGTTAACGTAGAAATGAGTTTTGTTAAAATCAGGAGTCAAAGTAGAACGGACTGTTCAAATCCAGATCGATATTTATTCCTAAGGTGTTATCATGAAGAGCAGCTACACAAAGTTTTCTGTGTAAATGAGCCCTTCTACAAAGTTTCCCTTTCCTGAGAGTTCCTTAGTGCTGAAATATTCTTATTAATTTCACTTAAATCTGATAAATTTGTATAATAAAACTGTTTTTATATGCCTTTTTTCTAACCAATTTAGAGTTTTTTTTTTTTTTTTTCCCCTCCGTCAGGAGCTGTTTTTATCTTGTAATTGTGAAAGGGCGTATTTGTCTTCTTGATTATCCACCTCCTCAGAGTTTCTATCTTGTCAAGTTAGAAATAGTACATTTATTAATCTGTCTGAAACTTGAAAGCACATACTTCAAATGCATTGCTTACTGTTTACAGCATTCTGTAAAGCAGATACTGAAATATATGGCATAAAGCAAAATGTTTTTGCCATCATCTACATTAAGCAGAATTTTGCACATATCACTCATAATAATGTCTATAACCAGAGCTATGCAGAAGGGCACATGATTTTTCTTCTGTATGCCCAGTAGTTAAATAGGAACATAAGATGAAAGTCAACATGTTATTATAATACAGATACAGAGTTAGAAGTCCTCATTCTTAAAGTTTCCAGGGAAGATATGAAAGCTTTAAACAGTGAATTACTTTCTCACTTTCTTTTTTTCCTCAATAAATATGAAGTGAAAGATAATAAATGCCTTAATCTCTTACCAAACTCTTTTGGATGGTCTTTGAAATCTATGACATCCAGTCGTATCTTAAGTAACAAAACTGCTCAGAATTCTTTGATTGTCTAATGTGGCAAATGTTAGCATCATCTTGTGGAATTCCTGAGCCTTTGCAAGAATTCCTACTTAAAAGGAAGTCTGTCAAAATAAATTTTGAGTGTTACAAAATGAATATATTTACTTGTTTGATGTGCAAGAAATATCGATTCATAAAGTTGCATCTGATAGAACTTGATTTTCATTTCGCTTGTACCTGTATAAGTCAAAAACCAGTTGACTGAAGTTGAGCATAAAATTGGGATAAATGAGAAGAAAAAGAATCAGATTCTAAGCTTTCAAGCATGAAGGCCAATCTTCATCTGATGTTAACGATCATAGCTTTATGGCAATCTTCCTAAACTTGTTCTTTCTTTTCATGTGTGACTCCTCTGTGATTCTCTAATAATTACTTTTTGAAAGGCTACCATGTAAAGTCACGATGCTCCTGCGATCCTCTAGAAAACAGGCGTATTCTATATTTCATTGTAAGAAAGACATGTTCCCAGTCGTGCAGAAGGAAGATTTGCATAAATGATCATCTTGGCTTTTTATTCATACAAATCACAGTATCATATTATGTTTGATGACACTCTTTCTTAATACCTGTTCCTTATAAAATTCTCAGCAATTCACCCTAACTGAATGTAGATGTCTACATCTGAGCTATTCATTCTAACATCACTTTATAGTCAAGGGAGAGGAACAGGCATTTCCAGAGAACAATTCATCTCAACCAGAGTAGACATGTAAAGTCAGACAGATGAATCACACCTCAGAAGTGCTTATTTCTCTCCCTTCACTTAAAGGGAGCTTTGGATGACTAAGTCGCATACAGATGTCTAAAGTTATGTGAGATGAATTTTACCCTGCTAATTCATTCATTTTATGGCCTACCTATCTCAACATTATCTTGCTCTACACTGTACCTTCCATTTTCAAAAAAGGCCCTCCTTATACATTTAAGATAATGCACTTTCTCTATTTGTTATGGCAAATGTGTAAAAATAGCTATCATAAATCATTATCAATTTAGCAATCTTTTGTAAATGATGCGCAACATTTTGTGTCTAGAGATTTTCAAACAACTTCATTTAAACTTTGTTGCCATAATTATTTCATGAATTGATTAGATATTTTAAAAAACATTTATTTGTATTTGTGTTAGTAAATATAGTAAGATGATAAATATTGTAATTTTCTTAAGAGCTATATTTCTATACTGAGAATTTTCAATAAACTATATTTAATGTTCAGACTCAGAATTAAAAATTGCCTGGGGTACTTTTTCGTGGTAAAAGAATGTAAAGTATGCAGACATGGTATTTAGCTGATAGGTGCATTGCCAAATTTTGGGCAGTTGCCTTTGGAGGTTCAATTTCTTTTCTTCCTATTTGTTGAAATGCAAACATGCAAGTATAAGCAAATTATCAGGAATAGTTCAGATAAAAAAAATGAGGTCAGATGCATGATTCCCTGATGTGTTCTGATTGCTGCTCCAATCATATTTCACTCCATGCTCTATACAGAATTTAGAAATATTCTGCTCACAAAATATTTGCCTATGTAGTAAAGAGAGTAATGTGAAATCGGAGAGAAGCTAAGCAGAGTCCAAAAGGACAAAAAAAGGTTTTGGTAGAGTTCTAAGTGTATGAGCACAGACAGACAGGGTTAGCATTATGAAAGAGAATTTCAGAAGGAATATGGGCAACTTAAATATTCCCAGTTATGCACAGATTCACAATTTGGAAACTTCAGAAAATGATTGTGAAATACCTTGCAGCTTACAAGAAGCTTCCTGGGAGAATGTGTGGAAGAAGGAAAACTGGGTGGACATAAAAATTCTTCCTCGACTGAAAATGAAGTCAGACAAAAAAAGTAATTATAATATGGAGAGGAAACTATTGACTAAGGAAGTGATAAGAAATACAAGAGTTTGTTTATATGGAGAAGGAACCCACATTGAAAATGGAAGATGGTTCAAAAGGTATGAATGGCCTTGCTATCAGCAGAAAAATCTAGAAAACAGTCTGACAAATTTAGCAAATAATAAAAAGGAAAACTAGATAGAACAAAATCAATCAGGATATGAAGGAAAAAAACAAAAAAAAAAAGAAAAAAAAGGCAGAAAACTTACCCAGCTAAATATAAATACTATTCCATTATTCTTGCGGGACGGAATTTAAGTAGAAGAATGTAAGTGAAAATTAGGAAGTGTTTTTCATATTTTCTTAAATACTGTTGGTTGTTCTTACCCAGACACCACACAAAACCTATCTGTTCTTGTTGTTTTCAAAAATGGCAAGATTCAAGTTATCACTATTGAAAGGAAAACAACAAAGACCAAAGAAACCCTCCCAAAACTACCTTGAAAAAGAAGTATAATCACTAATTTTTAGTAGATAAAATAGAAGCCAAATGATAGTGTTATTCAATATGAAAAAATAATTTATTAATGTTTGATTAATTACTTCAAAAACCAGGTACAACTTAGAAGCATGTTAAATAGCATTTCCAAAGACTACATATTTTAAAATCAATGGTGATGAATAAGCTTCAGTCAACGATTCAAGAAGAAATGCCTGAATTTTTTGAACCAGTGGTGATGATTTTGGTCAAGCTATAAAATATAGTGAAGTTCTGAAGAATTTAAAATACATATATATCTTATTTCAACATTTAAAAAATAAACATAGGATTTGGGATTTCATAGTACCAGATCAGCTGAGCATAAATCCTATTGCAGTAGTGGGTCTATTGTTGAATATATTAATAGGAAGATGGAGAAGAAATAGAAAAAATAGATTTGTTTCTTTGGGAAACAAAATTCTGCATTGTGAACTAGCTTTCTCAGTCCAGGTTGCTAAGAAAAGGTTAACTGTCAGGAATAATATTAAGTAGATTATGGAATAAGAATGAAAAAATATGATTATTGATTCAGACTAGCAAAAAGATGCAATGCAATCATGAGTGGAATATATTTCATCTGACTTTCAGATATGTAAGCTTGAGCTAGGTATCCTAAAGCTCTCCATGTGAATGGAGGAAAAGGGACCTCTTCTGAGAAAAATTCATATGTCTTGCCTTCTGTTAGGATGCAAGTGATCAGCCCTGATTTAGATTTTTAACTTGCAAAAGTCTGAATTAGGACATGTAAATCTCACTGTAATAACTGAAAAACAGTCATATTCAGATTAAAAATGCTCCTTTAACAGTGAGAGCAGTTAATAGGTGAAACAACAAGCCAAAGCTCTTTTTAGATTCTGTAGTATATTAAATTTGCAAATAAAATTTACAGCATTTAAAAAAAAAAAGAGTTATGAATTTATTCAATTTCAATATGAGTAAAAAGAGGAACATTGCTTACATATGGATTCAAGAGAATTTACTGTTTGTGTGATTAATGTTTAACAGCCTAATCAAAGTGCAAATTTATTTTAGCCTAATTACACTGACACTAATGCTTATAGCCCAAATTACCTGATTATTCCTAATTTCCATTAATATTATCACTAAAACTGGCATGCAACTACTTCCTAGTAACTTATCATTCCATGCACTTGTATGATGAATCATCTGCACCCAGAGTTCTTCACCGGGAATAGTATGATGCTGATGGTGGAGGATCATCTAGGACCCTCTCAGGATTAATTATATATGTATCAGTCCTGTACCGGTTAATGGGGTACACTCTTACCTCTCCTCTTGGTCCATAGGCTTCATTACGCCATGATTGCCTAGGTCTGTGGGTCTTCTGTACTGTATAGTATTTTTTAAGGGGTAGAGCCATATACACAAAGCTAAACAAAAGTCTAAGAAAAGTAAGATAATATAACTAAAACAAACTGGAAATCACAAAATAAGTAAGAAACTCCTGAAAACTGGGTAGTTTGCCATTGGAGACAGGTCACACAAGGCCATGGGCAACTAATCTGAACACTAGTTACTTAAATAACACTGGAATTAAATAGAGCTAAAATCAAGCTAAAATAAATTGAGGAAAGGACAAGACCTGACAAATTCTGAAGTTATGAGTAATTATCACCGTAAATCCCTATGCATATCCCTAGCACTTGGCAATGTAAAATTGATTGGACCATGGAGCTACAGGTTTAGTCTGTTCTACCTATTGTCAGTGACTTCAGTCACTTCAGTGACTTCAATCATGATTGTATAATCAATTAGAGTGTGAGGTGGGTTAATTTGAAATATGTGTTAATGACACATGGTCTGTTTTCCATATAACCTTAACAGATAATGCCCTATATAAGTTGATCACTTATAAGTAATTTATATGTCTTAAAGATTTTATTCTGCAGCTCCTTTTGGTCCATGATAAATGATAAGAGGATTTTACAGTCTGTCTGGTACTCTGTACTACTTTGTGTATTCCGAATTTCCAACCTGTACATATTTCTATATTCTATATATTTTAAACAAAGAGATAAGGTTGGATGGAAGTACTTGCTTTAGCTATTTTTGCAATTTTGGAATTATTTTTATTTTCTAGGCTGTAAACTTGACACTTGTACTTCAAAAATTCCTCTTGACTACGATAGGACTCTACATATGCAAGAGACACTTGACTGAACTATAAATCTTTACGAGAGAGTTTGATGGCTTAGGATTATTTGGACTCTCCATAAGCAAGTGGAAAACATAATAGATCATCGAACAGTAACAGCAACTGGCAACAAGGCCAGCAGAATTCAAAGCAGAATTTATTTCCTAATATTATTTAGAATTTCCAGTTTTTGCCTGAATTTAGTCATTTTGTTTGTTGTTTCTTATAGGTCCATACCTTTGGTAATTCTGACTGGTCATTTCTGGATCCACTGTGCAGTGTGATATGTTCCTATAAAATATGTTCTTTGTTCCATGAAGGATTTTAGTCTGTCTGGCTATAATTTACTAAATTTCTATATCTTAGTCTGACTAATTGTGAATTAATTCATTATACATAATACAGGCTATCGAATTGCTACTGAATTATAAGACTTTGCAACAAGCTATACTGTAATTTTAATATATTAGACTATCTTTCTGGTAAGTAGTATAAATGTTTCAAAAGTTAATGATAGTTAATAAGTTAATTACACCATACATCTTCTCATATAGCTTCTACAGCACATTTATCTGTGAGAAGGAAGGGTAAGCTTCAGAAAATGCAGCCAGCTTTATAACAATATGATTCCATGAAATTTATTTTAAATTAATTCTCTAAGATTAATTAGAAATGTGTTAGAAAGATAAGCTATATTACAAACTTATATGAAGAATGTCTGATATGAAGAATCAGCTGAGTAAATGCAACATGTAACAAAATAAAGAAGTGCTCATATTTTTTTTCTAAATTTGTGTTTTGATTCTTCTTAGCAAAAATAGAAAGAAATATATTACTGTTCTTTAGAAAAAGATCAGTTAATACGTTGACAGCTCTGATTTTTGACTTAGGAGTGTGCAAATCATAATTTTAAGTACAGCCAAAGAAAAATAATGTTGCCATGTCACCAATGATAAATGCATGTCTTATCCACAGTAGTGCTGTAAAGGATATCCCTAGGATTATGGTATTTCTTACCATGTAAATCTCATAAAAGATGGAGATAAGAGGCACTGAACATCTGTGTGCATGCAAAATAACAACAACAAAAAAAGAAGTTAAAAATCATGTGGCCATTTAAAAACAATAAATAATAAAAAAAAAAGCCGTCTGGCTCATCTATGTTGTATTTAAAATGTCTTTTGTATATATACTGATTGAAGCCCCACAACTTATGCTGACTGAAACTTCACAACTTATTTTATGCATTTGAATTATTTAAGAATGGTGATGTTAGATCCTATAGCACTGCAAGATACAAAAACCCACTATTAAACCTATGATATGCTCACAGTATTGAACCAGCATAACTTTGTCATTGAAGTCTCTGAAAGTGTTATAAATTACATAGATTGCCATTTTAACATGTTCACAGGAGCTGTTCAATATTCCAACTAAACATAGGCCTGCTTTACTGCCTGTCATATCTCTAATGGGAAAGCAAATCTCTGAAATAATTAGCAACAAAGATGCGAGTAGAATAAACCTGATTAGCAAATTAGATTTTGTGTAAAACCTTAAATTGACCAGTAAACAGAATGATGCAGAGTTACAAGCACAATTGGCCAATATTATCATATGCTGTTTAGAACAGCACTGATAGTCAATAAATCATGCAGTGGGTTATTGTACTCATTCATCTGTGGGTTGCTGGGGCATCAACAACATAATTCAATCTTGAAGGTTTCTTATTGTTTAGACTCCATTGTAAAATCTATTGATTATCCATGTGCAATATGATTTATTCTTTCATCTAATATTTGTACTCGTGGTAATAGCATACTGCAGCCATGGATTGTAACAGAATTTTAAATTACCCACTTCATTGTTATTATCTATGAAAAAGTAATAATAAAAAGTTGTAAAGGATCATAAACTTCCTATTCATGTCGTTCTAAAGAGATTATTATAACATCATTATTTTGCTAACATTGCCGACTTTAATAAATTTTGTCTGAAGTATTGACAAAATTCCATGAAAAGGACTGAATATAGAGTTTTAAAAATAATCACTTTCCTAGAAGGCTTTTTTTTTTTTTTTTTTTTTGTACTTTATTATTTTAAACCATCTGATACAAGAATCAATTTAGCTTTTTTTTTGCTCTTTTTTTCTTTGTTATTCTGGCTTCTCCAAGCTTTTAAATGAAGGATTCTTTAGTCAGTGATAATTGTGCGCATCTAGGATTTAATTCACTTGCCTAAACACAGTTATCTAGTACCATTTTCAATGCAAAACATCCACATGAAGCTGGCAGATGTGACATAGGTCCTGCAGGATGCCCATACCCTTCTGGCAGGCAGCTAAATGGCATCTAAAATGGTATTAAACACTATTTAGGCAACTAGATCAAGCCCCCAGAGCAGATTGTACTTTCTTTGCATTCCTTCTTTCTTCTGATGAAAATGAGGCACATTTTTTAAATTTACAGTAGGATATTAAAAGATGAATTTTAGCTTTCCACATGTTGAGCCCTACATGTGGGCTAGTGTCTAAAGCGGTGTTTCAGCCAGCAGCGATCCCAGTCCAGTTTAGCTGCCCTTGTGCAGATGTCTCGTGCAATTGGCATGTGCTGTCTCCTCTGTGGCTCTAGAAAGACACAGGTCACCTCTACACATCAGCTCAGCTGTCTACATGGGATTCTGCACAAATGCCTCAGATCTGGGGAGGCATCTCAAATGGCATCAGGTGTTGAGGTTCAGACAACTCACAGAGCTTCTGGGTAACACAGCTGATTGCAGCCTATGTTGAAGCTTGTCCACTGGCAAGCCTGTGTGTCAACTTGTAGGATAAACTGAGCACTCTGTGGTACTGGCTCGGTGTCTATGGAGTAAGATGAGAAGCTAGTTCCATACAGAATCCAAACTTCGGGCGTCTGGCTTTTGAAACAAATTAGTCCTTTTCTGAATCACATAGGAATGCTATAGAAAAATTAATTTTGAATGGTATGCATTTGTATCTACCAGAATAAATAAATAAATAAATAAATAATCAGACTGATTGTGACTCCCTTCTCTTTTCTGTAAGCAGTCAACAGACTTTTTTTTTTTCTTCTTCTTCTTCTTCTTTATATGAATAATAGGAGAATAGAAAAAAAGATAGAAAAATCCTTCCACAGAGTTCATGGTGATGTGAAATATGAATCTAAGAGTTAATAGATAGCAGAGAAATAGAGGCAGTTAGAATTATAAGCGTCTCATTTTTTTTTCTGGAGGATACAAAGAAGGCATAGAAAGTATAAGATCAGTTTAATTTATCTTTGTGATCTTTTCTCTTCATAAAAGTGCAATTTCGAAATGACCAAAGTCAGTGAGACTCATTTCACTGACCTTAACAATTTTTTATCACAATATAAGACATCTATACCTGTGCGTAGATGTATATTAAAGATGTGTTTCTCAGTTTTACTCAATAGATGAAAATAATTCCAATTGTTTTGCTGTTCCTTTTGGGTAGTGAGTTGATATCTGGCTTCAAATTGCTTCAGTAATTGGCTGACATAGATTAACACAATTTGATTCTTCCTGTTTTTACCAGTGATGTTTGGACAGTATTGACTGCTTCAGGCTTTCCTTTATTGTAGTGTAGGAACAGTCTCATTTAAAAAGCAAATGTGAAAAATAAATGAGGACCTGCAAAAATATACAAGACACCAAATGGGTCAAGTTGCCTTCTTTTTGTTTTTATATAGAATTTTAAAGCAAAGGTATTAGCTTTCATATTGAATGAATAAAAGAAAGATATCAAGACATAGTCATCAAGTAAATAAAACCGGTTAATATGTTTAAAATGTGTTCCTATGCATCTTCATTGTCAATTCCTTTTGATCTATATATTTCTCCTTTGCCTTCCCTGGTGTGCAAGCTTCTAAGGCAAATCTAGGAAATACTTAAGTGCAGAGATTTTTGCAGTTTTTCTGCTCTGTTTTGAATGCCAGCATTTTTTTTTTTTTCCCCTGTAAATAACAGATCAAGTCAGGACATAATGCTTTTCCAGTATATTAAAAATCATGATAAAAGCTACTCAGTTTACCTTAGCATTGCTTAAACATTGCTTGACACGTGAAACAATATATAAGCATATCCCTTCAGTCTTTACAGGTATTTCAGATGCTGAGGCTTTCAGAGAGGGTTTCCGAGCACAGTACCTAATGAGAGCAGTTCTGCAAGTCCCATGACTTTGACCATAGCAATTGCCAGAGTAACCAGTATCATTTAAAAGCAAGTTCCCACCTGTGTATAATACATCCCCTTCCTATGGAAGACAAGAAGACAAACTGCTCTTGAACTGCTCTGTTCATTTTTAATGAAACAGAGGAGTTCTTTCAATTGTTTAATATCATTTTCACTCATCTGTTAGGGTAAGAGTAGAGTGACTTGAAGTAGAATGACTAAGAACAACTCATTTTGCAGCTCATATTAAAAAGTGATATGAGCTAATGTGTATTTGTATATACAAGTACCGCTACAAATAGGTACAGTAAGAATTTCTCGTATTTTGTTGCTTAATAGTGTACTATTCATTTTTTTATATATTGCCAAGAAAATACAGGGATTAATTGCTTTGTAAAATAACTTGTAAGGTGTTATTGCCTGCATAACAAAGTTGTTGCAGTTTGTGGCTAGATTATGACTTCATAAGAACTAAGTAACAATCTTTGCAAAAATGCATTAAAAATAAATGTATTATTATTATTATTATTATTATTATTATTATTATGTGATGGGTTCAGATTCTTACTCCAGTTTATAATAGTTTTTCATCTTAAATTAATGAACTTAATGAACATTTTTTTTTATTACAGAAACCTTTGAAATACTGATCAAACTGGCTGAGAATTACACAAGCACGCTGTTCTGCAATGCATATAGGAACATGGCTGTTGAGGCTGCTACACACATTCAGGAGTTTTTCACTGATGTTGGGCTCTTCATATTTGGCACAGACATTAGCACAGAGGAATTTGTCAACAGATTTTTTGACACCCTCTTCCCAATAGCCTACAGTCACATGATCAAGCCTGGTCTGACGGACGTTTCCCTGGAGTATGCCGAATGCCTGCGAATGGCGACGAGGGATATCAGGCCCTTTGGCAGCATCCCCACAGTAGTTGCAAGGCAAATGGGAAGATCTCTGTTGCCCAGCCGGACTTTCTTGCAGGCTCTGAATCTGGGCATCGAGGTGATCAACACAACGGATCACCTGCATTTCTCCAAGGACTGCAGCAGAGCGTTGCTGCGGATGCAGTACTGCCCCCATTGCCAAGGGCTGACGCTGAGCAAGCCTTGCATGGGCTACTGCCTCAATGTGGTTCGGGGCTGCTTGGCTAACCTGGCAGAAGTGGATCTTCACTGGCGGGGATATATTCAGGCCCTGGAAGAGCTCTCAAGCGCCATGCATGGGACATACGATCTTGAGCACGTGCTTCTAAATTTTCATTCACTCGTTAACGATGCTCTCATACAAGCCCATATCAATGGCCCAGAATTATCTGAGCAGGTAAGAAGCTATCTTAAATCAATGCTTGGTGCAAACATGTAAAACTAGAAAAGTAATTGTGATGACAAAAACTATTATGGCCATTTCTATGCTGATGAAGACATTTGCAATGTATTTCTCCAGCACAGTCAGTTTTTATTTTAATCATTCACATTAATTACTAATTTCTATTACTAATTACTAATTTATATTCTCTTCACAAGCTGAACAACAAGGGGGGGGGATTCAACATTTTGGTAGTATTTGCAGAAAAGGCTTTTTCAAAATTAAAAGCTATTTTTCATGTATGTAATTTTTTTTAAATGAAACATCAAAACATTTTGAAATAACATTGAAAAATGTTTCCCATTTTACATGGAGCCACAGCTTTATCAAAGTTTTGTTTTTGTTGAAAAAGTCAGTGAAACTTCTGCTCATTCTACCTTCTTTTAAAATCTACATTTTTAATAAATGCACTAAAAAGCTTCAAGTTTAATTTTAGAGCTGCTACTCTATGTTTTATTGAATAAGAATGAACACAGGTATGTGTTAGTAAGTTTGGAAGCTTAAAATATTAACAAGAGCAATGTAAATTATCTGATGAAAAACTAATTCCACAAATATTATTTAAAAAAATAGGCAGAGGTATAGGTAAATGCAAGTGCTAAGTCTAATACACAAATTCAAGATTAATATCTGTTTAAAGATTGGAAACTTCTTACATGACGTATTGGGTATAATTTTTAGGAGCACACAGGTGTGATTTTCATGAACTCCTCATAGGAAAATTGTGTGATTACTTCTTACCTTACATTACCTTTTATATTTCGTAAAGATAACAATTCATAGGCAAGTCTCCACTTTGATACCAGTGGGCCACTTTACGGAACCTGCAACTTTAGGTACGTTGCTTGAATAATACTGTAGATTTCAGAGGAAGTGTACATTTCATTTGCAAAGTGAAGCATCTTTTCTTATGCATACTTCAGGAAACAAAAAAAAAAGAAGTCTTGTGAGAGCTATCTTAGCTGTGAATGCATGTGAAGAATTTTTAGATATTGTCTGGAAAAATGAACACTGTTTTTAGCTACAAATTAGAAAGAAAGCTAGTGTATCTGCAAATTTATGCAAGTTGTATAAGTACATAGATTTGAATTCTCCCTATGTTATACTTAATCCACAATGTGTTTTGCAAGTATGTTTTTCTCCGAATTACTATATACAGAATTTCACTGCCAGCCACATATTCTGCAATTAAAGTTGGGTCAGAGATCTACGGTCTTAAGGAGATGCCTTTATTCTTAGAGGGTGCACAGGATAATTTGTGGCTGGGTGTCACTGTGGTGTGGCATTACCAGAGGTGCCAGTAACACTTCTAGGACTACCACAGCCTTCCTCTTTTGTTGAATATCTGTAGCTGAAAGAGCTGCTTCTGTAAGTGCCACATAGGACCTTTGGCAAGAAATAACTTGACCTAATGCAGCAAATAGAGGATTCTTCATTTCCTACTGTGCTAAGTCCATTAAAATGAGTTCTTCCTGATTGTAGTCGTGCAGTAATAGGAAAAATGCCCTTTTCCATGATGAAATTTCTGAGATGAAATTCCTATTGCATCTGCTTTATACCAGCCAGTTGCTTTAGCCAGAATCGCCTTCTGTTCAGTATTCCTGAGGAAAAAAAATGTGATTTTTTTTTTAAAACAGATTTTTGACTAACAATTTAGCTCAAAGATGTCTCACAGGTGTCTGTCCAGTCTGTCCAGTTCCTAATGTGCTTGACAGATTTCTATGCTCTCTGCCAGGTCCTTTTAGATATTTCAAGCTTGGAGGGTACACTGTCTAATATAAAAATTTACTTCTTTGAAGATATTTGGTGTTACGCAGGATTTTTGATATAGCAGCATAATACAGGAATATACTGAATGTACAATGCACAGTACAAATGCATCCACTTAGTGAAGCATAGCAATTGCAATATACAGTTTCATCGTAATAGCAATGTGTTTCCCAGTTAAGCTTTTGTGCAACAGCTAAGGACATTCACACCGTACCTTATTTCTGAGCTTCACTGGCAGCTTGCCCTTGCCCAGCTTCCCTGAGCCTTCTTTCCTTCTCCGTGCTTGTTGGTGGATCATGGTGTTTCAGAGCTACATTTGCCTTTTGGAGGTGATCCCTCTTCCTTTTCATATTTTTTTAATCATTTCCCCTACAGTTTTCTGGAACAAGCTAGATAAGCAAGGAAAGGCACAAGGAAAGGCTATTTCCTGTTTCATCACAGTCAAATTACTTGGTGTGAAAAAAAAAATCCCCCTCCCATGTTTCTAGATTTTGTGATTTTGAAGAGTGCACAGGCATTGCCCCAGACTTACAGTCTCTTAGTCTATCATCTGGTTCTTTCAAAATGAAAAATTGTATTTGCTGACATGGTATCTTTCTTTCAGTTTTAACAAAAAGTTAAAGGGGTGAAGAAAACTCCTCTCTCCATCCTTTTAGTCTAATACAAAATTTAGCTTGATTTAGATTTATTTGATTGATGCTTTATTTTGATATTCCTGAAAAATCTTTGCTTTTATTCTCTTCCTCCCACATCACCAGCTTTTTAGATTGTATAGTAAAAAACCCACATTTTTTTTCTAAATGCCACTAAATACGCTTACGCTGTTGTTCATGGATGTAAAAGAAATCATGAAAATGTGAATATATAAAGAATTTTTTTTTTTTTTAACCTGTGATGTTTGAAGCCAGTATGTTTGTTTTAAGGTCAAGTGTTTGCAGTAATGCTTTTGAGTTAAGATCTTCAAGATCTTCTCATATAAAGTCCCTTTCAAACTATAAAAGTTAACAAGAAAATTTTGTTCCAAATTAATGTGGGTCAGGCCTATGTGTACAGGCTGTTCGTTAACCCTATGGCATCTTTCACATAATCTCTGTTTTACAGACTATCAATCTTTCTCTCTTTGATCTGTCATTCTGTCAGATAAGACAATGATGCATTGATCCTTTGAAACATAGTGATCTAGTTGGTCGGTTCTGATCTGCTGACTGTGCCTGGAGTATATTTCAAATTTGCCAAGATACTCAATATCAAGAGTTAATTCTGACATGCAATAGTCTTTCAGCTTTTAGAAGAAGACGTGAATTCTGTTGAAATTGGCTCATTAATATTTCTTTATTTTATCTTCAGAGTGACTCATGAACTGTTTCAAATTTTGACAAGCAGTTAATGCATCAGTGATTCTAACAGATACAGAAAAGATGATTATGAGCCAGCAAATAATGGCTTGCTAAGGCACTAAGCAATCTCCACAGTTTTAAAACTGAATTTCATCATGGTAAGTATTTATTGGAGCTTTAAAGAAGCCATGTATAGAAATACGGATATGCAAATGTTCATGTAGGAGTCAACTGTGCATACTTTTTAATGGTTCATATATTTGTAAGTCTATATATTATTATATGTATGTTTACATCTTTAAATATACTTAGCAGATTTTGTCTAATATGTTGCAGGGATATCTCTATTCAAATTTAATATATATTAACACATAATATTGATCTGTGTGGTGTGGAAAGACCACCAATGTCTACCTAACATGATTTCCCAGTACAAGACTCTTTCCAGTAATGTACAGCTTGTTCTCTTTACCCTAGCTCTGAAGGGCAGCAGGGCAATGCCACACTGTCTTAAGCTGCAATTTCTGTTTTCCTTTGTTCTTCCTATTTCAGTTTCACCCTCTTTACTTTCTTTACTTTGTATCTCCCCTGGCTGACCGATAAACATAGCACCGTTTCTCATCTCCTTACCAGGTGTTATTCTGTGCTATTCTGCATAATCAACTGGAGATAAGTGGGTTGTACAACTATTCACATATTTATTTATGTTCACATATACATATTGACATACCTGCCAAGTCTGTAGGCACAGACATGTCTGTCAGCTCACTTCTGTGCTCCTGAGCTCTGTATATACCCAT
This sequence comes from Nothocercus julius, assembly GCA_013398735.1. Classification (NCBI taxonomy): domain Eukaryota; kingdom Metazoa; phylum Chordata; class Aves; order Tinamiformes; family Tinamidae; genus Nothocercus; species Nothocercus julius. Next base: position 3,010,150 of record VZSV01000013.1, read on the forward strand.
TTATGTATCATCTGTACTCAGTACAGTAGCAGACCGATGCTTTTTTATGAATCAGAAGAGAAGGTTTTTAACAGACCTGTGTGTGCGGGTACTCATCTGTAACACAACGGAGGCTTAAGAGAACAGCATCATACAAAACAAGAGCAGTATAAGCTATTGACAAGTCCAAGATAATCCAAAAAAGATGTGATTACATAACTGATATGCACTAGGAAACAGATAAAAAATACCCATTGCTTTGTAAAGGGTCTTGTAACTGTTCTATGTCTCTCTTTGGGCTCAGCTTTTGTAGCCACAGGCCTATCTATCTCTCTGAGCTTCATATGGCAAGGAAACTCTCTGCTGAGGCTAATGAGTGCACAAGAACTTCGTAACACATTAAAAAAAAAAAAAAAAAAAGTATATTAATTTTTGACAAGTTGTATTAAATTATTACCTCCATTGTGTCATGCTGCCAGTTCTTGACAGTAATAGGGAAGGACAAGGAAGGATTGTAGTAAGGTTTATAAAGCTCTGATGTGGATGAACCCTACAATCCCCAGTGTAAGAATATTTTTTGCTCCCTTGAAATGGTGAATGGCAGGGTCCCACAGGCAAATGCCTCTGTCATTCAGTGTGGTTTGTCGACAGCTTGCTCCTGTCTCTGTTGGGGTTGTCCATATCCTGCTCTGGGACCACCCTCAACTGCGTGTGTCCAACTTTTCCTGGTGTGACCACTGCATATCAATCATAGAATCATTATGGTTGGAAAAGATCTTCAAGATAGTCAAGTCTAACCCATCACCACTGTGCCAGCTAACTCATGTCCCTAAATGTGTCCCTATGTGGATTGGATACTGGATCAAGGAGCTGCTTGGAAGGAGCCTCTGTTAGTTGTGTTTTCTTTGGTGTGTGAAGACTTGCTGTTCATTGGACAATGTAGTCTGGAGGGAAGAACATGAGTGGAGGTAAGATAGTCCCCTGTCAGGAGCTGGAGGAAAACAGGGAAGGGAACAGAAAAGAAAGGAAAGGGCAAAGGCAGAAGGTTTTGTAATTAAAACTTTTTCTTCCAGACTTTACATGAAGCTATTGTTCTTGAATCCCAGAAGATCAGGGGTGTTTGTGATTAAGACAGAATAAAAGAGATGAAAAGGAATATTGATTAGCCACTCATTGTATATTCTGGGCACTGATGATTTGGGGATCTGGATGAAAAAGGAGTATGTGACCATGATATTAAAAACTGTGTATGTCTATAAGCATACTAAAATCTGAAACACACACACACAAAAAAAAAAGATTAAAAATGCTCAGACAAATTCTGTCATTTCCTAACTTTAAGTGATGAATTTTATTACTTCATGATTCTTTAGCTAATATAATTGTGCAATAATTTGGAAGAATTATGCAATATTGCAATAATTATGTTCTAATTCATACTCATTTTAGTGGAATTAGTTTTCCAAACAGTTAAAGATACTGAAATTTCTGAATGTTCTTGAGTGCTTTTACTGATCTTAGCCTAATCCAGGAAGATGTACATCTTCTATAAAAATATGCATAATTAAATTGCATGGAAAGAGATTTTTGTCTTGCTCTTTTTCATTAATATTAAAAAAAAAAAAAAATCTTGTGCTGTAAATGCTAGCAGTAAGGAGGAGCTAATGGGCTATATTTAAGACTTTATTTTCTTATTGATTATTTTTTCTTGAAAGGACTAGCTATAAACACTTAAATAGTTTGAATTGCTGTAATGCGATGACATGCAAAATTTAATAGGCCCATGAAGTGTCATAAATAATACACAGTATTCAAACAGAGATAATATTACAAATAGACTATTTTGGAATTTTATTTACTCCTTTTAGGATCTCTTTTATGCAGTTTTTTTTTTTTTTTT
>VZSV01000013.1:3017268-3037868 GCA_013398735.1 Nothocercus julius
GAAAAGAAAAGAAAAGAAAAGAAAAGAAAAGAAAAGAAAAGAAAAGAAAAGAAAAGAAAAGAAAAGAAAAGAAAAGAAAAGAAAAGAAAAGAAAAAAAGGAGTTTGGAGGAACTGGGACTGTGCCCTGAGAAAGCCATCGGCATCATTGCAGTGGCTTGTTGCTTTCCTGCAGCTTTTAGTGACATTAAGCCCCATTACCACACATGTGAATGGAAGAAGGGATGACAGGGTGCTCTAAAGAAGCTCATATCCATGAGCATCGCGGAGGTTTGGGAGATGATGAGGGCAGGTGCACTCACAGCACTAGTGCTCAGAGCCCAAGCTGCTGCCACGTGGCTTGCAAGCAGCCCGGGAGTGGCACGGGCTGAGCATTGTTTCATGTTTGACATAAAAGTGAGGAAGTCGTCAGCCAACTGAGTGATTACAGGCTTTATTTCATAATGTTGCATTCACAGTGGAGCTGGAAATGCATTAACTCTTTTCAACTTGCCCCGGATGAAGGGAATTTTGAAGAAGTTTTGAAGTGTATTGAATTTTCCTGGGAAAGAAAGGGAATAGAACTTGTGATCAGGATTCCAATTGAATATTAGAAAACAAACAAACAAACAAACACACAAAAAAAAACACTCATGAAGCAGCAGAGGAGCATGCCACTTGATCTTAAGAAGAAAAGCCTCATTTTGATTTTGAAACTTTGCGGGTTTTGGTGATGAACAGTGCCAGGTCACAGCATTACCTGGGAAAACAGACATTCAGTGGGAAACTTGTGCACACTAAGTATTTACAAAGCAGCATGCAAACCAATTCACCGTCAGCTTGCAGGTGTTAAGGCAAATAAATACAGATGCAACACGGATACATCTGAAGGAATGTTACGGAAAATCAGCGTCTGAGAGTAAAATAAATTACAAGCAAATAAACACAAGCTTTATAAGCTTTTTCAGGGTACAAACATCCTGTGGCAATCTTTGACAAATATCTTTGTAGAAACTATAACAATTATGGAAAATTATTCCTGTTAATAATATATACATAGATATTTATGTGTATGTGTGGCAAATATAAGAATTCTGGTTACTGTATGCAAAAATAATTGATTGCAGCAGCGTTAGGGATTGGTAAACTGGAACATGCTTGAAAAGGACCTACCGTCAATTATATTTTTGATGCTCTGCATAGCTTATAGTCACCTAACAAATCAGTTGATGATGTGTCAAGAAATCAGCTTTTGAAAAGCTGGAACTCAGTGTGGAGGCATCTAAAGGTATTGTGTAAATCGGTAATACTGACAGTCTAATTGATATAAAATCTGATTTGCCAGGCTTTTCCACTTCTAAAGTGAAATACAGAGGAAACTGGAGTTACATTCTAATGCTGTGTTGTCTAATACAAATCAACTGGAAGATATGCTTTAAAGTTTATTGATCATATGAGATGGTTAACAAAAAGTTGTCTGCCAGCATTAGTTGAAAGATTTTGGTAGAAGGTGTGAGTAACCAAGAAGATTCATGCAATTTCATTTTATGGAGAGAGTAATTCCCAGAGACTTGGTACATTTTCCCATTTGTTTTTCCTTGCTGTGTCACCCTTATTTCTGCAGTCTTACCCTATACACAATATACTACATGCTACCGCTATAATTGTTCATGCTATTTTACAAACACTGCTGTTCTTTAGACAATGCTGTGGAAAATTGTAACAATTCTAGTGACAAAATTGGTAAAACAGAAAGGACATTTATAGTACTATATTATTTAATAATAAAATAGTAATGAATATGTCCTTCATCATCTCATGTATGTCAGAATCCCTCTTATATGTTATGTCCTGTAAAATTCTGTTCAAAATACATGTTATTTTTCAGTATAATTGGTTTATTTGTCTTTGATTTATAGAAAAAATCATTTAAAGCAGGGATAGAATATTAACAGAGGTAATAATATGTCTTTTAGTATGCAGACATCCTGGAAAAATATATGTGAGCTTATGAATTATGCCTTTTATTTAGAAGGGCATTGCCTCTCAAGTGCATGTTGGAAGAAAAAAAAAGGAAACTGATGACTAGTCTTTTTCTTATTGATACTGTTTTTTTATCTGTTTGTCTGCTTCTTTGTTTTTTGTAAGGTTTATGATACAGTGACAGATTTTGTGCCGCAGACAGTAGAGCCACTAATTTCTTCCAAGAACTTCTTAAGTGCGATACCTACCTTAAGAAAAGTCTGTTGCTGCACTTGTTTCTCAGCATCTCGACATTTCGAAGTATGGTCGTGCAAGTGTTCAGCACCTATTTCAATATACATCATTTCCAATTCCTTCTCTCTTTTTCATTTGTGGAAAAGAGGGTGGACTTATTTCTCACCTGCCATGAAAATCAGTTCAAATTCAAGTATCAACTTGAATTTGATCAAGTCTCACACCTTTCTTAATTCAAAGCACACTGTTTTTTTTTTTTTTTTTTTCAATTCAATTGTTTCATTGTCCAGGTTCCTCTCTTAAAACTCTGACAATGGAGCTACTTGTCAACACAGACACTGCTTTGGCAAGCAAACCTGAGTAGTGTGGTCTGCATAACGTAAGTGCTATTTAGACTGCCAAGTAAATAAGGTAGGAACGTACAACAGCATGCATTATGCAATTCTATTCAATAGACTAAAGGAAATCCACTTTACAGTTTGAAATAAGTATTCTTATTCTTAAAATTCTTTTAAATATTGTAGTTTGGCACACTTCTTCCCAAAACGAGGTCTGTTTTGTCAGGAAAGAGGTTTGAGATTTTAATAAAACTTCCTAATTCTTTTTGCAGTTAGCAGAATGTAGTAGGAAAAATACACAGATCAAAAACGCCTCCTCCTCTCCATTGACTGCATAACAAGGTTAGATGAATTAATAATAAGCAGTATGATCTGACATCGCAATCTGAGTCTAGATGGCAAACGATGACTGATTCTGTTTTAGCACCATGGTAGGCTCTGTGAATGTGTCCTCTGGGGAACTGAGCTGAATGTAAGAAAGATGCTTCAAGAGACTGAAAATGGTGCGATCTGATTCTGTGTATTTACATCAGGAGAAAAAAGGCATCTTTGCACACGTTCCCAGCAGCCAAGTAAGGAGGAACGAACAAGTGTGGTAAAGACAGCTGAGATTCCTTTCCATAGTCTGTGTCTGCATATTCTTTGTCTTTGTTACTTAAGAGAGAGAGCAACAGAGCTGAGCAGGCTTCTTGTGACTCAGCCAGCCCTTAAACACTAACAGCTCTTTGTACTAGAAGAGATGAACTAGGTGAGGGCAAATACAGGGGTCTTGAAGATTTTCAGGCTATTTTGGTCCCTGAAGTGGTAGATACAAGTGACTGCCTTGTACATCATTGAAGATCTTCATACAAAACTAGTTCGTCTAAGTTCAAACAAGAGAGCAAGGAAACGCTGCAGGAGTTTGTATGGAGGTGCAGGAAGTAAAAATACCAGTCTCCTAAGAGGTAGTCTGAAAGAGAGGAGAAACTTCCTGGTTCTCTGAAATATTGGCTATCTAGATAATGGCTTTCTCTCTATCTCTCTCTCTCTTTTTTTTTTTTTTTTTTTTTTTTTTTTCCTAAGACGGTTTTTGGTCATTATCATGAAAAGGTGACCCTCCAGTTGTCTAAAGAGTTGTGGACAGTGCCCTGCTGTAAATGTACTGTGACCATCATTGTAAGTGGAAATGATTTTATTGAATTACATGCTTTCATAACAGTCCTTGCTTACCAAACTGTTCTCTCCATCACAGTTTTCTAACATAAGTTGCAGGCTGCCAGAAAGTGTAAGCACGTCATGCAAATATGTTGACACAGTCAACTTAATTTGTTGCTGCAAACACTATTGATTGTAAATTACAGTAGATTCCCTGTTTTAAGTGGGTAACATGCCTGATGATAAAGGTTATTTAGCTCTATTTCTTCCTTTCTTAACAGTCTCACAACCCTACTGAATTTTGCTTGGTTTACACAGCTGATGCTGGATAGGCTTACAGTTAGATTTAGTGAACAATTCTGCCGGTAGCAGAGAAGAAGGCACAATGTCCACCCTCTAACTCAGAGGTGCACTTGCAGGGCACACAGAAACATGAAGAAATGAAGTGTATTTTAGCCACTAGAGAGCATAGCTATGTCAGTCTGAGTATACAGAGGGAGCTGGTTTTGCAGTAGGAATACTGCTGGTTTTATCTAATTGCTTTTCAGAGTGTTTTCACCAAACATAAATGAAACACCTTGGCATCCACTGAAGCAGACTTGGACTGAGAGAGCTGGCAGTTTCTCACAAGAAGCAGTTTTGTTGAACTGCCTTTGAAGAGTTTGAACTGGCAGTGCTGTGTTCTGGCTGCAGGGTGACTTGGCCGAGAACACTAGGATTTCCCCTAACATTAAGCCATTAAAAAAAAACCTCACTTCCTTCCTTCCCACCCCCATTCAGAATAAGAAACTACTTTTACTGCCAGACTTGTTAGCTGTTAGTGTCTCTGGAAAGGAGCAGCAGAATTAAAAATATTGAAGATTTTGGTAATTAAAGAGCAGAAGACAGAAATTAAAATTATATCAAATAACTTATTTTTAACGAGCTATTAGATTTTATTTTACAAGCAGAATATGCAGAATGATGAAGGAAATCAGAGATAACTAAAGACTGACAAGTTATGAGAACAGTCTCAAAAGCTCAGGCAGGAACCCTGGCTTGGGTAGATAAAAAGTCGCATCCAAGTTGTGGACTGTGTCCCCCAGAATGCAAGAGCTTGAATGCTGTGTTTTGTAAAACCTCCTAAAAAAAATCCTTAGTTAAAAGAAAACTTTGTTTTGCTACCTCTTGGTACTTTTCTTCTTGGATCTCAAGTCCTGCTTGTAGGTTGGTCCCCAAAAAGGTGCCTGACAATCTGATGCCTCCCTCACTAGTGCCAAGCAAAGTGGAATAAATAATTCAAGTATCTCCAGTATAGTGCTTTTCTTTATACATCACAGAAAAAGATTTGTTTTTCTTTGCAACTTTTTTTTCCCCTTCTCTCTGATTAGGCTACTGCTGCCTTGCTGTCGGGTCTTCCTTTTGTGGATTTGCATTGTGCATTTATCTTAGTTGAATATCATCTGATTGGGTGTGGGAGAATTTATAAATGTAACAAGATTCTTTTGAATTTGACCAGTTTTCCCATTGCTTGAAACTGCTTCCCACTTGAAAAATTATAAATGTACTTTCCAAGCTTTCAGTTATAATTTTGAAAAAAGTTGGGGTGGAATGAATATTATTTGGCAAGTCCATTTAAGATTTCTCTTGCAGTTCGCTATAAACTTAGTGTTATATAATATATGTAAATATCTTCCTAAGTATAAACTTTAGTCTGTAAATCTCTAGGCTACTGTTTCACAGTGTTCTTCTCTTTTTAAGTTGACATGGACTTCTGTCGTAAATTCTGTAAAATGATGAAACCTGTGTATGAACCTTGTAAAATTATATGCTACTATTGATATAGAACCTTTGAGTTCTGGAAATCTAAAACCTATTGCCAGGAATTGTGAGAGAGTGGAGAAAAAGAAAAAAACTAGTTTAGCAACAACAAAACCCGCAATGTTTACAGAGGAAACAAAGACAATACACTATTTTTGCATGACTCTTGTGTTATCAGCACTGGTGATAGGCCTTTGCCCTTTCATTGGATAATCCGGTTCCCCTCACTTCTTTCCTTTTCCGAAGAAGAAACAGCACATTGTCACAAATTCTTGTTGTTACTGTGTTTAAAAACCTGAATTTTGTCCCATTCTAAGTCATTCTGCCTTTCAAATGTATCAGAATACATTTTGCTTTTCAATGAAAGTTTCGTATTAAGTATTCTGTTTTAAGTAACTAACTATAGAAGTGCGTTTGAGTCCTTGGAAATAATAGTGAAATGTTGGTGCTCCCTCTTGTGGTTTGACTAGAAGAAAAAAAGTCAGCCAAGTATGAGCTAAGTCTGGGGATCTATCGCATTCTGTAGCACAGGTGGAGATCTTAATTTCACCTGCTTCCATAGTCAAAAAGTGCTAAGACCCCATGGTGTCCAGCAATGGAGAAACGATCCTTTCCTTATGCTATGCTCAAAGATAGCCTGCTAGAATAAAATTCTGAAAAGTGTGGTGTATTTCTCTTCTTTCTCCTCTGACTCCTATCTGAAAATGCAGTCACTCACTTAAAAGGATTAAGTATGCATCAAGGAAGTACTCATAAACATATAATAAACTTATATGTGTTATATGTTCTTCTGGGTAAATGTTTCGTGGTTTTTGACGAATAATTAGTGGGGATACTTATGGCTAATGATGAATGCATCTCTTGAAGAAAACACTCATTTTTTGTATTCCTAGAAAGCCAAATAAAATTCACTTATTCAGAATAATATATTAAAAAATAAAATACATATTTAATCCACTGCTTCCCTGCTCTGTCTAGACTTCTCTCCAGAAGCCCAGAACTTCTGGACTTCTGACGTCCAGTTGTTCATGAGTATTCGTATAATCAAAGAGTTTGGTCTCATTAACTTTAAAAGATGTTGGAAAATTTGTGATGTGATTCTTGGAACTGAAAGCCACCAAACTAAACCTTGAATGAAAACATGCATTAAATACAAGCATTTTTAAGTACTTGTGTAGACTGATGTCTGTCACACTGATGTCTTGCAGGTTTGAGAGTTGGTGTCCTAATATAGCGAATGCTTGGCGTGTATCCTATTTAGGGGAGAGCTGAGAGATGTGTGTCAAAAATTTACAAAGCTAATGAAAATGAAAAAGCGTGAATAGTTAAATATTTAATTAGGAAATGGTGTTTTTTTGGAATCCTGGCTCTGGTTCCCTGCTTGAACTGAGCCTAAGCCTAAGCTGAGTCTAAGTCTAAGTCTAGGTCTAAGAGCTTTTGTTTTCAGGCCAGTGTTGCTTTCCATGTTACTGCAAGTATGGAATGAAGAACTAGTGAAAGGTGACTACAAACACTGCAAGACTAGAAGACGTTCGTCTTTTCTGAACAGCTCACAACAGCTTGCAGCCCACACTGGAGCAGTGAGTCTCCTGAGGATTCTTGAGAGTTGTTTTTAGCACAGTGGTGGAGTTTAAAGATTATGGCATAGTTAATCACAGAGACTTGGCATATCTGGTTTGAAGTGTGCCATAGCACAGTGCAGCCAGGTTGTTTCAATTATTTTTCAGCCGGGCTTCTCAGCTTCACTAAATTTAGTCTAAATTCGCAAGGTTTTGGAGAAAGACCACTTCTGGTATGTGACCTAGCCTCCTTGTACCTCCTTTTTCTGTCTCTATGCTGTAGATACAAACCTAAGCAGTGGAAGAGATCTATTTCAGTGAATATATTTATGTTCATGCATACACATACATATATATGTCAGTGTGCGTGTGTGCTTGTGTGTATATATATATATATATATATTTATTTTCTTGTCTTCTTAAAGAAGAAATGCCACTTTTATTTTCATTCTTTAAAACAATTTTAAGCCAACATCATAGTTCAGAATGGAAAACATTTCAGAATAGAAATGACCTCAGTGCTATCACTGAGGTTTTAACAGGAAAAAATATATCATAAAATGTAACAATTTTTTTTTCCTATTGAACATCTAAGCTTATAGGATAGGATCCTACCATTATTGGTATGATGTTCACATCATTATCCAGCCCAGTAAATATAAATGTAAATTCAGTAAATATAAAGGTTCCTGATACTCCAGTTTTTCAAAGTGTAAATAACCATAAATGTTTTACAGAAGTGCACCACGCAAAATCAAACAACCATAAAGTTCATGTGTGGCACCAATTGCAATTTAAGTGCATGGTTATTACATGAGATTTTAATTAACCCAGTCATCATACTGTGGCCTACAAATTGTGCATAATAACGGCAAGCTGAGTATAATGGCAATAGGTTTGTCTGAATTGTGGAAATTAGGAGTTTTGTCATTTTTCTGAGGATTCCCTTTATGCCCCTAAACATTGGGTGGCATTTTTTTTAAGAACAGTCAGCCAGGAAAATACATATTTTTGAAAAAAAATAGTATGTTTCTTAGGCTCATCTGTTTTAAAATTTTACAGTTGTCCCTAATCTTTCTGAAATCTAACTCTCTCCTATACATTTTTTTTTGGTGATTTTTCAGTCTCTTTTTTTTCAGGGAATTTTCATTCCCCTTAATGAATCATTTTACACTCTCTTTTAGGGTTTTGTGTTTGAAGCCAATAAAAACGTTCTGTTTGTGGAAATGTTCAGTGGGAATACCCTTTCATGGTAATTGGAGGAGAGCAAGAATACATTATGATCAGCTATTACAGCAAAATGATCATTTGTCAGCTCATGGGCCTAGTGAGAGCACTCCCCTTCTCTCAAAGCTATCACAGAGTCTATGTCTCTGAAGACTGACACAGATAGCACAGACTGAATATTTACTAGGGATTGGCAGTCCAAAGGATAAAAATATAAAAACAATGTGCCTAATCAATGCTATAGTCCTTATGAAAACATTGGAGGTTCAGCTAAGCAGTATTAAGCTTCCATCGCTCATTCACAGAGACCAAAATAGTGCACCAGAAAAGCAGAAAATTTCAGGGGAAAGCGTATTTCTCTCTCTCTCTCTCTTTTTTTTTTTTTTTTTGGATACAGCCAGCTCTATATTGGAAAATCAGACATTTTGCCTTACTATGATTTTCCTCACAGGCAGAGCAGGCATCTGAAGCAAGGTAGGTAGGACTATACGAACTTTTTATGTGTCCAACAGTTTAATGACGAAACTGGGTGACAGTGAAGACTGAGCTAGTCAGGGAGATCTTTAACATGCGTATGTGTCTGATGATTTAAACGTGACATAAAAGTGACAGTCACCAGTGAGTAGTTGAAATGATGGATCAAAAGATGATATACAAAAACATAATAAGAAGTAGCGTAATGCAAAGCCAATCAGGCAGGCAGTGTCCCAAGATTTAAGCGTCTCATCTATTATCCCAGGATAAGAGAATAAAGAAAGGACAGAGATGGAGACGTTGTCAGAGTGCTTGCTTGTATGTGCTGTTGTAGCTCATCCTGCAGAAAGCATGTCTGAAGAGGAAAGTCACCGTACTAAAGGCTAGTGAGCTTACTTTCAGTTGTGAGAGCTTAAAGTTCTCACCTATTATTAATATATCACATCTTGCATGTATTATCTCAGATATGTCTTGAATATAACTTAGTTCTCAGTCATATGACTGCTATCAGGTACTTCGTTATGGGAATGCAGAAGTGTACATGGTGCTCTACAAACACTTTTTATAGTTCAACTGGTTTCAGTAGCTCTGATTTAAAATTTTTCTATAGATGACTTTTGAAAGAAAAAAAAAACATAAAGCAATAATGACCAGATTCTTGTGGTAGTTATGCATGTAATAAATATCAGGTATTTATGTTAAAAAAAAAAATGAAACAAATGTTTTCTTCAAAATATGTCAGTGAATGCAAAATTCCAAAAATTACATACTGCCTTTCCTGAGAATTGCACTGACAGAAAGTGAACAGAGAAAAGTTGCACTAGACAGTGATTCTGAAAGTCCGAACCACTGTGCCTGTAAAATTTACTGGTTTTCTTTGTTTGTTTTATTCCTTCTACTGTAGTGGAATATTCTGAGATTTTTTTCATAAGTTCAAGAAGTATAGAAAACTGTCAATACTATTGCCTTCGTGGTAGGTCTCAATGTTTTTTCAATTTGCCTTAACTGGAGCCAAATCTCTGTCTTCTCTTTGCTCTCTCTCTTCTCTCCCTCTTTTTTTATTTTTATTTTTTTTTCTTATTTCTTCTCCTGACCCAAAGGACTGGTACTCATCTGCTTAGGGCAGAGTAAGGCTATATTAGCTAGTGAAGTATTTGCATTATGTTACTACATCTTTCAGTCTCCGATCAATCTCTAAGAGTGTTTGGACAAGGCACATGAGACTTTACAATCTACACAACTCCCCCATGTCTGCCATGGGACAAAAATCCTCCTTCCCAAACATCTGGATCTGACAGTCACTGTCTATCAAACTCTTATATTTAATCCTGATGAGGCAAAGACTAAACTCCCTGTAGCAAGTCTGAATAGAGGCAACCATCAGTTGCTGCTTGCTTGTCATTAAAGCTGATTATATGTGTAATACTCACAGTGCCACCTCAAGGAACAATATGAGCAAAGTGAGACAAGTAAAAGTAAAAGAAATAAAAAGCTTTTTTTTTTTTGGCTAAAAGAATGGTTTATTTAAGAGATGAAATGATGAAATGTAGCACTTAATTAACAAGTTTGCACAAGAATAGGTGAAACCTAGAAAGATTGTGGAGAGTTGCAAAGGAAGAATGGGAATCCTATTAAGTTAATGAAGAATGGGGACTAATGTGGTCTGCAGAACATCTAGCAGTGCAAGTCCTTAAAGACCGTTAGCCTTTTAAGGGTCATTAGCAATTACTTTTCATGGAAGTATATACACCCCATTTTGAAGGAGATTCTAAGTATAATTTAGACACCTGTGAGTATATTTAGACTGTGAATCTCAAATTCATGTGACTTCACTTCATGCAATGAATATTTGTTCTGTATAAACTAAAACTGCTGATCTTGTGGCCTAAATGAGTGTATTCAACAAGTCTTTGGTTATCACCACTGTCATGCATACCAACACTACCAAAAGCAACAAAATTGTATATATTCTTTTATCTTAAATTTGAAATGTATTTCTGAGCTGACAAATAGCATTTTTAGGTATACTCTCTAAGACTTTAATGTGAGTGATGATAAGCTGAAACCAATTTATTTGCTTTCTCTGTTCTGACATGTGAGGACATAAAAAGCAACAGGAAACAATAATCCTTGTTGCATAATACACACCCTTTCCTCTTCTTTGTGGGAGCATTTTGAATATGCTTCTGCTTCAAAAATTAGCCGTAGAGCCAAAATTGCTCTTCTCTTCCCTTTCCTTTTAAGAATGTTGACCGTGTGTTGGAGCCAGGTTTTAATAATTCACATACAGTATTAATTTTTCAATAGTGCATGTGTACTAGCTAATAGAAGATATATGCCGTTCATTCTGCTTAATATTTGGTCAGACTTGATCCTTAGCCTGAAGATACTCTCTGGTTTTAATTAATTTTCTTCAATGATGAGGAAGAATAATGAGCTATGATCATGAATTAATATCCTCTATAGTATAAAATGTTATATCTAGCATTTTGTAAAGAAGAAAATGGGAGCTCATGTGGATGGGAGCTCTACTGATACTGAGATTAGAAAGCTGGACATATAAAATCCATTGGTATTTTCAACATCTGTGGTCTGAATCATTAAGCTTATAGCCTGGATCATTACATTTACATCTTGCAAAGCTGTAATGCAAGTTTCTACCATGCTAAGTGTTTACTCTGTGCTCTGGGTAACTATGCTGAATATGCCATAATAATTCATTAACCCTGAAAGAAATCACAAAGTTCAATGCATATTAAAAATGTTTGAGGTACATTACAGAAAAATGGAAATAAGATGTTCATAACAGTTCATGATCTCTGAGGTTGCTGTTATTATCTGCATAATAATACAGTTTCCAGATAGGAATAAATCATAAATCAATCATTCAATAATAATCAATCATCAATAAAGTATATGTGATGACTTACATGCTTTGCTTTCCTTTAAAAGCAGGAGATGTACTTGTTTGTTTCTGCTGTATAAAGACTAATTATGTGTTTAATGCATTCATTGTGGACATCGGTGTTGACAAGTATCATGCTTAATGAACTTTCTTTTAGCTAATTTTCAAGGTATGTCCACAGGCTTCCTTTCCTACTAAAGTGCACTTAAGCTGAATTGAGAACTGAAATTGAAACTGAATTGAGAATGACTTTTGTTTGTGTATGTTCTTTCCCTCTAATGTCTTGTTTTTCTTTTAGGTGAACAAGGTATGTGGTACTCCTGTAAGAAAGCCCATGCAGTCACCAGGTTGCTCCTTTGATCAGAACAAAGATAATCAAGTGTTGAAGATGTTCTCAAGAGACAGTGAAGAAACCCTTGCCAACAGAAGAAAGTAAGACATTAGTTTTACAGCCAGAAAGAAAGAATAAAGTAAGCCATTAATTTTACAACAGAATAGATTATATTCAATGCAATGGCATGCCTTAGTGGAGAATAAATAGAGACTGAAAGGAATAAAGCATTTCAACAACAAATTCTGTTCTATTACATTTATAAAAGAGTTGTTTTATGACCAGATTGAGTTTTCTGAAATAATGGACACATGATCAAGGTCATTTAGTGTTGCTTAAAAGAATGAATGATGTTCCTAACATATGATAGTTAGCTGTATCTTTGTGTGTTAGCCTTCGGATTATACTTAATCAGCACATTAGTGGGCGTTATTAAATCTGTCAGGGCTTGATTGCCACTGTTATAAGAAAACTATTTGTACAAATTGATCAGGTGTAAAAGAATGAATGATTTTGTTCTTACATACTCACCTTTTTGTTGTTAAAAATAAAATAAATTTAGGGCTAAACCTTGAAATCCTTCTTCAAGCAAGTCATTTTATTTTTGTCACTATTTCTCTTGCCAGTCTATGTTTAATTTGTGTGGCAGTAAAGATTTTGGGATTTGATTTAAACCTGGTATCACAAGGTAAAATTTGCCTCAATATGTAGATGCCTGCATATGATCGGCATATTTAAGCTGTCTTGTAGTCAATGGAGAGGAGGACTCGGTCCAGGTACCTACATAGAAACAAGCTTTTAGGGCCGTGGGGAGATGCCCTAGCGACCCTGGCTTCAGCACTGTGCAGACCTCCTGGGTACCAGAGAGCACCTCAAAGGGCAGATATCTAGATTTAGGCAAGTGAATCAAGTTTTTAATGACTGTAAGGAGAAAGGATAGTATTACAGTTGAAACTAAAGGCTCTTATTATTATTTGCTAAAATACAAAGGGTCTCTCTGTCCTCTTTTGCCTTTCAATTCAGTTTGTAACACAGAAGAAAACAGAAATGAGACAATTGCAGGGAATAATTGCTCAGCATTGATTTGGGGGAGAAATGAAGAGTGGCCGGACCAATCTAGCTAGTGCAAGGTCCTTCATGTTCCAAACTGTGGTGAGGAAAAAAAAAAAAAAAAAAAAGGATTTGGAGGAGCATTGGAGGGAAACAGATGCATCTGTTTTAGCCAGCACAGGAGCTCATCAGGCAATGCCCATTAAACAGACATATTTTCCTCTATCCATTTTGTGTAAGTAATTTATTGAGGTCCTCTTCTTGCTAAGACTTTGCAAATACAGAACAGTATTCTAAAATCTCAATCACGATTCCAAATAAGTGGTGCACAGATTGCCCTCACCAGTGCTCAGAAACCTCAGGAGACCTGGCAGCTGGTGGCAGCAGAGAGCAGTTACTGTCCCTTCGCCTGCAGTGCTGGGAGCACCTTACGGGGTGTGGCAAGCCCTACACCAAGGGATGGGGAGAGGAAGAGTTTGAGATCCCCTGGCACAGATTTCACTTTCACAGCTTTATTGTTCACACCATCTTCGTGTTCATTACCCCCTGGATCACCTCTTTCCCTTTTAGCCACAATCACTTTCTACTCCCCTTGCCATTCCCATGGCAACCGTAACAGTTCCTCAGATGGAAGAGTGACTTCAAGAAATGGTTATAGGCTTTTAAGGAAGCGCTAATCTTGGAGTGAAACTCCAATTTATTTACTGCCCGTGGACTTTTGGCAGCAGCTGGTTCTTGGCAACTCTCATGAGCTACAGCAGGAGAGAGGAGGCTTCTCCCAAATTGTGTAGGGCTAGATCAATGGCAGTTATCCTTAAAAAGCATTACATATCTGACTCGTAAGAATTCTGTAATTTCCTATTTTTTTTTTTTTTTCAAATGTATCTCCAGTCGAAATCTTACAGTTTAAACTACCTGTCGGGCTAATTCTGCCTAAAGGACTTAAATAGCACTGCCTTAGGCTGGTGCTTTCTAGTGCCACATGGCACAAAAGGAAAAGGAAATGTTGCTGTGCTTTTGGAGCTAAAATTTGTGAGATGAATTTTAAAAAATGCTGACTAGAACTGATATAATTGTATACAATCTTAAAAAAATATGACATGTTTTTCCTCCAGAACTGAACATTGTAGAAAGCATTTAGCAAGTAAAATAAAATTGTAAAAAGTGAACATTTCCAAACACACAGATAAGAAATATCTGTAGGTTTTTCTGACTATAATTGCACATTTGTGCTCAGCTGCCCATAATTATATGCTATCTGGTCTAGAAGATGATGATGTGAAAATTGACATTCAAACCATCTGCCCTTCTAACTACTTTGGTCAGATATCTACAGGGGTTGAAATCAGTTATTACTTCTATATTAACTTCTGCTTTGCCTCAGGATATATTTGCTAATAAACTGAATGACTGACCTTTCTGTTATAATGTAGTTTGTCACAAGATATTACAGGAGCAGTATTTGTTTCCATTTCTGTATTATACGCGGATTGACTGTGCAAAAGAAGAAATTCCTACTATTTACTATGAGAAGAGCTTCTAATCACCAGTTTTCATCCACTGTGTAAACCTAAAGGGTACCAGGCACAGTTAAAATAAAATCAGTCCCACTTGATGGGAAATGGAGGAAAATTGTAAATATACTCTGCACACTGGATGCAATTTGCGCTGGAAAAATACAATACTCGTGGATGGAAAAGTGCAGATGTCGTAGCCACATATTTAAAATATATTGTAAATACCCAATATATGATCATACTTGAGAATTTCATAACGACAGTTTTAGAATTAGTAGAGCATTCATATCACATTTAATAGCATTTAATGTGAATCACTGTGCTTTGTGTAAAAATATTTACTCTAGAACAGCAAGAAAGCACATGTGTATTTTAAATAGCAGACTGAATATAGTTACTCATATTTTTCTATTCTGATTTCAAGTCAACAATACTTAATTTAATTTCTTATGCCATGCTAGACAAATGTTATCTAAATACCGGGAAATGGATAGAATATTTGTAGCATATTTTTTCCAGTTCCAGACATTAGACAAGAATTTAAGATAATGTGAAGCTTTCTGGCTTACAAAGCAATGAGTACACCATTTGCTCATGTCTTTCTTCTTTGTGCCTGTGGGCAATAGATAACTTGGTATAGTATGATGTTTTAGAATAAAATAAATAAATATTTATATTTTTCACAGCAGGAATGGGTCTCTCAGGATTTTCAATACATTAGCAAACAGTTTATAAAACGTAAATATCATAGTCCAGTTGCAAACATACTAAATGAAAAGGCAATCATTTCTTTTGATTTATATAAATATAAAAACTTATCATTAGCTTTGGGCACCTTGAGAATTATTTAAGAAAGCAACATATAAATAAAAGCATACCAGCAGCACATGATAAAATTGATGTCAGTTTTTCAGATGGCAGTTTAAATCTCCATTAAATATTTGATATCTACACCTTCAACCATCCTACCTAAACCTGGAATTATTCCAGAACTTAAACAAATATTCTTTTTAGCATTTGTAACACTTTGTAGGAATGTAGTTAATAATACATTTGAAAAACAGACAACTTATTCTTATATCTAATTACTGGTGTATGAAGCCTATTAACTGCCATGCTTTAGAGGTTGTAGAATCTCCTTGTTTGGAGATCTTCCAAACCTGCCTGGATGCCACCCTGTGCCCCATGCTCTAGGTGTCTCTACTTGAGCAGGGGGTTTGAACTAGGTGATCTCTAGACATCCCTTCCAACCTCAACCATTCTGTGACTGTGTGATTTGGAATGCTGGTATATTTGTACAAAAGTAGCACTGCAAACTATCAAAACTAAGCAAGAAAACTTCAAGGTGGAGAAATAATTCCTCATATAGAATATGAGTAATTTTTTTTTTTTTTNAGACAGTTTCAGATTGGTAAACTCCTGAAATATATATATATATATAAGAGAACCAAGTTTATCTAAATGGAAAATTGACAAACCGATGAATATAATCATTGGAACCGATAGCAAATATTAGAAACGGCACATTCTTTATCTTCTTGTAGCAATGCATGGCAGCTGTACTGCTTAATGTTATTGATTGACACTGTCAATTATTTTCCATGTTCCTCGGTGCAGAGCATTTATCGGCCACCTCCGTCTCTACAGAGCTTTCTATGGTGGCCTGGCTGATCAGCTGTGTGCCAATGAGTTAGCAGCCGCTGATGGACTACCATGCTGGAATGGAGAAGATGTTGTGAGAAGGTACCTTTTTCAGTTCCGTTTATCTTTTTCCCTTATGTTCCTTGTTCCTCTGAAAACAACTTCACCTATAAGCAATATATATAAAAAAAAAAAAAATCTTTCTATCTCTCTTCTGAGAGATATATTCCTTCTCTAAATTTATGAAGTTTCCCTGTGCATTAGTTAAGAAAAAAAAAACAAGTTTGACTTTTACAAAATAGGTATGGGAAAAGAGGATATGGTTTTTTGTTGTTGTTGTTTGCATTTGGTATTTGAAAAAATGCTCCTTTTAATACAACTTCGTGTGATAACAAACTTTAGCTTTTTGCTTGAAACTTTCTCTGGCTCTGAAAAGTAAACTAATCTCTTAATATATATGGTTTCTCAGGGAATGGCTAAAAGTTAAAACATGAAGATAAACTGCTTTAAAGGTGAAACAAACGTGTTTTATGTATGCAGTGGCTTGGGAGGCATCATTCAGTAGCAGTGGCAGAGACATGATAATAAACTGCCATGCTGCTGGATGTGTATCTCTGGAATCAAAATACTTTACAGTTTACAAGACACCAGCGTTTCTTGATGTCAGAAAGACTTTTAGAGATTTTCAGATATCTGTATTTCCTGCTTTATTGTTCTTATCATCAAAAGCAAGTATTTGAACAGGAAGGCCTTTTCATGAGAGAGACTGAAATATTAAGAGGATCATTTTAATTATTATTATTATTATCATTATCATTATTATTTTATGAAGATCATGCTGTTAATACCATGCTTAGGTAGTGTTGGAGAAGGTGGCTAAATGCTGTAAGATGCGCAGGAGATAGGTGGTAGAAGGTAAAGCGACAATATATGTCCTTAGGTGTCCCTACATATGATATATAGGAGTTAATTTATTGGTTAATGATACATAAAGAAATTTTAATAATATCCATTCGGTAAACACTTTTAAGCCTGCTTTTTTCTGTCTGCCAGAGCTTCCAATGCTGTGGCAGCACTGAGGCTCAAAAAGTGGTTGACTCACTTAATAGAGACAATTGAAAACTCTGTAAGTTTTAGTTTAATTTTCTAGGGGAAAAAAAAAAAAAGACAAATAGACAGTATGATGTAGATAATATAATATCTAAGAGTGTAAAGAGTGCTCATTCAAAACTGAGGAGCAGGATACTTCAAGCCTCTCTAGTTTAGCAACTGTGACTGAGTCCTGTGGCTATTCCCTACATCCTAATACCTCTTTTTGCACACAAAATAAGTCTTGGTTCATAATCTCTTACTTCAGTAGCTAGGTGCATGTGCTCACGTCTATTCCTTCCTTCTCTTCATTTTGTCTATTCACTCAGTCCAAATATCCTTTACTCAATTTAATTCTTTTACATTTGTTCTTTGCAACTTTAAATTGTGGAAAAGTTCCTTCCAGCACATGGACTAACATCATTTACTATTTTACATTTTAAGAATTGCTAACTTAAGAAAAAATGGGCACATTTTTCTTTTTGTGCCTAGAAACCTCTGTGTGCCTTTTCTGAAAGTGAGGCGTGGGTGACACAAGCTTGTGGGACAGGAAGGTGTACGTTATGTGGTTCCTGGAGGTTTGTCTCAGGTTATTAAGAAGTCAGAATCAATCACAGAAACACATATATAAAATCTGCAAATTTAAATCAAGATTGCTATGTTTGAGCAAGGAAAGCTACTGATTTGCCCTGTTGATTATGTTGGAAAGTCACATGGGAATTGGTCAAAGGATCAGCCAACTGATCAAGATCTCTTTCTAGCTGACAAGCTGGATTAGATCTAGCTGAGATTTAATGTAAGTTTAGAAGTAGACAGATCTATTCTTTTTTCCAAGTGGAAAAGAGATCTAACAGGAGATGAGTAGCCTCAGAGTTGATTGTGTCTGGGGATATTTTGAAAGGACAAACAATATAACAAGCCTTTGGAATGTGAACTGAAGGGAGTGATCCTAACCAGTCTGCAGAGTAACCGAATTGAAAGGGACTAGTATCTTGCAAAAAAAATGATAAACAGTTCAAAATTGTCTCAACAGAACTCAAACTGAACCCACTTTTGATCATTTTCAAGTAAAATATGGCAAACCTGAAGAGTATTCCTAGAAGAATAATGAGATTAAACTAGAATCTAGGAAACTCAGTTTACTAAATAAATAAATAATAATTAAAAAAAAAGGGCTGAAGGGACTGGAATTGCATAACATAAGAAGAACAACTGATGCAAGAAAAAGGGTAGTAGTCTTCCGAAGTGCAACAGGCTGTTGCTAAGGGGAAGCATCACCTATCCATGCCCCTAATGGCTAAGATATATAGTAAATATTTAAGTAAGACTGATTAAACATTAGGGAGAGCGTTCTAGTGATTAAGACAGTAAAGTGCTGCAATGGAATGTTTTGGGGCCTGACGTATTTGGAGCTGGAAGATGTTTAAGGACAGTCAAGGTAAATCACTCTGAGAGTGAGTGTGAGTTCATCACACAGAGATGAACTGGGTGATATCTTAAGATCTCCTCTACCCCTCTGGTTCCAAATCTAGGATTTTCTAAAGCCTGTGTTGTTCAGCCTGTATTGTCATGGTCCCAACATACTGTAGTATCTTAGAAACAAGTAATGACTTGAGAAGACATCAGCAAGTTTCTATGTACATCCTGCACAAGTTACCTTTGTACTTCTCTTTTTAATTTTTTCCCTGTATATGCTGTATAGTAATAAATAAAAATGTTGGTTAATTCATCTGTGGCCAATTTGTGGCCATCTGTGGTTAATTGCAGGCCACTGGAATTCCAGGGAATTCTTTATGTTTCAAATCCTTTGAAGATAAATGGATTTTATGGAGTTTGAGATTCTTCACCATCTCTCTCTCTCTTTTTGCTTTCTGTAAAATAGTATACCCTAGCTGGCCATGACTGTAATTTTGGGTCTGACATGGCAGACTGCTGAAAGCAATATCATAAGCTACGTAAAGCTGTTGCGACTGTAATTTCAGGTCTGACATGGGAGAGATTGCTGAGAGCAATACCATAAGCTAAATAATGCTGGTGCAGGTAAACCAGGATCTGAGGAGACTGCTGTTTGCTGTATCTTTGTTTCAGCTGCAAGCAGCAATAGGCGCTGGAGACAGAAGATAGATAGATACATTAAAAAAAAATCAAAGAAGTCTTTTCTTGAAGGAAGTATTTAACAACAACAATATAATATATCATATACATCTTATAGACTTTGCCATTGTTAATATCTGCTGAAAGGTTATAAAGTCTGCATGGGAAAAGGCCAGAAAAAGAGAAAAGATGGCATTTTTGAAATGAAATATTACATAATAGTTTATGTTTCATATGTTTCATCCTCAGCTGTCCCCACTGTTCCCTTTCTGGATGAAAAATAACTCGTTTTGCCTTTTTTTTTTTTTTTTTTTTTTTTTTAACATATTGACATGGCTCCTGAAACTAGTTTTGTTTTGAATTTAGCCTGTTACAAAGTATAGGTTCACATTTTGTTTTATCAACATGAAGACACAAATCTCCAAATTATTGTATTCAGGTGAGACAAGATTTGTATGAGGCAGGACTTGCAGGAGCCAGATCACCCTCTCAAGGTCCACCTCACTGCAGAACGAGGGAAAGGATGTCTTCTGCTTTCATCCCTTCCAGCTATTATGCCCAATTATCAGACTACAGTGGTTGAGCATTAAATTAACAATTTAGTTTTAAAGACACTACTGAACGCCTCAATGAAGGACCCAGACTTTAGTGTTATAGGATTTATTAGACTCACAGGAAAAAGAGGAATTTGGCTATGGAAAATCAGAGAATTAGGAAAAGAATCACATGCAGCATTTCAATGGTGTCTTCTCATTAAAGCTAAAATAATAAGAATTGTGCAAATAGAATGAAACGTTCTCATGAATGGACATAAAGTGGTTTAACTGACATTTATACAGAGTTGGTAGTCCAAAGCACATAACGAGAATGTGAACTGCTATGGATTAAAAATCCACAGAGAAGGGCGGACTGTGTACTCCACATCTTGAGACCAGTGATTCCACTGAAATAAAAATAGATGTGAGAGAAGGAAATAGTAAAATTGTATGCTGAAGGATTCAAAAGTAATGGGTATTATTAAAGACAGCTAATCAAGTTTGGAAGGAAGAGTTTCTTATGAAACACATACCCAAAGTATCCAAATTAAGAGTAGTTAAACAGCATGATTGATTTTAATTGCTGAGCAGGCTGTTAAAAAGTGATTATAATAAGCATTTATCATCAAATAAATGTTTAGCTTTAGTACAGCTCTTAGGCTAGGAAAGGAATGTTTCTGTTTTGATTCTTAAATATTTTGGACCAAGAGT
>VZSV01000013.1:3037917-3051921 GCA_013398735.1 Nothocercus julius
AGAAATGGTAATATAAGGAAATATGATGAATTCCTGTCCATTTTCCTGTTTGAGCTAATCCTGACTTTATAATGAAGCAGAGCTTCAACTGTCATCAAAGGGACCACTTTCCACCAGTTTTGCTTGAGCCATTTAAAAAGTAAGAAAAGCCCGTTCTGGCTGTTAGTGCTTTGTCCCAGTTGCTGTTGCCAGCAAAGACTAGCAGCAGATGCTTTAAGAGGAACAATCATAAACACATTTCCTCACAATAATCTGTGTCTGGTGATTCGCAAATTAGGAAATTCCTGAGCCCCAACAGCAATCTTTACAGTCAGTAGTCCTCAAAGGACTTATCTGCACTGAATGCTCTGACTTCCCTTAAATGCATAACATTTTAGCACCCACAACATTCTGCAGCGAGCTAATGAGAAGCTTTAAATGTTGGTGAAAGATATTTACAGATTTAAATTTTGCTAATAAAATCAAACTTAAATTTCTAAAAAAATCCTACATATAGCTCAAGTTACTTTTCTAGATTTTTTTTTATTTTTTTTTGTCTTTTTGGGATAAAATGTAACAATCCACTTTCCAGAGTTTGTTTGGATCTTACATTGAAAGAAAAATCAGGTGCCTGAAATCAGAAATGTCTCTGTTTTGGACTGCTGCTGCCTCTTTAGAGATACTTAGAAGAGAGATCACCTGCATATTAGACCTGCAGCTTAATGAAGACTCAGGGCACCTGCACTACAGGAACACTGGGTCCAAAAGTTCTTCTGGAATGGGGGAGTTCTTTTCGTTAAAATTTATACACTTTCATTTAGAAAAAATGCTGATGTCAGACTGCATTCAATGTTCACTTGACACCACTCTTAGTTTTGTCGTTAGAAAAAAAAAAAGATTTGATCCTCTGTGAGAGAAAGGGGACAGGCTTATGACATTTTTTTCTGTGTTAATGTATAAAACAAACAGCATTTTTACTTCTATCATCATAATACACACCAATTAGAGAAAAAAACAAAAAAGAGAGAGAGATTGATCTATTTCCTACTGTTTTGGAAGTAGTTTTCGTTTTGCATTTGATTCCCTAAAAACAAATGCTCAGTTTATCCTTTTGGTTGCTTGAGCATATGTATAATTTTCTGTAGTGTTTGTCCTTTTAGTAATGTTTATTCTATCATTTCACACAACCATAGAAAAATAATTTTGCTCTAGAATTTAGTACTAATAATCTGATGACTCTTAAAGGTTTTCCAAAGAAATTCAGGTCCATTTTGCCATAGTTTACAACATGAAACAGTGGAGGCAAGAAAATCTGTGATCTGCTTTTTAAATAGTGTAACATAAAATAAATAACTGTGAATCATAGTAGATTATACTAGACAAAAGATTTGTGTATTTGTGCCTCACTGAAATTCTTATAAAAGAAATACAACCTAATTGGAATCAGCTTTGATGTACAGGATACCTGTCAAATAATAAGTTTTGCAATATCTTACAGTGCAACTCCTTGCACACATTGATGTTCTAAAACACGTCACATTTCCAAAAGAAAAATACGTATTACCTCTAAGCACTGAAATTTAATACACAGGCTCTCAATGAATGATTTAAACAATATTTGGGGCTGTAATAGTTCTCCTCAGGGGTCCCCTTTTTCTGCAGCGTGCACAGCAGTCTTGTGTAAGCACTGCAAGCTTATCAGCGCCGACAGGAAACTTCCGCCTGCTGGTAATTGCACAGATGTTCGGCACGGCCACATTTACAAGCGTTTACATCCTGTCGTATTGTCACATTGCATCTGCTGAAGATCTGACTCTTGGCAGAGATATTGGTTGGATTTTCACTGAGCTCTTGTATGTAACTGGTCTATTTTAGTTTCTTCTATACGACTGGTCTGTATTAGTAATATTCAGCTTCCGGTGGGGAATTTTGTTTCTGCATCTTCCCAACTGCCCGAGATACTTCCATTACATTCAAGTGTATTTTTAGAGATCTGGAAATAGGTTGGGGGAGACTTATGTACAAACCACCGATTTTTACAGCAGTACTGGGTGTGAAAGTTGGTGATAAGTTGTTCTTTATGTAGGAACAATTTGCTTTTATGTAGTCCTATTCTGGTGGATATTCTGTTAATTATTATCTGGTAGTCTGCAGTCTGATTTTATTAATGTGGTTTCTGTAATACAGCAATAAATTGTTATTCATACATATTATTAATATATTGAAAGAATGACATTTCACTCATTTTTCTAGAAATGAATCATTCTTTCCAGTTATATCAAGTTCTTCTTGCTGCTGTTGTAGTTAAAACAATGATTATTTCATCTTTAATGAAGTAATACTAATCTGTCATTCACAGGTGATGGATCTACTGGCATCTACTTCAAAATATAATATTGTCTGTTCTTTTTAATAAAAGTGGAGGTTTCTTATCTTTCTTGGCAGCTCAGCTTCTTCTTACATTCCTTTGGAGTTATATAATGGGAGGCACAAATTGGCTTATATACATTAAAATGATCACTTTGTTCTAACTGTTCTTATTCTAATATTAAATTCACAAGATCTTTTTTTTTTTTTTTTTTTTTTAGCACTTGTCCACATGAGAGCACACAGGAAAATTAAGCTGAATTAACGAAGACTGTGAATTTAGAAATCAGTGACATTAGTTCATTTTGACTTAGCTGCATGAATGAATGAACTAAATTGAAGCCACTTTAGTTCAGAAAATTTAAATTATGAGAATATGCTATCCCACAAAAGTTTAATGATGTTTTGCTAGCCCCCTTCATGCATTTACTTTTTGAGTTTACCCGTGTAGACAAGTATATATCTGCTAAGAATATTTGTATTTCTTACATATTCAACTATTACCTAAGATGCCATGCAAAATGTTAATGTAAAGAACAAAGCAAGTAGCAGAAGTAAATTGTTATGCTCATGCAACAGGAGGATGTGTAGGTTCTCCCCAAATGCAGATATGGTAGCCATACGTCTGTGAAAGAAAAATAGGAAGCATAAAATACAGTCCATTCTGAGAACACATTGTATTTCCATAGTAACACAAATGAGTTTCAGAGTTTTCACTGTTGCACAGCTTACATTAGGCAGGAGGCAAACCCTTCTTTCAAATTTTTAGGAATTGTTATGGATATTTGAGGAAAGACATGCCAAACTTTTCAGGAGAAAGGATTATACTGTGTAGCATCCTGCTATGTAATAAGATCTGTCAAAGGCGTCTGAGACTTGATTTTATTTCATGCTAATTTTTAAAAACATACTTTGCCAATATTAACGTAATAAGAGGTTAGAGTCCTAAAGTACTTGGATAGACGTTCCTAAAACAACTTTGGCTGTGAAGATCGTCAACGTAGAAATCTAAAGTTAGTGGTAGAATTTAACTTCTCTCTAGAAACTCTGATGTATTTAAACAACTAAATCAGAATATTTTCACCGACATTAACACTAAGAATTAAGTCTGCGAGATTGTTCCAGAAGGATTACGAGTGTCTCAGTCATTTCATCAGAAAACCACTTGAGCATGTTGATTCATATGCTAGAATTAATATCAACTAGCAGTGCTGATCAATTTTTTTGCTAGACGTAGTGTTTTGGTTGAAGTGATGTATGAAGATAAACACAATGTAAATGTTATAAAGGACTGTGGTAGACCAGCTACCACTCTAGCACTTCCTTGGTATCTTTGGTCAAAGATAAATGTATTCTTGAATAAAATATTTAACTTTGTATTGTAAATTTCTTAAAGCTGATTATAAAACAACTAGATAAAAAAACAGGGGATGCAATTGGTTGTTATAAGAAGAACATGAAGTTTTCTTTTAATTTTCCATCTTTTTCCTGAGCTAATTTTCACTGTAAGCTAAAACTCTAAGTTTTAAATCTCCGGTTTGTATAAAGTGTTGTAAAAATTGGTGTGTTTGCATTTTTGTTCCAAACTTGATGGCAAATTCAAAGGGAAATTTCCTGTATGCAAGTTTATTCCTATTCATCCTCCTTTTTCTCATCTCCAGTTTCATATCTTGGTGTCTTAAATACTCTCTGATGCACACAAAATGATAGAAGTAACAGAGGAAGTAATAAGCTCGTCCTATATTACTGTCTAATAGTTTTTTGGTTTTGAATGAAATACTTCTGGAAGCTGAAAGATAGCATGGCAGACACTTAAGATTATGGCTTCCAGTTCAATGAAAATTATCAAAGCAATATACTCTACTTAGGGGAGAAGAATATCTATATTATTAGTGGCTACTGAAGTTCTTGTATAGAGGCTGTTTAAAATAAATAAAAAACTCCCAAGAAAACAAAGTGTGTCTCCTAACAGAGAAACCTTTTCATATAAGGATGTCTTGCTTTTGATTGAAAAGTATTGGAAATGTGGTCAATTAACATTCTGCAGTATTGAATTGTAGATGAGTTGTAGGGGTCAACTAAAGAAGAAAGACTGCAAAAAGCACTGTAGTTATTTTTTGAACAAAGGTCCATGGATTTGCGGATTATCCCTTCATTTTTCTCAGTTCTTTGAATAGGAATTCCAAGATCAGGGCAACTGGCTTTTGCCTGCATACATATCTAGCACAGGAAAGATTTGACTGTGATCCAAACTCATGAAATGAAGCTGATTTCATGAGTTTCTGGAGTACTGCCCTTCAGCCTTTTGACAGCACAGGTTGTATTTACAGAGATCTTGGCAGTGATCATTTAATTTCAATACCGTATTTTTGTATCTAGTGAATTAGTTATTCAAAGGAGACTTTTTACCAGTCAGATCAAGATAGCTATATACCTACACTCTATCACTAGTTTGAACACTTTTAGTTGCTTAGTAAAGGAGTTCAGAAGAAAGGAGCTGGCAGAACAGCCAAAAGTTGTTTGTTTGCTCAGAGACTTGCTAAAGATTTTAAATAAAAATTTCAGCTCATGTTGATTCTTTTGGATTTATATATTTATGATGACATATGTGAGTCTACAGGGAACATCTGCCTTCATCTAAGGCAGAGATTTAATTGACCTATCTTTAGCTATACAGAACTCAGACATCTAGTCTGGACTACTTGAGTCTGTAGAGTTGATGGAGAGTGAGACATCCTAGTTAGTGCTGGCAGACTTGCTGTTTCTAACCTCTCGTTATGTAACAAGCCAAGAAGAGAAGTGCCATATAGATGCCTGATTTAGAGGATCTGAATGTTACCCTCAAAGATGTGCAGGTATGGTGGAAGAAGATTGTTCCGTACAAGTACAAGACAATGTCAAAATTAGGCCATGACTATTTTAAAGAGAGTAGGAAGTGTGCCATTTACCTCCTGTGCCTCAGGAAGCTGTAGTCACAGTGCACCACTCTGCACCATCCATAGGTAACTGTCACTAGAAACCAACCATTGAAGACTGAAGAAAGAAAAACAAGCTTTCTTAACATTAGCTGAAGATAACTGAATTGCATTTTCCTACTTCTTTTTTTTTAGATTCCTCTAGACTTTGAACTCTACTGTAGAGAAAGAGCCTATGTGGCAGATGCACCTACACTGCCCTTGGAACAGTTTGATGATAGATATAGCACATATCTACGAGTCAAACAGATGCTCAACAAAACAAAACAAAACAAAGAAATGCTCAACAAAACAAAACAAAAAAATCTCATCATAACAGTGTACACAAAATATAGTGGGATATATGAAGAGAAGCCTTATGTAAGAAGGTCCTACAGTTGCCATTCAGATGAGCAGTTGCCTCCATCACCTCCAGAAAGCATGTCACAAATTTTGAACTCTCTAGGCTTTACATTGCTTGTTTTCCTTTTTTCATGATCAGGAATGGTGCCTTGAAGGCAGAAGAGTTAGCATTTAAAATTGTTGTGCATAAGCAAGATTTTCATTTTGTAAGGAGAGAACAAATTCTTTCTCTAGGGAGAGGAAAATGATTTCCTAGGAACTCTCATCCCCTGATAAGTAGGTAGATGTAATGTACCACATTCATTTTTCTTATTTACATGTGCATATAAAATAGTCCTGACCTTTTGCATTTAAACTTGTGAGCATCTGGGAGTAACACACCTTGATCTTCACGCAACAAAATTCTTCTGCTTGCCACAAAGAGGTACACATACATACACACTGCAGTCATGTTGCTTTCTGACAGGAAGGTGTTGAAAATGGTGAAATGCACCCCACGCAGAAGAACTTTCTCAAAGATGTCATGTTAGGCCACCTGTGAAGCTAGATCAGAATGAATTCCCAAAGTGTAGAATATGGGAGCTGAGAGACAATTTAGTGCCCTAATTGAATTAATTATTGGGAGATTGCAGGAAAACTTGGGGATAAGTGAAATCTATCAACTGAAACCCACTGATATAGTGGAAAAGTCAGGCCTGAGGATAAAAACTCTCGAAACAATAGATTCCAGCTATGGAACATTGTGTTAAAAAATCTTGAGATCAATTGGTGATTGAAGGAAACAGTGAAGTACTTGGAAAGTTAACCAGAATTCCTGTAAGTCATAATATTTTAATCACCCACATTGTTATCTAAAGTAATTGCTGTTCTATAAGACTTCACTTTTAATAAAATTAAAATGGATTTTACTACCTTAATATTTGTCTTGAGTTAAAATTAGTTATAATATTATGATAATGTCAGAAATTTTAGGGAATACTTAAAATTTCTGCAGCAAAATTTTGTCTAAAATAAAATCCATCACCAGAATAATCAAAATGAAAATAAATCATGACAAATCACATTACAAAGTATTATGTTACATCATAAGAAAATGACATTTCTGTTGTCTTGGGACACTTTTTTTTGTGCTGACAAAAAAGAACAGAGACAATGTGCTTCTGCGACTATGGTTATCTGTTTAAAGAAGATGGCACTTCCTTGGAACATCTGGAGATCTAACACCAAATAAGATTTCCAGCTCATCGACAGGAGTAAGTGAATTGGCAATACTCATATACCAACATGAAAATATCTCTGCTGAGCCAACTAAGAAAAACAAAACTACTTATACACAGAGTGTGTAATTAAATCACAGAATCACTGTCCCAAGTTCTTGTGGAAGCCAAAAGTATACCTAGATTCAAAAAATGGCTGGATGAATTCGTGGAGGAATTCATCACAGATGCTCAATAGTCAGCATATATTCTGCCTTTTATAAATTAACAGAAAGTGCTAAACTGTACCCGAGGAAGAAAAAGGAGAATATGTTTTTACAAGCCTCTGCTAGCTAACCCTAGAGAGTGGTTGCTGATACTGAATTGGTGCTTACTAAGTGGAGACATTTCTCTGTCAGTTCCTGGCTGTGATACTGGACATGGTGTTTATGAAACATTTTCTTCTCAAAAAGAAAAAAAGAAAAAAGAAGAAAAGAAAGAAAGAAAAAAAAAAAAAAAAGGTGTTGATGGGCACCCAAATGAACAGAAAGCAAGCATAATGTTTGCTTCTAGGCCTGTGTAATACAGACCCCATATGGTCCAGGTTTTCAGCTAGAATTTACAACTGGGAAGTAAGAGTCAGAAATTATTACAGGAATGCTCTGAAATCTTATGGGCTTCTGCAGTGTATTAACAGATTAGATTTTCTTCCTAGTTTCATTCAGAGTGAAGAGTCTAAGTTGTTTATAGTTTCCTGCTATTTCTATGGAAAAAATACCAGTGTGATTTTTTCCCTCTCCTATTACATGATACCTTCCTCTCATTTTTCTAACTCTTTTTCAGTTTACCTCATTTTTGCACCTTTCCCCTACAGCATTTTTCAGTTTTTTTTTTCCTATTGTTGCCTTCCATATTCCCTTGTCTCTTTTCTCTCCCACATCAAGCCTTTCCTCTTTACACTTCACTTCTTTATTTCCACTGTGTTGGAGATATATAAATGATAATATAACAATGGCAAAGTGGAATTTGTTATTATTATGCCTGAATTTTCTTCTAGCAGTCTTGAAATAACTGAAGAAAACAGTGTGTCTATTTAGAAGTTCTCTGGAAAGGAACTTTCTTGTTTTAGCTAATGTCAACAAGGAGGGTGCAGTCTGCATTTTAAACAGATCAGACACATACGTTGTTTTTTCTTTTTTTTTTTCAGATCTTATTTTATTAATACAAATGTAAGTGTCTGCTGAAATTCTTCTATCTAAAAAATAGCAGAACTTCTGTCATGATGCATGCAAGAAAACACTTATCCAAAACAATCATTAGTTTCAAACATTTCTAATAGCAACTATAGTTCACATTTTCCAATCTTCTTAAGAAAGATCAAAGAAAAACAATTAAACCAAAAAAATGGAATTTCATTAGAACTATGTTAATACCTGTTTGAAGAACATCCAATCTGATTAGACCCTAATTATTCACCTTTGTTCCAAGTTCCTTTTTTCTTTTCTTTGTGTTCATAGTATTGCCAATCACAATATCAGCAGAAGCAAAAACTTTAGGTAAACATTAACAGTAGAGGATTCCCATTTTTTTTGGTGGTGGCTCTCTGGAGAAGCTATTCCTTCTGTTCTGCATCCTAGGTTGCCACCCAGTGGAGAAGACTATAAATTCCAGCCCTTGCGTACTCGAAAGAGAATTAACCCTTGTCACTCAGCAGCAGGCATCACTTTTATTTTGCAGCATAAAACCTGGGGGTGGTCTTTTTGTAAATACAGTGCTTGCTTTGATTATTTTCATTAGCTTTAATTCAGATACAAATGTTCAACTAACAATAGTACAGAATCCTAAAGTAGAAGCCTCTGGGGTTTGGCTGTATTCTCTAGCATATTGTCATTTTTGACCAGTGTTGTATGATATACAAAAGTCTAATACGAGAGTGTAACTCCATTTTATATTACTATAAAAACTGATTGATGTGGCAGCAAATCAGAACTGCAATAGTGTCTTGAATTCTATAAAAATATTGTATTAATATTGACTTCTGATTTGTTATCCCATGCGCCGTTAAAATCTCTTTAGCACAAATGCTGAGAAACCTTAGCTATGTTTAAAGAAACAGTTCACAGCTTTGAAAAAAGCCCTAGTTTCCAGTTTATATTACTATATTATCTGACTCATCCTTTTCTTATTTTATCTATGTGCTTGCAATATCTACAGAAAACTCATGTAGACAAAATGATGACAGCCACCAATATTTAAGCAGTGTATCATGAGGAAATACTCTGAATATTTAAAGGAAGGAGGACGATAGTTTGCACAGACCCTTCACACAAAGACAGAGCAAGGACACTGAGCATTGTAAGGAACATAGGAAAGGGAAGACAGTGACCAATAACTTCCATATCAGATGTGATTCCTGAGTAGCCAGAACTCTGCCTTTCTCCAGGGGTATTATTCCAGAGTCCAAGCGTATTATTCCATGAGTCCAAGGGTATTATTCCAGAGAAGACCAAACACAAATGATATATGATAATAGCCAAATCGTCTTTTTCCTGGAAGCCCCTGGCAGGTCACTGTCTTTACTAACATCAAGTTCCAAGGCATGATCACGAAGAACTTTTTCTTTTTTTATAAAGATTGAAAGCAAAAGGATATCTCTTCAAGTTTTTCCTCACAGGTATGCAGTTGAAAGGCAGCCATGTCACCAGATAGTAAGCATTTCTATTTTTTCCAATTCTTCCTACCAATTCTTCCTCTTTGTGGTGAAGAAGAAAAAGAGGAAGGCAAAACTGATTCAGACTGCAATGGTTCATGTTGGGTTTCCAAAATGTTTTAAGAGGATTTGTTTATTTAAATCCTTGGTATACTTTTGAATCTTATTGATGGAACTCTGGTACAGTAGGTAAAGTAGAAAATTTGGAGGAAATAAACTCTGTCGTTCTCATTAATCACTGTGTGTCCCAAAAAATACGTACTGCCATTTAGCCATTTGAAAATAAAAGTACACATGAACTGAAACAGTCTTGGATTTCAAAGGAAAAAAAAAATCTTTTTCACCTCATATATAGGACTTAGAAAAAGGGACCTCTGGAGCCCTTCTTCATTTGAAGATAGGGATTCGGTCAAGCTGAGTCTTGAGTAATATTTTCAGTGGGGGAAAGTCCACTACTTCTCTAGCTAACTTATTCCCATGATTAGTTGTTCACATAGTGAAGGGTTTCTTCTTATCACTAGACAGAATTTCCTCTGAGCAACTTGTGTCCATCGCCTCTTGTCCTTTCTCTGTGCACCCTAGTAAAGAGTATCCCCACCTTCTTTATAGCTACCATTTAGATATAGAAGACTGTGAATAGACCCTTCTCACTCCCTAAAAAATACCTCCACCCTTTCCTCTTCAGCTAGGCTGAACAAACTCAGCTCCTTTGGCCTTTCTTCATATGTCAAGTTCTCTAACTCTCTGATCATCTTGGTGGCATCTTAATCTGATCACCTTACTTTTCAGGCTTGTAAAGGTCTGCATGGTGTCATGGCTTTTGCAATTATTTTTCTTCCCTTACATGTGCTAACTGTTTTGAGAGTAATTTGAGAAAGTGGACAAAGTACATTCTGAAACCTTTAATGAGACATCTGTTTCATTTTGGCCTTAGATCCAGGTATTTTTGTAAGACTTCTTGTTAATCTGTTTTATAAATTGTCAGAAATATTTATCTCATTATTCAGTATTCGAACATTTTTTTTTCATTCATATTCTTGAAAGTTTTAATACAACATAAGATAGCAGGATCTGTTTTGTTTTACCTGTATGCTTATAATCACATCTGTGTAAAGCGTGAACCGATATCACACATTACTATGTTTAGTATTAAATGTATATAGTAAATCATTAGTAGGATGTAGCAGAGGAATTAAACAGTCAACAGGTAAGAGGTGTGAGAGTTCTAAAAAATAATCCCTATCCTGAGTAGCTGTGCAGAAACTAGAGAGGAATTATTTCCTCCTAAATTATGAAGTTACCAACCTGTTTTCTACTTGAAGAAGCAGATACAGATGCAGCTTCACTAACATTTTAGTTTGGAACAGAACTGTGCTTTTGAAGCAAATCTCTCAATCATCCTCAGTTGTGCACTTCAGTTCATGCTGTAGAGCAGCCTTAGAGCAAATAAACTGTATTTTTTTCAGATGAAATCCAACTGGAAGACGTGGCTGAGGATTGCTCCTAACTATTAATGGATTTCCTAGTCCCGAACAAACCCTTCTCTCCAGCTACATGCTGTGTAGATACTGAGTCCTTAGCAACAAGTTACTTCTGTAAATCTGTCTCTGTAGACTTAACTACTTGCTGGTGTTGGATATAACCTATCTTGTTATAACTTGCTGTGCAGAGTAGTGTGTATATGTGTGTGTGTGTGAGAGGAAAGGATGCAGAGGGAATTGCCAACAGAATGAATTAGGTGGGAAGGAGAATCGTACCAGTTCCACAGTAAGAAACCACTGCGTGCAAAGCCTGGACAATCCAGGCAGAATTTGATTAAAAAAAAAATGTGATGTGTGTGCCCTAAATATATTTGTATTTGTAATATTGACTGTTTGTTATCTTAAAAATCATTGTTTTAATAGATTATGTATGGCAATAACATTTTTGATCTTTTTTAGTATTCTAGTTTAAAAAATAATTATTAAGTTACATATTTAATATAAAGGCTTGGTATTACTTGAAATAATCATGTATATAGCAACAGAAACCTTTTAATGAGACATGATACACTGGGACATCTACTTCAATGGAGGAAAATAAAGTGAAACAGTTTTCTCTAAATAGAATACATGATCTCTTGTTTCAGTGGGACAATCATCATGTACAAACCACTGTACTGGGTTGTTTTCAGCCTTAATTACCCTGTCAGTCACAATTAGAGGTGTTAATGTAACTGTGAAATGCTACAAATTACTTGTGGCTTTTGCTCCCTGATTATTCTCAGTCCTGTCTCACACAGAAAGATACCAGGATGACTGAGATTCCTTGCTGAGTCTGTTGTGAAGGCTTAGTTGTTATACTCCTTGGGTACACTCATTCACACAGTGTGGATTTGGTATTACAGATGTAAAGATTCCTGCAGCAGAAGGGTTTATTCCTTTAAAGTATAGAGGAAAACTTTCTGTATTAGGCATCTTCCCTGAAATAGCTGCAGCCATAATGGAAGACATATTGGTTTTACTGGTTTAAAAAAAAAAAAAAAAAGTTATTACTAAAGTTGTTACTAGAATGAAAACCCATTTATTATTATCCATTATTATTAGTTTTTTTTTTTTTTTTGCGATATTATCTATGCTTATCACTCTCTAGAGATTTGCCCTTTTGTTTTGTCTACTATAATAAAAGAGCTGAGATTTTTTAAAAAAAATCCTCCCACCATGCTAATCTAGCACAAATGGATCATCCTAGCAGAGGGGCAGACCAATTCTTGGCTGGAATTGGAGGAAAAAGAAATTTGAAAGTGAGACACTGAGGATAGTAATTTCTAATCCTTTCATTTCACTAAATGGTATCAAAAGATTGCCTGGTTTAACAAAAATAAACAAATAATAAATTTAATAATAAATAAACAAATAAAAGCAGAGAAATCGGCTGAACAAACAAACATTATGAGCCATACTCTAATACAGATTAATAAAAAGATTAAATGCAGAAGAACTACAGAAGAGTGGCCAAATGCTATGTGGGTAGGTTAGGCTTGGTTTTATGTCACTACTGAAAAGACACTTATTATAGTTGTTCAGTTAACAAAACAAACTTAGCCTTGTTTCAAAACAGCTATTCTGCATTTCTGTAGACTTACTGATTACATTGCTCTTTGAAAGAGAAAAACTCTCTCCCTGTGGATTAAACTCTCCAGTGTTTGCTTCAGTGCTGAAGAAAAATCTCAGCCTTTGGGAACACTTTGTCCAGTTACCCCCAGTCTTAGAAAATTAAATAAGCTGTATACAGTGAGAGTAAAGTTGCAGTTTGGTAAAATCTCCAAGTGACTGACTACTAGAAAAAGAAATGTATCACCTGATCATTCAGCTTTGAAGTACATAAACTTTTTAGTGAAGCAATGTAAAGAATCACAGTGACATCTATTTTATTTCCTTTGAATTTAGAGCTGATCACTAAAAGCTATCATTCTTAAGGCTACATTTGCAATGGGATTAATATGAATTGAGCAGTTTCTCCTTTAGGTATCTTTTATTTGACTTGTTCAGTGAAAGTATTTTGCTAAAATACATGCAAATTTAAAGCCTGAGCAATAAGATGTTTTCTTTCAGGCTGTGCTTGTAAGGGGGAGATATCAAGATTGTAAAATAAGTTGAAAATGAGAGAAAATAGGTAGGTAGTTTTCAAAGAGGTAAAAAAAATCTATTTTTAAAGAAGACAAATGCATGTATGTCTAGGGAATTTTTGCTGAGATAAAAAGTAAGCAATTACTAAACTTATGTGGTTAATATAAAATTGTTAAAACAAAAATGTGCAAAACAATCATTTAAGACATAAGAAGTATGTAGTAAAGCTTATAAAGTATTTTAATAACAAAATACAAATAATAACAACAAAAATACAAATAATAATAACAAAAACATGCATTATTTTAGAGCTAGAATGATACTGGTACGTATATTCTTTGTGTGGCTGTTGACACATCAGAAGTAAGAATAAGAAAAGCTGGAAACAGAAATCATTAATATATTTGCCAAGTAGACTAAAGGGAAGATTGCATCACGGGTATCTGTTATAGCATACAAATAAGACCTAACATGATGCCTACAAACAAAAACCTAGATGAATATGCCATTCGCACATGTATGTGTTTGTCTACCTAGGGTAGTACTGAAGATTAAATAGTAAATTTGCCTGGCCCGCAATATGCAGGAACTACAGTTGCCAAACACTGTAAATTTAAAAAATTAGTTGTTTGATTTGCAATATTTCTTAGATATACAAAGTGTTTTGAGAGCTAGACTACACCAATAATTTTATGACTGTAATGAAAGAACAAAAGAATGAACTCATATTGTGAAAAAAAAATCACAGTCTAGCAATCTAGCATCTTTATGCCCAGACCAGAGAGAAAAAGACCTCCTCTCCTCTCCTCTCCTCTCCTCTCCTCTCC
>VZSV01000013.1:3052144-3086223 GCA_013398735.1 Nothocercus julius
ATATCTTAAGGTGAATTTTTCTTGCTTAGTCAGAGAAGAGAACAAGGAGTCTGAAAAACAACAATTTTACTGTTGTCACAATGTGGTTGTTTATGGGATTCAGTTCCTGGTCTGCAAATGAGAATGGTTTTAACCTGGGCTTTAGGCCCCTGACTTTGGTGTTCTTTCTTGTCTATTCCTCTTTGATTCCCTAAATAGCAAATAAAGCTGGACAGACTCTTCTGGAAGGAGATTTGGAAACCCTGGGTTGAGCTTTTTGTCTAAACTGCTGTTTTGATGGAGCACCTACCTCTGTGCCATGATAGCATAAGAAGCCTTGCCCAAATCCCCCTGCTTTGCCTTTCTCTCCTCATAGGCTTCCTTTCCTTTCACAGACGTTGTTGTCTGCTTAAACTCAGACCATGAAAAGGCATTTTGGAAGGTAAATGCAGACAGGGGGATACTGCTGAAATCAAAGGAGCTACTTATGTGTGTAAGCACATGCAAAAGTACTTGCAAAGCTGGGGTGGTAGATAATGAAGTCTTTGAGGAAGAAGCTCTCTGTTTGTTTGGCAGAGCTATCTGTTAAACAGATAGTAACTAGCAGGCACTACTTTTGCAATCAATGACTGTAGTATTTCTTTTCATGTTTATGTTTAGATAAAAATGTACTTATGCTGAAGTTCCTCCAAAGATGGACTGAAATTTTAAAAGCCACACAGTGACTCAAATATTTTGCATGTGCATTCTGCCAGAGGATTATAGTTTTGCTTTTGTGCAAAGGGTCTTAAGATAAATAGAGAAATATGCTACTGCATTTCATAGATATAGCTGCATCTGTAAAGAATTTTCAACTATATTGTCACATCCAGATGCATATAACTAGAGACATGATTTCTGTTTTTTACTGTACTTTTTCAGATATTGGACAGTTACGCTTGACCTATTTCTGATCTCCAGAGCAAAACGTGAATAACTGCAGGTTTTGCCCTCCTTCTTGCTTATGTATGGATGTCTAGAAGAGAGCTATAAAAGCTCTATGAGAGAGAGAGACAGAGAGTGAGAGAAGGTCAGGTACTCAATAAGACTGTAAGAGCTGAGATTGCTGTCAACTTGGAAACTCCTTTCTAAAAATAATACTTTTTTATTATAGTTTTTCTGTTATTCAAATGAAATTAGCCTAAATTCTGTGCCTTTTTTTCCCCCTTTCTTTGAAACGTGTGACTTCGTGATTAACCCGCTGACAGTGAACACAGTTTAAGCTGTGTAATAACTAATGGTCAATGGATCTCTGAAACAGGATAGAAGACTCAGCACTGGCGTGTTTCTGGGCAAGAGCCCTGTATAGAAACTTGGCTTTTATGGAGGTTTTGCTAGTGCAAGGATTGTAGAAGAGGTTACATGCAATTTTTATATATATATATACTTATATATATATATTTATACACATGATTTATATATATATATAATATATATTTAAGACTTAAGTCTTAATGTGACACAGTATGAAAGTATTTTTTTCTCTGAAAAGAGAGAAAAGAAAATCTTTTATTTTTAATGCATTTAATGCATTTTTTTTTCTAAATAGATCTGCTTTCCTGAAGGGAAATGAGTAAATCACAAAAGGAGCCATTTTCACAACCCTGAAAAATGAAATTCTGTTATTTACTTAAAAATGTGTGCATAAATGCATTCTCTATCCCGTGCTGTTCGTATGTCCTTAATCCATGAAACCAAAATTAGGATAGAGATTTTCAAGGCCTACTCAATATTTGAGTTGCTTGGTGACACAAAAGATAGGAAGGAAAATCCAAGTCATCATTGTTAAACAGGAAGTCTGTGGAGACCTGGACTGCATGCATGTTTATTTCTGAAATGTATCTGACATATATTAGATCAATTAATGACTGTTGGTCACAACAGAAATCAAACAGGTATTATCAAATGAAATCCTTTTGCAGTCATAATTATTGCACTCTGACTCATTTTGTCTTTCATCCTATCTCATCTGTCTCTTTAGATGAGAATTTAATAGCTGATATCTTTAGTCTTCGAATGCTACTTTTTTCACAGGTAAGGTGGTATCTCCAAATCTTCAGGCTTTATTTGACACCGCTATTTTTTTTTCCAGCATGAACTTGCATTGTCCATACTTTGGATAACTGTGGAGGATCCCTACTAGTCCATGCAGTAGAAAACAGGGCCAGTACTGAAAAATAGTTTTGACATACTGGAGAAATATTCTGAGGAAAAAAAAAAAAAAAAAAAAAAAAAAAAAAAAGATGAAATTCCAAGGAAATGTAGGTAGGCAGAAATCGACAACTCATTTATTGGATGAATGGCTACTACTAGTTAGGTAGGTATTCCCCAATTAAAAAAATAAAGAAGTTCCACTGTATCGGCCAGAATATATGTCAACAGTGTCATGAGGTTGTGGAAAATGGCAAGTATATCAGTATGATAAATAGTATTGTGTGCTCCATCCTATTCAGCTTTAGGGGACCATGGCCAACGTTAGATCCTGGGTGTTAAGCACAAAGGAGGGAAGACTGGACAACATAAAAACAGTCATTTAGAATAGGGAAGGAAATTGCATTTTGTGTCAATGCTAAATAGGGCAGGAAGCTCAAACTCTAAAAAGAAAAGTGAGTTCCTGTTGAAATCCACAAGAAGCAGTGTTTATACAACAATGGCAAGATGTGGCATGCTGATAGAGATTTGAGTCTGTGTAATATTCAGTTAGGTCTCTTATGTCATTTAATTGTGATATTGTTGGTGTAGATACTAACAAATGAAGTTTTAAAAGCTAAGCAGCTAAGAGTGAGAAACAGCAAGAAACAACACTAGTTATTTCTTATAAAGTACTAGTTATATCTGAGAAGAAATAGTGATTTATGGAGGCTTTATATATCTTACTTTCATGTTCTTTTTTTTTTTCTGCATTTTATAGTAAATTAAGTCTCTCTCTAATAGCACCTGTAGGTATACTGCCACTCTAAATAAGGCAGAAATCTCTCCTGAGTTCTCTGGTGTTCAAAACATTAGGGGGTGCTCGCTTCTCAAAGTCAGGCATTTGGGCATGTTAGAAAGGTCTTTAGCTAATTTAGAATGAAAACCATTGTTCTGTTACTTCACATTTTCTTTGCAACGGAAAACCTATAACTCTTGGGGGGATAGGTGTTTTTGTTCAGAAATAATATGGAGCCAGCAGGAGATCTGCACTGTCAGCAATTCCTAGTTTGCTGACCAAGATGTCCTTTGGCATCTGGAATAACTCATGGATCTAACAGCGTTGTTTGCACCCCAGGGTGGTCACAGAATCATGGAACAGTGGAGATGGGACTTCTGAATATCTAGTCCAACTCCCTTGTTCAAATCAGGGGCAGCTACAGTAGGTTGCTCAGACTGTGTCAAGTCCAAGTTCTGAATAGCTCAAAGAACAAAGTCTTCAAATCTCCCTGGTGAACCTGTTCCTGAATTTGCCCACCTTCACAGTGATTTTTTTTCTTATATTTAAATGTAGTTTAATTTGTGCCTATTGCCTCTTGTCCTGTCACTTGGCATCAAATGGCCAAGAGTCTGGCTTTATATTTTTTTCCTACCTCCCATCAGGTTTTTATACACTCAGGTAAAATCCCTCCAGAGCTTACTCTTCTCCAGGCTGAACAGTCCCAGCTCTCTCAGCCTCCCCTGCTGAGAGATACTTCAGTCCTTTCTTTGTGGCCCTTTGCTGCACTCATTCCAGTATTTTCATGTCCTCCCTTTTTGGCATAGCCCAGTGCTGGACACATACTCCAGATGAGGCCTAACCAGTGATGAGTAGAGGGGAAGGATCATCTCCTCTGCTGGAGATGCTCTCCTAACA
Organism: Nothocercus julius; assembly: GCA_013398735.1. Lineage (NCBI taxonomy): Eukaryota > Metazoa > Chordata > Aves > Tinamiformes > Tinamidae > Nothocercus > Nothocercus julius. The sequence continues at coordinate 3,055,989 of VZSV01000013.1, forward strand.
CAGCCCAGGAGTCTGTGGGCCATCTTTGCTGCAAGGCATATTGCTGGCTCATGTCCAATTTTTGACCACTAGCCTGTTTGTCCATGGCCTTCTGAGCATAGCTGCTCTGCATCTGGTCAGCCCCCAGACTGTCCTGTTGCATGGACATGTTGCATTACCCCCCAGGTGGGAAGGAAAGGCTTTGAATTTCTCTTTTTTAAGCTTTATGAAGTTCCTGTTGGTCGAAAAGTCCAAGCTGGCATTTCAGCCCTGCGCAGTTTGGAGATATCTGTCCCTGGAAGCTCTGTTTATACAGCATTCCTCTTAAATTAAGTCATGTAGTCATAGTAATCTTCTATCTGGTTTTATATCTGAAGATCATGTTTTTCTGAGCACGATATTTGGTAATTTAAAGTGATGATTTGATTAAGTACACTTGATAGGTACCTACAAAGAATATGTTAAGTACATGAGTCTAATCTAGGGAAAAATAGAAATAACATACAGTGATAGAGAGCTCCAGAACACAATTGCTGACACCTTCTCCTCTACCCATATTTATCACCTCTGATTATCCATAGTATCCATGTATCCAAATATCTGACACAATGCAGCAAAATAGGTAGAATAAAATTAGAGTTTATATTTCCAGTATGAAATTATATTTATGTGACATGATCTGATTGAGATTATCTAAAAAAATACTTCTTTGCCTTTCTGTCAAAGCAATTTTAGATCAGTTCAAAGATCTTTGTTTATATTATAGATTAAATATCCCTCGCAGGACTCCAGCACCCATTTATTCCTCACAAGCTCTTTAATCACAATGCAAATTCACTTCACAAGAAGAGCAATTACTTTTTATTATATTAATACAGTTGTCATATGTAAAATCAAGATAAGAATTTTGTTCTGAAAGCATGTCCACCCTATTTTGTAAGGCATGAAAGAGATAGCAGAGATTTGGAAGTGATGAAAGTGATAAAGGAGGACCAGACCAACAACTGTTTTTTTTTTTTTTTTTTTTTTTCCTTAGGAGAATGAATATCTTTCTCTTAAAATTCTTTGCTATCTATGCCTGGCATGATAGAAAGCAATATGAGTTTTTTTCACCACCATTATTGATAGTCAGATGAGATCTGAATAGTAAAGAATGATTCGTTTGACTTTTGTTATAACCGCTTGCTAAAAAAATATTAAGAGACCAAACATCTTTGAACACAAATGAAGTCAACACAAAAAATATGGAGTTTAAATGTCATTCTCTTTTGGAATAAAACACTAAAAATACTAACTCATGTGAAGATGCAATTATACTTTTGAAGTGGTTCTAAGTACTTGTTACGTTTGCAGAGGAGAAAACTAATGCCTGACAAATTGCTAGCTGTGGGAAATTATACCCAAACCCACATGCTTCAGAAATATTAATATTCAAAAGGATGATTTGTCAACCAATGGACAACAGTTCTTATTTAAAATTTTATGCTTGAGTTATTAAAATGTGCTCAGAGGATTACTATTAAAATATTTGTATGTTCAAAATCTTTAGTGGCTTTTGAAATTTTAAAGTCTATTGTTCACTATATATGTATTTTTATGAGTTTAAAATCTTTTTGTGTTGAGTTGCAGTACATTGGTTTTTATATTTTGTCATTAAGTTTTCAACTGTAGGTTTTCCTCCATTCTACGAAGAAATATGAAACACTAATTCAAGAAAGCCAGCTAAGACAAACATTAAGTTGTAAATTCAGTTCTTAAATGAATTTATCTTATTTTCCTCCCATTCTTATTGCCTATTGAATGTGTCCCTCCACCTAGAGAAAAGAATCTACCATTATTTCCTGTTTGTTTACCCCAAAATGCTAATTATTGTTTCAAATAATAGAGAAAATTAAAAAAAAATAAAAATAGAATAAAACCCCTACAAATTTTAAATCTCTACAATGTTGATACTGGCATTCAAGCATATAAGAACATTATGAATGCATAAAAGAGCATTATGAAACAGTGGAAATAGCTGAGCATATGCATTTAATGTTTTTGCAAAAATATAATTATTTATTCGTTTATACCTGTGTGTAAATTATCTACATAATATTTTTAGATAAGCTTATAATTGTTACACATGCAGAATGGGGACTTATACTGGATTGCATAAGTTACTGGATGAACTCTGGTTTAAATCAATCACTTGAACAAAGAAAAAAAAGAATAAAAATGTCCCATAGGCTCACTTATGTACATCAGATATTTTCTACCTGCTTGACAATACCATAAAATGCCAGTATAATTGCTTGTGCTATGTAGCTGTAGCACAGCACTGCAGCAAATTATTCTTATGTCTATCTGCAGTAATTGTTTTTTTGTTGTGTTTTTTTTGTTGTTGTTGTTGTTGTTTTTTTGACAAAATGTCGTGCATCACATGAGTTTATTCAGAATGTGTTCATATGTACAACCTTTGATTGCTGAATATCTTCCCAGACACTGCATCTTTTGGAAAGATCTGATACCAACTGTTAAAAAGGACTGAACAAATCTAGGCTTTTCCTCATTAGGGCAGTGGATAGGGAATATCAGATTGTATCAGAGGGAAAGAGTCAGGTGGTGACTGGTGATCAATCCTACCATGTAAATGCATAGCTGAAAAGAAACTGGAAATACTATGATTAACCTGTAATAGGCCATAGATCCCTGAGGAGCTTTTTACCTCTCTTCAGAAAGCAGTGTTTGCTTTCCTGAGCTTGGAAAAGGATTGCAATTAGAGGAACACAGTATAATCAGAGTCCAACCTTACGGTCTTTTATCCTGTCCGTGCAGAAACATCACCAGGCAGGAGAATGTCTTAGCATGCTATTAAGGAATCATTTGTCTGGAGTTCCTGTAAGAGCCTCTTTTATATTCAGGTTTTTGTTTTGTTTTGTTTTGTTTTTTTAGGCACAAGCCTTCTCATCTGAGTTTACTATCATAATTTTGGGAACTTGTGGGACATCACAAAACAGTATGGATTAGTGGATTGTAAATCCCATGAGATTTACAAACTACATTTTAAAAGAAATATGAATTTCATAGCTGTCTGTGTGTGAGCAGCCAGAAGATATATAAGAAGTGGTGTCTGAGCTCTGACGCTACTTGATCCACTGCCAAAATCCTTGGAATAGGGTCAAATGCAAGACATAGTGAAGTTGCCTGTTAAAATCCCAACTCCGTAAAGGAATCCAGAACCCAAGGATCTAATCAGTGGGATCAGCGGTGATCCAGCCTAGATCCAGGCATTGGATGGGAAGGGAAAAAGACATCATCTGAGCTGAAGCAGAACTCAGGTTGAATGGGACAATTACAGATTAGGAGCTATAGCAAAGACAAAATTATAAATTATGGTCATCTTGCAGCAGGCAGGAAAAATGTCACGTGTCTATGTTTTCAACATTAAAAGAACGGGTGGTCCAACTATATGAAAAGGACAAAGTGAAGGAAGACAAATGAATTTGAAAAAGGCCAGAAAATCAGCTTGTGGGGTGATGACCACTATATAGCCATAGTGGCAACAATTCTTTAAATCAGGTCAGTTTTATAAATGTGCCATTCTTTCATGAATTTAACTGGCCTGAAACATGAAACAAGAGACCACATCCAAGTTTTTAAAACTTGGAGTGGAAACTTAAAAGTTTTAAAACTTTTAAAAAGGAGGCTCTAAGAAATTAAGTCAGTTTTTTTAACATTTGGTAGACTTACAAATGCATAATTTATATGTTATTACTTCCTGGACTATCTCAGAAAAAAAGAAATGCAGAAAATGAAGAGGTCTTTGCACAAATTCCCTGAATGAGTGTTCAAGTGCCTGTGATGTACCAGATACATACGCTTTTCCTTAAATATTTGCATGAGCTAATATTTCATAGCTATTGTTTTTATTTCTAGTTTTGATCAGAGCCATAAAAAGCTGAAACATATGTCCCAGGGTATATTTAAGTATGCATTTAGTACCGTAACTGTTTTATGTTAGGTCAGTGAATGCAGTCTTATACCTTACTTTGAAATATGAGGGTGTTTGTTTGCTTACTGACTTGAGTTTTATTAATTTCTTTGCCAGTTTATATATTTAGGAAGCTGCCTTCCTGACAGTCATACCAGCATTGTAGGTGCCTATCTGCTTTTTTCCTGGTAGCATCCTCTTTTACCCTAGACATTCATTAAGAATTTACCCTAGACAATCCTTTAAGATGTTTTTTCAATGTTCTTTTAAAAGCATATATTGTCAGAAGTTAAGGACATAAATATTAAGCAGTTCTGCCTATTTCACCTCGATATGGGAAGATACATGCTGTAGAACAGTTTAATTGGCAGTTAAAACAGTTAAACAGTTAACAGTTAAAATATTTTTTTTTTTCTGGATTTACAAAGATGAACTTAGGAAGCGTTCTTGGTATGTTTCTTCACAGCTGTTAATAGACAGAATGCTTTCTTGTAAAAAAAATATATTGAAAGTCCAATTTTTACTGTGTGTATAACTTGGGTAGACAGATAGCTGTGAAGTTTATCTTCACTGATTTATTTGTCAGTTCCTTCAAAAGACTTAGAACATCTAGTTCTTTCCACAACATACTACTATTTTTGTTTTGTTTAGAATTTTGCTAAGCATTTTTTTACTTTTATTTAAAAAAAAAAGTTGCTTTTTCTCTTGTATTGTTTTTCACTTATTACCTGAAAACCACCAGCATGTGAATATTAATTCTTGTAATATGCTACACTTGTGGTGAAAGTACACCTTTGGGGAAATAGGCATGATGAACAGATGATGTGCTGCTGTCCCAGTGAGACAGAATCTGACTTCAGCTCTGAATATCAAGTTTAGTCTTGTCTCATTTTGTTTTGATTTGAAGCAGTTTTTGACAATCCTAAGAGATTTATGAGGAAAAGAAAAAGATGCATTTCTGGAAATAGAAAATTAATTTCATGATTTGTACCTCATCTCTAGAAAAACTTGTCTGCTTTTAAGACCCTTCTCTAATATTTCCTTCCTATCTGAAATAGCGTGCTAATGATGTTGGCTTTAATTGCAGTACGGATAACTCAAGAACGTAACATCAAAAGAGTCCACCTTTTCCTCTCTGTAATGTAAGAAATTCCCAAAAAAAGAAAGGTTCTCAGAACCTGTCTCAGCTTTCAGTAATATAATCTCCAATGCGCCTTTATTAGTAACGTAGTGTGGTTGCGTGGATCAGTGATTTGTTTTCAAATAAAGGTATATTTATACCATACCTTTCATTTTGCCATCTGAGTACCAAAATATATTGAATACTGCTATGTCACTGTAAAAGCAGAATTTTCATCTTTTCTTCCTTCTTGATAAACAGGGAGGGGTTGTACTTCTAGTTTTCTTAGTTACACTTTTTAATATGGCAACATTCCTCTCAGGGAGGAAAAATGGAGGGAAAAAGCTTGTTAAGGATGTATAGTTAGGCTATTCTCAAAGAGAATTTAACAAGGAAAAAGTTTGGTGCGGGAGGCCTTTCTATGATCCTAGAAATTTCTTGGGCCTACCACGGCCCAGGAAGAGAACTTAGCAGTTTACTGAGAAAAGCTGCAGTTTGCTGACATCTTCTCTACAGTATAGATGATTTACAGAAGCATGGTGAGTAAATCTGAATGAAGAAAGTTCAATGTCAGCATTCCCAGAAAGGACGAATGAATAGGTACTGTCACTGAGATTCTTGGGAATTTTCATATAGTAATGCCTTGAAACTGGATAACTTCCTATTTTCTTCCAGTGAACTCACTATGTATAAAGTAACAACAAGCAAACACTATGTAAAAATACAGAACCAAAACCAATAAAATGTTAGGTCTCTTTAAAAACTCATGGAAAACCTTTAATTATGCAGATGGTAGTTTTAAATCATGTTTTCTTCTTGTCCCAGTTCATGAAATCAGGTGATTAAAACTGACACTGACATGCCTCTGCTTTCTTCTTGCTGTTCTGTGAAAAATTTGAAACTGTGATCTCAAGTAGCAGGATTTTCAGTCAGCTTTTTTTGTTTTGTTTTGTTTGTTTGTTTGCATTTAGCTAAAGACTACCCTTCAAAATCCTTATTGGGTTTTGTCAAACTGAATATTTGGATGATGTCACTGCTTTGTGCATATACTACCTCTTGAACCAGTACCAAAGCTCGGTCTAACCTGTTCTCATGTATCCCCCTTCCACTTGCTGTTTAATGAAAGTCGGTTTGCTTTGTTTCTCTCATTGTTGAACATCCTTAGGAGAAAATATAGGACTTCTTTATTGTGCTGTGGGTTACAAAATTTTTGATAGTGTGAAGGGAGGTGGATCTTATGTGGTGCTTAGAGTTCCATTTACATATGAATAACCCCACAGCATCCAGTAGGAACATGATCTATTTAACCTTGCTGGAGTAGTCACCACTACTCAGGATCATCAATAATATTACTGTCAGTTAGCTTTGTCTGTGTGTTACTTTAGGGTGGAAGGACACTACTCACATGTAATGTGCAAGCTTTAAAGAAATGAAAATGTTTAAAGTTATCATCCATATAAACTCATGAGATATATCAAAATTCTGTGTATAGAATAATATTTGGGATCCACCTTTCAAAACCCAATGTCATATTTTTATTAACATCTAAAGTAATATTTCTTCTAATGAAAGTTAACTCCACACCATGATTAATAACGAACATGCTCACACACATCTATATAGAAATGGAATTGTAACGGTAAGTATTTTAAACGGAATTTAAAATAAATGTATTAACACTTAGAATGAAGTAAAACAGTTTGTTTTAAAAGGAGTGCATGGGAAATGATAATCATGGTTAGTTTGGCTAAGCTATGCACTGAGAAAAAAAGAGTACAGTGTGCTGTAGAGCTCTACTGTAGACTGATTAAATGTTAGAGTCTTTTCTAGAGTGACCTGAACAGTTCTACAAACTTTCGTATAGTAGAGGCTGATTCGTTTGACTAAATATAAGGATCAAGCACCAGTTTAGAGGACAAGGGTATCTGAAATATCTGCACAGGACTGAGAGATACAGAGTCATGAAAATGCTGGTTGGAAAAGACCTCTGGGCATCCTCTAGACCAAGTAATTTGATCTTTGTGAGACAGATCTGTGAAAGACTTGTGCCTTTTTGGACCCTGTAGCTAGAAGCCATGGGTGATACCACCCATGAAACTATTCAGACTACTGAATTGAGCCCTAGATTTCGATTTACTGTAGTGGAGGTAGAGATATTGCCCCATGTGCAGACACCCATTCTTAGGTATCTGCAGTAGAACTGAATTGCATTCCCACTGTGAAGTTCATTGTCTTCAAAGCAGAAAAGGGGATCAGGATTAAAGAAGAACTACACCTATGTTAGGAATGTCGAAAGGAAAAAATTATGTGAATTCTGAGAAATCTTGATGTCTTATGTTAAGGAGTAGTGTTGTAAACAAATGATAAAAAAAGTTATTTGTGACTTCTTATGATTTCACAGACACATAGAAAGATAAACTGATGAAAGAGTAGAGGCTTGCAGTAGCAGAAAACTAATCAAGATAACTTACTGAAGTCTTTATTTATTATATTACTTTTTTTTTTTCTTTTGAGACATCCAGCCTCTCTCTTAAAATAAATCATTTGGTTTGAATATTAAGTGATATCTGTGTTCATTTCTTCAGAGTTGCTTGCAAAATAAATTTACTAAACCATTTTTTCTCAAAGGCTGTCAAATTAAAATCTACATTAAAAAACATCACTGCGCAAAGAAAAGTGTATGAGATGCACTGCAATTATTGCTTTAGATATTTCCCAGTTAAGATTCTGTTATAGTAGAGATCTTTGCAAAAAATCCTTTGTAGTTACCTTTCTGGTTGTCAAGTATATGTTGGTTTTATGATAACCTTTCTACAATTGATTTTCTGTGATCACATTAGCATCTGGATTTGTTTTCCTACTTTTTCAGCTATCCATCATAAAATGTGTGCTAAATTTTTCTGTTGATTATATAGTTCCTTACTAAAGCACTCAAGAATTACATTATATCATGCATGGGAGGTTTTTTTATTACAAAAAGACAGATTTCCCACAGTCTGTGTAGTGCTCCAGGGAAAGCTTCTGCCCCAACACATGGTCATGGCTATCCTTCCAGACTCCAGGGCTGATACTCTCCTGGGACTGCCTTGAGGTGTCCTTGAGGAAGTGCAGGGCTTCTGATTGTGTTTTGGGGCCCCCCTGCCCCCCATTGTGCCCCGTGCTCCTTTGTGTTGGTGGAGGTGAGCCTTTAATCATGTCACCTAAAATGAGTCATGGAACTTTTCTTGAGTTTTCTTACATTTCTACAACTGCCTTAATTCTTTTCTACCTTTTGAGGAGACTAAACTAAATCAGTAGGCTAGAAATTTGCTAGATTACAAATACTGTCCATTCTTGTGTTGGAATTGTTCAAAAGAAAACAGACAAAAAACAACAACAAACAACGAACAAACAAACAAAATCCCAAAACAAATTACAGGGTTCTAGGGCCAGAAGGAGAGATAGAGAAAGTCCTTTTTAACAGTCATACAACTATATTTTTTTTCTGTTTTGCTGGTTCTTCTTCTGACTCTGTACAAATGGGCAGTTTAGTGGCCTTGAGGTTCATCTGTTGACTTTCTGGCTCTTGGTGAGGGCAAAGAACTTCTGGTTCCCTCAGAAGCATAGCCCTTGTAGTCTTAGCGGGTCAAATATGCTATTAGAAGAAGTTTATAAGAGCCTCAGAGAGGAATTCCCACATAACAAAAACAAAACAATCCTCTTACACCCACACCCCAAAAAAGCTACTATAAGGAGCTACTGTTGTTAAGCTGCAGAATAAAATAATCTCTTGAAAATAAAAATACATCCTTCCAAAAAGGGCTTCTTTTTCCAAAACAGGAAATCAGAAAAGAGCATAAACTCCAGCAAGCTAAACATGAAACCTTAGTAAGGCAGGCTAAAGCCAGATATTGAGGAGCAATTTGCAAATGAGAGAGAGATGCTTAAAACTTTTTCCAGAATCGTCAAGAGTCTTGAGAGAAACACAGGGTGGGAGGACACAGAAGTGACAACCATCTGAAGAAGCTCCCAAGGAAACTGAAGACAGAGCAGAAAATCCTAAATGTTCCTCTGTCTTGTTGTTCCTTATGGAACAGCTGGGGTAGGGAATATCTACTCAGACTTTCTAACAAAACTCCAGTATGCAAATGCAGAATTACTCATGGTACCTGTTGCTTAAATCTTTATGCCAGATAAATGGAAGGTGGAGAGTGTGATTTTACAAATGCCTGAAAGGAGGATCAAGGACCACTTCTGTAAGAAGTGAATGCAAGTCTGTGCAAATATTTTTGTACAAATAATGGAAAACAAGTGTCATAATACAGTTATGCCTTGAAGAGAAGCACAAGTTTCTCAATCTTTCATAATCCGTTGAGATTTTTCTACAAACTGCTAACATTCATCTGCATTTAGTAGTAGAAATTTATTTCTCTCTCTCTATTTACAGATCTGTATATTCATTTATTTATATATCTTCTTAGCTACTGAGGCTAAGGGGGAAACTGTTTTTCTCAGTTCAGCAAATGCCTTTCCATTCAAGGGCATGACCAATATTTTTTATAGTAAGTTTTATTATGTTACAAACTATGTGCCTTTCATTTCAAAATAAAAATAAAATCCACCAGAGCTGACACTCAGGGCAGGATTAAGCTCATGTAATTTTAGAGATGCACAGTGTGTGTCCCAAGCCAGGACTGACTCGGGGACTTTATGAGTCAGTGGAGAAAAACTGATATTATTATACTTTATTCACCATATCTGCTTTAGAGGTGGGATTCATTTCCCTAAGTATAGATATCTAGTGCGCCACATGCCCAAGGTCTTGTTTGCTCTCTGGGTGTTGCGCAAGTGTTTCGTGACTTCTGTGTGATGTTTTCCAATCTCTTGAAAATATTTCAGATACTATATAGCATCTGCAGTGTCTTTGTAGATGCTTGTGCTTAGGGATGCTAGGTATCAGTTTCAGAATAAATAGTTCCCCTTGCTATTAAGATAGCCTGGACAATCAGTTTACTTGGTAGACACCTAGATGGGATCAGATCAATCTGTTTTTAAAACAATTATTTTTCCATCTGTCTTTCTTTTCTAACAATTCCTGATTTTTTTTGGCTACCTCTTCTACATAACATGTAGAATAACATGTGAGATAGATAGAATTAAATTCTGGTATAAATGGGTTCAGCTCTGCTGCGTTTGTGTTTTCTCATAAAGACTGACTATCATTTCTACTCCAGACTGACATTTTTTACTTACCCAACTGACACATTCAATAAGACCACATTCAGTGGTTTTGTAGTATATAAGACCAATTCTACAGAGAAGAAATTATCCCCTTTGTTATCCCCTTTGTTGCATCTGGATCACACATCTTTTTACTTATTATTTTAATGTATAAAGGGAAGAATGTTGAGTAAGAAAAAGATATGGAAGTTAACTTTCAAAAACTGATTAATGATATCATAAGGTATGTTCTGAAATCCATTTTGTGTATTCAGACTTTTGCTGACATCAGCTTTACATTTCTATAAGTTGGTACTTGAGAAGCTCAAGATTCCCAGATGACAGAAAGAAAAATATCAATATTGGTATTTAATCTTGTCCTTTTTCTGTTAAATATTCTAAAAATAGAAAAGTATTGTTATGTTTTAAATAGCCTGTTGTTACTGAAATGTCATTTTAAAATCCAAAATCTATACCATAGTATCATTAAGACACTTCAGGGCATTTTTAATGGCTTATTAATGTTTCTTGAATGCTTGAAGGCAGCTGCTTTGTTGCCTTATGTCTCTGAACCTACTCAAGGATCTGGACTTACAATTACTTGGATTAATGGGCTAACATAACATGCCCTGAGGCATCCTAAAGAATATATAAATAGCATATTAAACTGTTGTTGGGGGAACAAAATGAAATGCAGTATTGAGTCTCATTCTAGGTGCTGCTCAGAAACGTGTGTTGTTTCCTCACAATCCAGCCCATCAGTGCTCATGGGGCCATCTGTAGGAAATAGATGTGACAATACACGTGCATGATAGGAAACATTTATCTATGTGAACTTTCTTCGCTATATAATGTAATTTGCTGCACAAAAAAATACCTGATATGACTTGCTCTTATATGAGTTCCCCAGCAAACAACTGTTACGTTACTTTTTACCAATTTCTCCAAATGTCATGTTCTTTCTATAATATGTGATATATTTTTCAGAAAACTCAGCTGACTAGAAGTATAGAAAATACTTATTTTGGAGAGTATATATTTTTACTTTGAGGGAGCCAGGGGAAATAGAAGCTAAGTTTATCAGATGCTGTTCATATTGAATTCTACCACATTATTTTTATTGTTGAAAACTGTTTCTTGACATAGCATAACTGAAATCAAGAAGCAGGAGTCAGACTGCCAATTATTTTCATTTTAACACTTTAAATCCACATTATGTTTGTCAAAATGGAACCTTCCAGTGAAGAAAGAGTTTGTGAAGACTTTGGTGGGAAAAAGTCAGGACTGAATAGAAACATTCCAAAAGTACATCCAAATCTGAAGAGGCCCAAAACTGATACATCTCAGAAAGTCACACAGGGCTATAAACTTTGATTTTTCATTATCCCGTACATCATGCAGTACCAAAGAGAAATAAAACAAATGTTCTGAATGAGTAACAGAGGAAAATCAAGCTTCCATTTGCTTATACTCACAAACAGAGTCATATTTTCTAGCATTTTGATACCTTCAGCTTGACTGAAAGTTTCTAATGATTGGTACCACTGTAGCACAGATGTTGAAAGCCAAGGGGTGAAGTTCTGGAAACACAAACTTATGAGCAGATAATTTTTAAGTCAAATGAACTCATTTGAATTCAGGTAAATCTACAGTGGGGAAATATAAACTGAGAAGAAACTAAATCTGAAACTGAGAAGAATTTAAACTAACTGACAAAATGAGAGCTAGAGACATTAAAAAAAAAAAGGCCTAAAGTAACCACTTTATGATATGTAATGATATGGGTAAGCTCAAATTTAAGAGAGTTGAGCATATGAGGACAGAGAATAACACTACAAAATAAACATTGAGAAGAGAAGGCTGATCTGTCGAAAAGAACAAACATTAGATGTTCAATTAGTGACACTTTTCCTGCTTTTTGGAATATAATACATCTCTGTATTAACTACAAGACAGATTTCTCCAGTACACCCCTCATCTGGCCTTACTAGCATCTACAAATATATACAAGCATCTCAGCCTTGCTAATTCTGCAGAAAACATTTTTCACAGTTCAGACAAGGATGTCGTTTCTGTCGCCCTGCCAGCTGGACCTTTCCTGATATATTGAAATAACCTGTCATCTGAATGACAGCTGGCAGTAAGAGGACTTCTGATGATGGAGCTGATTACTAAGCTTCATTGACAGAAATAAGTGGTTTTGCTTAGTCTTTCTCCAGCCTCTCCTCTGGGCAGAACAGCAAAGATAAATATTCACTGACAGTTTTTCAGTTTAATAACTCAGCCATTCTTCTCTTCTATTCTCTTTTTCATCTTTTTTTTTTTTTTTTTTTGAGATATTTTGAGCATAGCCTTTAAATGCATTAGATAATTTTCTTCTCTGATCGTGTTTTTACTATTATTCATATCATAAAAATCAATGCTCTCACCTCTTTTTTGCTGCTTTATTCAGATTTTTTTTTTACGATAATGTCTGAAATTGAAAGACACAAACAAAGCCTGAATTGATATTTTTAATTCTTTTCAGACAAAAGGAATGCTAAGTTATACAAACTAAAATACAAGGTATATTCTCAGGCTTGGAAGGCATGAAATGGACACATGAAATGGACATATTTAAGACAGAGTTAATATTTCAAGATCTTGGATGTAATTTCCAGTACGAAATACAAAATAATAACAAAAGCAGCAGAAAAAGAGACATCTTGTTACCATACTCTTACTAATGGCATTTTCAATCATTGGAAGGAGATGAGCAGGTTCAGTAACAATAACTGAACTTTTGGTACACAAAATGCTTTCAGAATGAGTACAGTGATTTAGAAGACCAGTGTTATTTATTAAAATAATAACCAATAATACCAGTAATGATACCAGTAAATCAATGGTATTCATTTAACTTTTTTTTTTAGAGAAAGTTATTTCATATACTTGACAGGATGGAGCACATTTTTTTAAATTTTCAGTGAGCCTTTAAAAGGTGTATCAAAAACTGTAGTTCATGCCCAGTTTCTTATTGACTGATACACAGAACTAAATATGAACAAAATATGAGGCACCATGGTCTCAGCAATACTGCTTATGTGTTGTGAAAATTTTATTCCTAATTTTGAAAAACTTTAATATGAAAGAATTGTGTTACATTACAAGAGAGACAGAAGGTGAAGTTTACTGTTCTGCATAATTTCATTACTGTGCAAAAAGTTAATGGCATAAATGACAAAAATAAATTTGCTTCTTAAAAATTATTTTCATGTTAATAAGATGGTATTAAAAGGTTATTAATTAAAAATGTAATTGACTAAGGAATGTGGGAGGAAATAAAATCTAGAAAAATGGGCATAGGACTTATGTCAAGAAAACTGTAACCTTAATCTTGACTTAATGTTAATTCATTATACAGCCTTTTGCAAGTCATTTTGCCTTTCTCCACTTCCTTAAAGAAGGATAATAAAACTTACCTCTCTGCCTCATAGGTTTATAATGAATATTAATTAAATCATGTTTGCAGAGTATTCTGACAAACTATTATTACTGTTATAATTATCCTGAAGATAATCAAAGCTGTGTGACCAAAATTTTATAGAACACTGAGAACACTGACAACTGATATAAGAAAAGACAGGATAAAATCTGTCATTGAATCCTTAACTTCATACCCTTGTCAGATTTTGCAAGTAGACTCAGAATAATGTGAGATATTTCTTATCTGGACATAGCAAGCTGAATAAAGAAGAGATTATCAGTGTAATATATATCACAGTGGCCTCGGGCCAGAGCAATTCTTTATGGTCAGTTTATGAGTGTCTTAAAAATTTTACCAGGAATAAAATAATGCAAACTGGCAACCTTAACTGCATTGTAATTTGCCAATTTAAAAAATTCTGTGCTTGAATGAATCAATTCAGCAATAGTGGCATAGAATTAACCATTTTCCTAAACCCACCGAACATTCATCACTTTTGCAGTTAACAGCAACAGAACTTTTAATGTGTTTATTGTAGTAGTTCATTTCAACAATTACTTCTATTGAATGAACAATGGATCTGTATTGTCTTCAAACACCCTCAGGGAATATTTGAATCTAGATCTGTGGCCCAGCTTTAATTTCAACAAGCTTGTGCACACACATAGATACTATAACAAGCAATCTCATTGGATTTACCTTTAAGCTTTTCAAAGAAATACCTTACCATAACAAGATAATTGTTTGTAAGGGAGTTTAATGATCAATGGCATGTAATTTAAAGTAATATAATTAGCTTGCCTAGCAGATTGTTCCAGAGGAAAAAGCAGTCATGTTTACTGTCTTTAAAATATTTACAATTTCTCTTCTCATTGTTCCATGAATTTACCTAAAAAGAATGAAAAGGTATATATGTTTTACTTTGGGCAGTACTGTATTAATTATATTTATTTATTTAGAACTGTATCAAGTATTATAAAGAAATCATCATCTTACAGGGTATAAAGAGACATTAAACTTCCTGAAGCTGATAAGGTTAAGTTCACTGCAATAGCCTGTAATCTTTTCTGATGGGAGAGATGGCTATGGATGCCAGAGGGACTTCACGCATATAACAATTGGAAATTCATTGGAAATCTCTCTCTCCTTCAATGTATTCTCAGATTGGCCACATTGTGGAGCTCCAACTAAATGAGTCAGAAACTTTCTGAAACACCTTGCCAGGTTCACTATAAGAGCAGCATCTGAGCCAGTGCATTAAATAGTGTAATGCCTGCACCAATGCATGTGAAACTTATTAGGAGAGATTTAACTTTAAAACCATAGGAAAATATAAACATTGTCTCTTTATTCTGAATATATAAGACTGTGAGAATGTTTCCTTCTGAAAAGTAAGGCCCACTTTAACTTCTCTCCAGACATGCAGTAGTAACAGATAGAGCTCAAGCATGTGTGTTACCTTGAGCGGGCAGTATTATAACAGTAGAGGAAATCTTCCTTTCTCTCATCAGTTTATGCCAGAGAAAGACAATTCACAGCCTTTGTCATAATTGCTAGAGGTATAGGAATTGCATTTACACACTCCTAGTCAAACATTTATTCATATTTTTAGAAATAATTAGGAAATGTTTCTGAGATAATGTCTTAGATGATGCTCCAGAATCATTTGCTTTTTTTGTTACTTCTATTTCATTTCAATTTTTGCACACTATTGATTTTTGTAGTGTGTACCTAGAGTCTGTAAACATCTGTTTCATTTTTCAATAAAAGCTACTTTAACCTGAGAGGCCCTGGCTCAGTGGGCAGCTTGTTGGCTAGAGGGGTAGCAGCTTGGAGAAAATCAGGTCTTTTAATAAATGCCAGCTGTTTGTTTTCAGAACATTTCAGAGGGTTTTGATCTGAGGATCAAAAACAACAACTTTTTTTTTTTTTTTTTTTTTTTTGAATGAGTCAGTCAAGCTTTCTCAAGTCTTTGCCATGCAAACTTGTTTCTCCCTAGACTGACCACTTCAGAACAGCCCGTTGCCTAAGCAAGCCCTGCTTGGCTCCAAGTCACCTGTTTTTAAAAAACTGCTGTTGATATAACACTCCCAAAGTACACAAGTTATATTTTATCATTTGAAATAAAAAATAACAGGTCAAACTATGATAGGGCATAGTAACTTCTTTAGGTTTTTTCTGTCTTTTGAAAGTCTGGATGCTGCTCAGACCTGAGCAAAGTGGTTAAAAGCTGTGAAAACAACGGGGGGAGCTCTTGCTGCACCAGCTGTGCAGCAGCTGTGGGATACACCTCTGCTGCTTATTTAAATCAGGATACCTTATGCTGCTTATTTCAGTCATAAAGCAGGGAAGAGGGGATTTAGGAAGGGTGTTTGAGTGATCTTTCTGGCCGCTTCTATGCTAACCCTTGCTTCTCCCATGTGACTCTTGATGAAGTTATGAGGAGATTCAGGCTCAAAAAGGATATTTTGGACCAGAGTGAAGCAACCCTACAGAACAGAGTTTTCTCTCTGTATTGAGTTCCTTCCTTCATCTTGCTAGTTTTATAAGTATTGCATAAAACATATCTATGTATGTGGAATTGAAAGCATTTGTTTTGATTTTTGTTTGCGATTTGCCATTTCCTTTTCAAAAAATGATACACCGTGCTTGCATCATAAAATTTGAGACGTAGTTTTCGGCATAGCATTTTTTTGTACAACATGCGATATAATACAAAATCAGTTTTTTAAGCACATTCAAGTCTGGATCTCTTGGGTTAATGGATTAAAAAATATCGAGTCATCATGGAAAATCAATTCACAACTAGATGGAAATTCATAATATTTTAAGGTAATTACATAAGCAAATGTGTCCAATTTCTTTTATATCTGCAGGCTAAAAATATCTGCTGCTTTCTTAAGACCAGACTGTGGAACAGCTAAATATCTATGGTTTGGGAGGCATTTACACTGCATGACACAGAATGCCATCCATGTCTCCATATTTACTCTTCAGACTTGACAGGATCTTAAATGTTTAATGTGAAAGGTATTTCTTCTGCTCTTAGAAAAAAAAAATCACTTTGCAGTATCTTTAACAGCAGCCACCTCCTGAGCATTGGGAATGACTTTTTCATTTTACAAAATACATATACAGTATTTATAAACTTGGCTTCTAGTTATCGCTGGGAAAAAAAAAAAAGAAATGTTTTTTTTTTTTTTTCCTTCTTATTTAGATACCTCTGTTATAATTCCTGTGACAAGCCTGTCACTTCCTGCAGCTCCAGGAAGATCCTTGTACCTTTGAAATTTTTGTTAGCTTTTGTCTGGCAGCCAGGATTTCTGCTGTCCTAATCTAGTGATGCTAAAGCCATTTCTTGTACCGCCAGCTCTGAGACTCCAGATCGGAGGGAGAGCAGCTCCAGAATGGAGCAGTGATAACAACACTCTTTAAGTATATTTCCTCAGGTTGATTGGTCATAGAGCAGGGACTACTGGCTTACTGTGGGAGCAACCCATGTTACTCTACTACTGTGGGACAGAGCTCAACCCCAAAACACCCTGCCCCTTACCCCAAACCATTGATTTAACAGTGACTGAAACCATTTTTATTCTATCAGAATTTTTATTCTATCAAAGGCAGACAAAAGTGGAAGGGATTATGCCCAACAATAGTGAGGGACATGGTGGATAGCACTGAATTAGTTTTATACTTAAGCATCTTTAAATATAAAAGGAATGAATGAATGATGTCAGTAGGGTTCAGTAGGGTTATTAAGGAGGGTATCTGTATTGCACTGAGTTGTATGTACAATTCAGAATATATGCATGCACACACAGACATGCACGCATATATACATATACACATATGTATGTGTATATATATCTGTATATATGTGTGTGTGTACACACATGCATGTATATATACAGAACTAGCATAAAACTAGATAGCATAGAGCCCAGGACCCAGGTAAATAGTTACCTTTCTAGCCACATTCCTTCCGCACTGAAGTCATCTTAGTCTTCATGAGGTCTGAGCGTATCTTCGCTTATCCTGAAAAGTGTCATTAGATTAGATAGTTACGTGCTAAAAGAAAGCAGATGCAGATTTTCCTGCCCATAACTTCATTAACTATCTGTCTGAGGGGTAAGCTGCCATGCAGAGCAAACACCACCACCCTTCAGAGCAGGGCTGCATTTCTGCTTGAACAGGACAGCATTTACAAGAGGAGTAGCCAAGGAAATGAAGTGTGCAAGCCTTCATCTGTAGATTAGAAGGATTAACAATATAGATAATAATTGCATTGCATATGGTATATACAGTGCAAACTTGAGGAAATGATTAAGAATACTATCAAGAAATGCATCTTCATTTTTCTGATTTTTTAAAAAAAATATATTTTTTGATTTTTGAAGTTCATCTCTAAATATTGTCTGTCCAAGCCTTTGTGAATAACCATTTTCAAATCACAAGAAAAAAAACAGTACAAAACAAAATTGATCAAGCCAGCAGCTTTTTGCTTGCCTTCCAGCACAGATGGCACTCATTAGCAATCTTTAAAAAATTCTTCTTTCTTCCCTTCTTTTTACTCCAAAGGAATTTCATCACTGTGCTGGCTTGAGAAGATGGGCTATGTGGCATATTTGAAAGAATACGGGATGGATAAAAGGGATAATTTTAAAGGGAAGGAGATTTTGTGTGTGTGCTGCCAAATCTTTTACATATAGGGAGTTTATGTTCATTGCTTAGTATAACAGTACTGCCAGAAGATGGTAAAGGAGTAGCCCATCAGGCCATTAGGAGATCTATAAGTCAAAAATGAAATTCTGTATTCTACATCAAAATCCAACTGTCATACGTCTAAATATTTTCATAGAAGATGATATACACCTCCTCTGCTGATAGTTCTTTCCATAGTCCCAGTGATTGCTCATTTGGTATTTTAAATCCAGAAAGAAAACAGTTTTAATTCTTGTTACATTCTATGCCAGTCACTCAGTTCTGCAAGTAGGTGAACTATGCTTTTACAATGAGAGTTTTGAGTTAAAAGGCAGGCTGAGCCTTCATCCGTTCCTTGTTTTCCTGCCTCCATGTTGGGAATTCCCAGTGCGGACTGAAAGGAAACGGTAGGGAAAAGTGTCAGCAGCAGAATCTGGAATAAAATTATGTATCAATTTTTTTTTTTTTCTGAATTTTCTGGACAATGAGGAACCGAATGAGGAAATGGACAATGTCCAAATTCTGGCAATTCCAGGAAAGCAGATAGTGTTTGAGCATTGAAATGTGATCGCGCCTCCTGCTGACTTGTTACAACAGTCTCTGGAAGAGTTTTGATTTGTGTTAGTTGGCACTATCTCAAACAATTCCCAGGCATAATTTGGAAGTTAGAAGGTTCTAGGCTCTGTTCCCAAAAAGCAATTTGCTGCAGCCACCCTATTTTGAAGGCTAAGAGATTTTACTAGTATAGTCAAGAGCTGTTGATCTTGATGCTAGGGAACATTCATAGCACACAAATGCCTAATAATGTTATTCAGCTAGATTGGGTGTGCAGGACAGTCACTTGAAGTATTGATGTTCTGTGAGTTAGATATTGACTATTTATATAGTCTGGGTTCTTTAGTGTTACATTTTTATAACACACAAGCAGCATGAATATTCAAGATTGCATTGAAGTATATCATAATTGAAAGGATTCCATGAATATACACTTTTTCTTCCTCATTTCGATATAACAAGCAAATGTTTAAGGTGACATAAATAATTACAGGCTGGATTTTCAAGATGTCTAAGATGAAGGAAAGTATCATTTAGGGCTGCAGGCAATCGACTGGGCTGCTTTCAGGGCAGTGGCCTGGGACTTGTCTACCTAAAGCCAAGTTGAAACAAGTTGAAACACAGGAAGTTCCATCTCCATGTGAGGAAGTTCCATCTCCATGTGAGGAAGGACTTCTTTCCTGTGAGGGTGATGGAGCCTTGGAACAGGCTGCCCAGAGAGGTTGTTAAGTCTCCTTCTTTAGAGATCTTCAAAACCCACCTGGATGCAACTCTGTGCCAGGTGCTCTAGGTGTCCCTGCTTGAGCAGGGGGGTTGGACTAGATGATCTCCACAGGTCCCTTCCAACCTTAACTATTCTGTGATTCTGTAATTCTGTAAACAGGACTTGAAAAATTGCTGGGCATGCCGTGAGAAATTGCTGGATGTGACAGAAAATTGTTGGAGAAGCTGATGAATTTATAGATTCCATCATGAAAAGTGGTTATTTTCATAGGTGGTTATGGAGGAGTTATGTGAGAAATGTTCAGCAAGGCCAGCAGTGCCTAGGTAATGTTATCAGTACCATATAAATGTTATCAGCCATATAAAACCTAGATTACCTAGGTAAAGGTATGATAAATACTAAATGGGGGTAGAGATGTAGTAAAACAGGTACTAACAGCCAGCTATTAAGGGTGAGGATCACTGAGCACTGGAACAGCTTGTCAAGAGAGTCTTTGGAGTCTCTGTCCTTGGAGATACTCAAAAGCCATCTGGACAATGTCCTGGGCAATGTGTTTTCTGTGCTCCTGCTTGAGCAAAGAGGTTGGAGTAGATGATCTTCAGAGTTCCTTTCAAACCTCAGCCTTCTGTGACTCTGTGAAACACAATGGTTGTCCAGGCTAGCAAGTGAACATTGAGACACATTGATCCAGCATCCTGGCATCACGATGTTGGTGCCTGGTTACTTTCCAAATACTTGGTAACTGCATCTACTAAGGATACCAAAAAGTTTCAAACATTTTATATGTTACTACTTACTGAATTCAAAACAGGGAACTAAAACTATGAGAAAAAAGCCCAATAGTATTTATCTCTGATTTTAGAAGTCAGATTCATATGACATGGGCTGTCTACCACATAGAAGTTACATGAGGAGATTAGTTCATATGCAAGAATTTTATAGTAACTGCAAAAACATGGGCATTTCTAGGCTGCATATATACTTAAAAATATTGATGCAATATAGTGCTGAAAAATGTATTGTTTTTACAGTTAAATTATTGGAAGATCTTTGGCACATTTTAGGTCTGTGCCTCTCACCAGTGTCCAAACCCATGGCTGGATGTAATTCTGATATCTTGGAGAATGTATGGATGGAAAGACCGTTCAGAGTGGACAGCTTGCATATGGTCACTCTTGTTTTGAAGGTTAAAATAGCTTGATTGTGTGGATAAAAGTGAATACAACATGCTAGAAAACTGTCTTGTTAGTCTCAGTGCTTCCCAGGCATGTTTAATATTCTTGTATGCACCACTCAAGGTACGCATCTCAGGCTAGGTTAAATTGTACTTTAAAATGACATATATTTAAATGCTGATGTGAGGTCATACAAATCTTTATAAAAGGCATATGAATGAAAAACTATATTATATACAATGTCCTTAAATTCATTAGGGAGGAAATAATGCTTAATTTACCCTAAAATATATAACATAGAAGTAGATTAAATTATTTTATTTCATGGATTCACTTGTGTTGCCTGGTTTTTGGATGGCAGTTAGGATAGTGTCTCTTCATACTCATGCTAATATTTTCTCAGTATTATTTTAGCTACTCCTGTTAACTCATCAGGTTCATATTTTATGCTATAGAACAGTCATGAGTTTGATTTTCTTGAATCTGGTGTTTACAAAGCTAAATTTGGCATTTTTTTTTGAGATTGGATTCAAAATCATGTGACTACTATTTGAATTTTTAGCTACAATTATATACAGGAAATGGTTTATCTATAAATGATAAATAAAACCATTGACATTGTGAAATCCTATTGAAGCACACACATACACATATATATACATATATATGTTTGGCAGAGTGCTTGTAATTGCTGTCATAAATGTTTAATTCCTACAGAAATTAAACCAAGAAATTGAAGAGAAGATTTGGTAAATAACTGTTGAACTTTTAGCATTTTATTCCATATTCATCTAAATGACAAAAATGACTTTCAGACCCTGGTAGCGTTTGCATGATTTTTCTAAACATTATCCAATATCTATAACATCCAGCTTCAAGACGTTGCTAAATCATGTTTGCTAAAGATTGGAAAATAGCTGGTGCCAAAGCTATATTTATGCAAGTAATCTCTTAAAGAATTTTAAGTATAATTGAATGTTTACAGCAAAAGGATCCTGTATAATGATATGGTTGTGAGAAGTCCAACTTTAGAGATGTCTTACATTCAAATGTATAAATATTTTCATTTTAATAGAGTGTGCGGTTTATGGTCAATTCCTGGCAAGCATATATATCTTTGGGTATTTACAGATTTGGAAATTATTCAATTGCTGAAGATTTTTTCAATTAATCACTTCTTTTTGTAAAATATATGCTTTCCTGTGCTTTTAGTTCTTCTGATGTATTTTTTCTTTCATTGTGAAATAATTGCCAGAAAAATTTGAATACAAATTTTTCTAAATCAGCTTTCATAATTAACTGATCAAGAAGCTTTCTGCCTAAAAGAAGATGATCCTAGTGACTACTTTACAGATTATGCAGCAATTTCAGTGAACTGAGTTTCATAACTCACGTTTGCTTCTGCTTTTTTCTTTCCAAGGACAGTTCAACCAAGAAAAGCATCAGTCTGAAATCTGTGCCTATCCAATAATGTTAACCTTTCACTTTGTTCTCCTGCCTTCTGGAGGTTACAAGATTATGTTACACTTTTGACCATTTTTTTAATCAAAGACCAACTTATTTTTAAGCTTAGGAATAGCTTCTTGGATTCTTTTCCTTCGAACTTCACAGTGCAAATGAGCACTTAAGTGTTCTCTTGTTAATTTGTTTCCTTACCAAGATTTTCTCTGAATTGTCCAATTAATAATAATAATATTCATAAGCTTTTAAATAAAATGATTAATCAGTATATTTTGTATGTATAGTTAATGAAACCAGCCACCTCATATTTGTGCTCTACTAAATTTTTATACACACATGCACTAGCTGAGTGCTCTCTGTCTCAGCAAAAAAAAAAAATAGTTGCTTCAAATCATATAAGCTGTATCCCTGCACTTTTTCTGTTTGCTTATCTGCAGTTTCACACCTGACAGCCATGTTCGCATTTGCTTTCTCAGCGTAAAGATAACATTTACTAGTACCCTTTATACACACACACACATATATACATGCATATATATATATATATTCATTCCAATTGCAAACACACATCTACTCAGAAAATCTTCAACAAAATCTACCCAAACTAGAAAAAAAAATTGTTGTTTTCCTCTTTGCTCTGTCAAAGGAAAGAAAAAGCTTGTTTCATATCTCAGTCGTTTAGCAGCTAGGTACAAGAGAGGTGCATTAAGAAAATAAGCACGGTTTCATAATAGCATGATATGCAGCAATGCGATAATATTCATTTTAGCCCAAGCATAGACTCTCCCACTTAGATAACCCTAAAGATGAGGGTTACAAGAATTTTATTTCCTTCCCTTTCCCTGGCAAAGTGTTTGTCATCAGCAGCAGCATATGAGGGAGCACAGGGCAGAAGGGGAAAGCTAGTGCCTCTGGCAGTGGCAAGGTCTAGATAGGTCCTACTTTAGTTTGGAGCTGTAGGTACCAATTCTTTGTGTTAAATAAGTGTATTTAAAGAAAAGCATTACCTTCTCTTGCTTATTAGTCTTGGACATTTTTTCTCTCAATCTTTGTATTAAAAAAAGCCTTTTTTTTTTTTCTTTTTTTTTGTATTCAGGAAAATTCTTGTTCAGATTCTGACTTTAGATCTTACTCCATAATGTTTGAGAGGTTTTTTTTTTTTTTTTTTTTTTTTTTTTGAGCAAGAATCTTTAATAATTCCTAAAAATACACAACAGGTCATCCTCATCCAGGGCTAACCCCTCACCTGGGTGTAGCAATGGTAACTTTTCTTTTTTTGAATAGAGTAAGACTTCAGCTTTGGAGCTGTTGTGGCAAGACAAAACAAGAAGTATAAGACTAGCAGAGATCATTTGGACCACATTCCCTATGATCTTTTTTCATTATGTCTAATTGTAATTCATTGACATTGGTGTTTGCTGCTTGTAGGAATTATGCCATGCACTTTGCAGAGAGACTGGATTTGTCTTCTCTGCACTCCCTATTAAGTAGATGCAGACTGCAGTAAAATCCCTTCAAGTTCTTGGTTCCAGAAGATCCCTCCATTTCTTCTCCAGCCTAACTGAACCCAGCCCTCTCAACCTCTCTGCATGCATCTTGTGCCTCAGTTTCTCAACCGTCTTGGTGTGCCTCTGCTGGACATGCTCCAGTCTTGTCTCTCTTGTACTGGGGAGCCCTGAACCATAGATCACTGCAGATGGATCTTGTAACCATTGATCAGGGAGAATCAATCACTTTCCTTGCTGTAATGATTATAGTCTTGCCAACACAACCCAGAATGCTGCTGGCCTTTTTTACTGCAAAGACACACTGCTGGCTCATGTTCAAGTGGTTATTGTCCACAAAGTCCTTTTCTGTAAAGGCACTTTTGAGCTACTTGTCCTCCAGCCTGTACCGTTGCATGGGATTATTCTGTACCAGATGCGGGACTTTGCATTTGCCTTTCTTGAACTGAAGTAGGATCCTTCCAGCCCATGTCTCCAGCCTGTTTTTCTGAATAGCCTTGCCTGCTAGCAGTCACAGTTTGGCATGATTTGGTAATAAGAATATACAAAAAAGACCAGAGGACACCATTTCAAAAGCTTTGATAGAGTCAAGGTGTAAAACCTTCATTGCCCCCTTCATCCACAGATCCTGTTGTCTCATCTTGGATGGCTAGCAGGATGGCCAGGTATGGTCTACCGTTGGTACATCCATGCTACCTATTCCTCAGTGCTGCTGCTCCTTTCTCATGTTTCTACCCATCCAGAGAGGTTGTGAATACACAGTGCATTTCCAATGAAATGTTCACTAAATATGCAAATAAAGAATGTCTGCTGAGAACAAACTGCTGACTATGTCTTCATTCAGGATGATATTTCTAGAAATAAACAGTAGCAGCTCCTGCAGTACAAAGTGTATCATCTTGAACAAAGATCATCTTGACAGCCATAAATGTAATTCCCCAAGGAATGTTAAGAAGGTTAAGAGGACTTAGCTTATTCTAGGTTTGACCAACATAAAGGAAAAGAAAAGTCCAAACCAGATCAAACTGCATTTGTTTAATCTTAAAATAGACATAAGTGAGTGTTAGGGGAACCTGTCAAAGGGCTGGATGATCTGTGAATATAAAAGCAAGGCAGGGCCATGCCCTAGGGTAGATATTACAATACTAGTCTTTTCTTCGAATTTGTCAGGTAATCCTGTTTTGTTGGGATAATTGTGGGTAAGTGACAGTTGGCTGAAATAATATATGAGAGATAACAAAATAGTTTACCCTTCAGAAGGCTTTGGTCAGTCTGTCAGAATCAAATGCAATGAAACATCTGCACATGGGGGAACATTTTCTCTTTTACAGTATAATTAGAGGAAATAACTTTTTCTTTTTTTTTTTTCCCCCGGGACAACAGATGTGTTATTATATGGTTGAGGCACTGATTCAGAGCCTGATTCAGGTTCAGCTGAAGTGGTTTTATTTAATTTCAGTCAAGGCAGATCTGATCTCCAGTGGCTAAGATACTAATATGCTAGTCAAGGGCAGTGAAATAAGTATTTATTAATTAATATCCAGGAGAGGAGCTTCATGGAGTGAATAGGATGCATTTAGGAATGCTCATACTCTTGTCTGTAGGTGGCATCAGTGTACTGTATGTAAGTCAAAAATTATTAATTATGCTGATAAATCTTGCTTTCCTGACTTCTGTTATCAAGTAATCTACCTGAAGAGTTGAGAAAGTGCTCTGGCATTCAAAGTACCAATTTCTGAAAGAAAATGCAAGGCAACAGAAAAAAAAAAATATGTGTTTTGTTTGTTTGTTTTATTCCCTTGTAGATAAACATGGGATCCCTTCATATTGTTGGTGTCAGCATTTTTCTTAAATGTTGTCTAGCAAGTGCCCAGAGAGAGAAGTTGAATATTTATTGATTTTTTTTTTTTTTTATGTAGGGTTATAATAGTGATTTTTTTCTGGACTCTGTTTTACAAAGGCAGAAAGTGAACTTTTTGTTTTAATCTAGAAACTATACAAGTATGCTTATAAAATCAAAGGGAAGAAGAAATATTTCTCTTACTCCTCTCACCTTCCTAAAAGTGAATGTCTTTTAAAATGGTTAAAATATCAGTGAATAGTATTTTTAAATGACATTTTAAACAGTAGAGGTTATGTCATACTGTAGCCTATATTACCTGTCTAACTGGGCTCTGGGCACTAGTCTTTTTGAGTGTTAGTTGTGAAATCCCTCTGGAACACATGCTACAGCTTACCACCAGGTGGAAACTGGTGACCAGTCAGGCTCCACTTTTGACCTGCAATGCAACAACAAAAAGATTAGCAAGCTTTAAAAAATGCTGAAACATGCTGCCTAACCTCTGAAGCCATGACCCCTAAAATTATATGGGGAAAAAGTATTCACAGATGTGCAGTTCATCTTAAATACTGCTCACAGAATGATAGAAACAGTGAGACACTTTTTCTTAGGAAAAAAAAAATGGTGTTTTGAAAATCTGGGAATCAGTATTCTTAAGAACAGAAGTTTACTGTTCCTTTTTAACCCACATAGCTAATGGACAAGAAGGATGTGTTACCAAACTCTATTACACGTTGGGATGAGCAAGGACTTGGGAGAGGACAGGCACTGCCCTTTGGAAGAAATGCTTGTAGAAATAATCTGTCCCTTTATATTGTCTGAAGTATTTAAAGTGTCTTCCTAAACAATTCTTATGCTTTCAGACCAGAATTCACAAAATCTTCATTATTTTGTATTAGACTGAATACATTTAAAGTACGCGCAAGGTTAATAGGTAGGATCAAGGCCATTTTCAGGCTGGTATAGCAAGCTACTTCCACCCAGTGTAGTAAAAGCAAGACAAGAAGTTCTCAAGAAATTCTCTGAACTCTGTGCCAGCACAGCCAGCACACTCCTTTCCTCCTCTTTTCCATCAGCTCTGACCCTTTAAGTGCAGCAATGATCAGCATTCCCATGCTGAACCAGTGATTTGCACGGGAGGATGAACAAGTGATTTGATTCGAGTTTGCTACCCAGAAAACCAGAATATAACTCTACCAGGCAACTGGGCAATGATCCTTGCTACTGCTTAATTTTTAGAAGGAGAGGGGGTCTACACAAGATGTCTGAGGCTTTTACATGCCAGCAACTGCATCAAGGAACACATACTTTGCCCTTAAATCCTTTAAAACCATTCAGTAAGTCAAGTTGTTGTAGTCAGGAAAGTCTGAGGAAGTCTAAAAGCCAGAAGGGTAGGTGTCTCTGATGGTGCCAGAATCTTAGTTATACAGACAACTTAATCAGACCTGTACTAGCCAGACAGGATTGGAAGAGGTCCACTGTGGAAGAAACCTCAGCTCTGTGCTGTCATGGAAAGCTAAATCATATTGCAAAATGACTGTTGTATGTTTATCAAGCTCTGTGTTATGGGCACATTTGCTGCTGCTTATTCTCTCTGCTCTCTTGAAAGATGCATTTTTTTGTTTGTTTTCTCAGTGAAGTTACTATAAAGAATTTGCTCTCAACCAACCCAAACCTACTAAAACACAATTTGTCTGATTTCTATCATTTGACTGATAGAAAGCACTCAAGTTTATAGGTTTTCTTGCATTCTGGGCACTAAGCTTTTCTAGGTCCCCACCATTTTGATTAACCTCCTTTGTAAACCTGAACAATTCAATAATGAATAGTTAGCATTGTAACATGACGCAAGTCATGAAAATGCCTTTAGTTCATGTAGCATCACTCATTCTCAATAGGTCAAGATGACATTTTGTGCTACTTCAGCTGCTGATATTCAAAATAGCTCCC
The DNA here is from genome assembly GCA_013398735.1 of Nothocercus julius. NCBI lineage: Eukaryota > Metazoa > Chordata > Aves > Tinamiformes > Tinamidae > Nothocercus > Nothocercus julius. Next base: position 3,083,637 of record VZSV01000013.1, read on the forward strand.
TGAAGAAGTAGACCCATAACTTCTCTTAGGGTTACCATTTCTTAGTATACTGGATTGTCTCTGTTCCTTTTTATTTAATCCCAAGATGGACAATATTGTCTAGTGCCAGAATTTCCCATTTATAGTTTCATATAGCTTTTGCCATCCCCAAATGCCTGGATTGCTGGGGCATCTTTAATCTGCTTTTTCTTTCCCCTTACCTGACAGTTAAGATAAATGGCTATAATCTATCAAGGGTATAGTAGAAGGTAAATTAATTCCTAATAGTCAGCATTTGCTGATTGAAGTGAGGTGGTATAGACTTTATTTATTTTTTTCATTGTACCTTGCAAATGTTTTAGGAGTTTTTGAAAACAAATACCGTGCCACTTGCTCTTGAGAACTGTAAATATACCTGTTCAGTGTAGTGTCAACAAATGCCCAGTGGGTTATACAGAACACCAGCTGTGCTATATAAATTTACAGCAAATAATTGGGACAGAGATTGCGGCAATCTTTACAGAAAGAAAAAATAGACAGGTTCTTTATAATCCCTGTACACGCTCTAGCATAATGGAAACACAAGTATTCTGGTCACAATTTCAGCATATTAGGAGGAACGATAAATTAAATAAGTGTGTTAATTTCTTCTACATTTTGTCACAGCCTTAACCTCCTAGCAGCTCTCAGAATGTTGTGTCCTAGAAGCTGCCTGCTTTATTCAATACACTCAGGATTTGAGAATGTCATCAGTACAGAGGAAGAGGCCCTTCAGTCACATCTGCCAGTCTGTGAAGCTCATAGGGGACTTCCCAGTGCACCACTTGCATCTTTTCTTATAGCACTCTTGTGCTCAGGCTTCCGTTTAGCAGCTCTATTCACCTCACACACTTCTTTTCTATATCCTGAGAGAAAGGATTGTTTTCACAGGAAAATAGCCAAGGTCATAGATCTTCTTTTTCTCGTTAATAAACAGAATGGAATACACTCAATAGAGCAACCTGGGTTAGCTAAGGAGAAAGGATTTAATTTAACCAGTGCACCAAGTTCTCATCTGGTATAAACCAGCTACATGAATTTACAGCAGATAAGAAACTTGCCAAAGTATTACAAGATTCTGACTCTCTCTCTCAAAAAAAAAAAAAAAAAAAAAAAGGAAAAAAAAGTTCCAGACTGATAATGACATACTCAAATTAATAAAATAACTAGGACTACTGGGTTGACAAGTCTAATTTTGCTTCAGTCATTCTTTCTGAAAAGATCATTTTCTTAGTTCATTCATTTGGCCTGGTCACTCTCAGTCTTCCGTCTTTGTGTCAGATCCACTTTCTCCATCACATCTCAGATAATACATGTGTTCATTAGTGCTGCTCTGGAATTTTATAGCAACACAGAACATGCTGATTTCAGCAACATGCCAAAATATTTAAATAAAACATATCTGGCAAACTGCTTGAAATAAGTCTAAGCTACCAAGGTCTGTACCTTTGGTAATATGTCCATGAGGCTGTTGGTATGCTTGAACACATAGGTGATATGGGTGGTCGGGGTCCTGAGCACAAGATAGCAGGTAGGTATAGACATATGTTCATGTAGTTATCTGAAGACGCTCTAGGATAACTTGAATAACTTCACTTGATTAGATTTATGTGCAGTCACAGAGCACAGCAAAAGAAAATTAGAATTAAGATCAAGAAATCTTACAGCTCATTCACTGTTTCGAGATGTTGCTGCTGGTCCCCATTGGCATGGTCTTGCTATGCCAGAGCCATGCAGCAGAAACATAGCAGTTCTGCTGCCATCCGCTTTCTTTATGGTTGTAGGCCTAAGCATTTAATTTGTCTTACGTCTTGATTGGTCATGCTTTAAAATCCACATTCATATTGACTTATATGCATTTTGGCTTTTTTTCTTCAGCTCTGTCTCTATCATCTTGTAATATCACTGACATGACTAGGTTTTATAAAAAAAAGTATGAGTGGATCTAAAAAGTGGATTCCATGAATATTTCACTGTTCATCATTAGCAGTGAATGAATTGTTTTGGCTGTGTAGAAAAACTCTGTATTTAGGTGCATTGTTTTAGGAAAGATTTATGATGAGTTACTTGTTTATTTTAAAAACGTCAGGAAAAAAAATCTATTTTTTTCCATCTATTATTCTAAAGTAAATATTTGTTCTGGTTTCTGACCAGTTTTGCTTTGATTTATTGAAGTAGGTCAGAAACTATAAAGATAGTGTTAAATGGAAGATATCAGAGTTATTTAGCAAAAAGACAAATTGCAGCTGTTCATTTTTTACTCAGCAATATTTGCACTATATAATGAATTTTTTAGCCTTGCTTCAAATTGCCAGTAAAGATAATTTTGAGACACAAGACATGAAAAAGGTCTAGATCAATCTCACTGTAGATGTTTCAGCTCCTTCATGCTTTTCCATGGTTTTGATAATTTAGTCAAGAGAATAAAATATAGAAGTACCAAAGTGGATCAAACTAGTGGGTTCTCTCTTCAGAATGGACTGAGGCTACTAAATTATGAATTTGCATAGCTGTTCAGACAGCTTCTTTTAAACATTCCTGGTCATTTTCCAGACTAGGTCTTATAGTT
>VZSV01000013.1:3087063-3131241 GCA_013398735.1 Nothocercus julius
TTTTCCTTTTCCTTTTCCTTTTCCTTTTCCTTTTCCTTTTCCTTTTCCTTTTCCTTTTCCTTTTCCTTTTCCTTTTCCTTTTCCTTTCTTTCCTTTCCCTTTCCCTTTCCCTTTCCCCTTTCCCCTTTTCCTTTTGCTTTTCCCTCTTCCTTTTCCCCTTTCCTTATTTCCCATGTTAAATTATGAAATTTAATGTTATTATGGAAAGAATTTTTTAGAAAAGTCTTTCTCCTTTATGGACCTCATTTTATTCAGTACTCTGAAGGTGTTTATTTGGAATCTGAGAAAGCCAAACTTTGTAATACTGTACGGCAATATAATATGTAATGAAGAAATTTGAAATTCCCGTGCACTCTATCAAACCATTATTAAAGTCTGTTAGTATTTATTTTTCTCAAGCAGCTTTAATTGATGAGAATGCAAAGACCAATTTAAGCACGTTTTTTTTCTGTTTGGTTCAAGTTTGTGCTCTAAGAACCATGATCTTTGTTTTGCCTTTTTCTACCGCACAGATTATGACATGGCAGAGTCAGCTGTGAGGAAGTTTCTATGAGGAAAAAGGTTGCTAAGAAATACATCTTTTAACCAAAAGATGTAGATAGAGAGAAGAGCCAAGAGAAAAAGTGTCTCTGTTGGCCTCTGGGATAAAAAGACTCAGATGATAATTCATCTTAATAATTGCAGTCCACTTACTATGATAGAATAAATATATTCACTCAGAAGAAGGCCAAATGTTTTAGAAACTCTCCTCGGAGTTGTGTGTGAACCAGAACATGCTGGGCTAATAATTTAAAATGACCGTACTAGGGAAACTAGTTTGGTTGACTCTTCTACTTAATGTGCCTCAGAAGCCTGAAGGCTTAATGCTCACTATAATGCGTACAACCTCTTACAAATTAAAACTATTTCAGATGGACAAGTTAAAAATGTAATCCAAGATATTGCTAAGTCAAAGGTCATGGAGAGAAGCTTTATTAAATCAAATTATAAACTGGGAAACATAGACAGGTTTTTGGTATAGATCTGAAGCAATGGGTCAAATAGAAATTATGACCTTCCCCACAGAATAAATATGGCTGATACTCATTTTAACTATTTTGGCCTTTGCCAGGAAACTAATGAAATATGGAAGATATGAGAGATATATATGTATATGAGAGATATATATGTATATATCTTTTTTTTTTTTTTCCAATTTTGTACCTTACACAACTTGTAGAAACATTCTCCTAAGTATATGGGTAAAATAAAGGACTCAGCATTCAATCTTCAGGGATCTCTCATTATATGTATCTTTTAAACATAAGTTATTTTAACAGTTATTTGTGTTGTAAAATAGCCAGAAATACTCTGAAGGAATACAAAATTTTCTTCAAAATGTCAACAAAACTGTCTGTCTGTCTGTCTGCCGATCTATGTATCTATGTGTTTTATTTTATTTTATTTTATTTTATTTTATTTTATTTTATTTTATTTTATTTTATTTTATTTTATTTTATTTTATTTTATTTTATTTTATTTTATTTTATTTTATTTTATGTGAGATTGTATTTAAGACTATTGTATTTTTTTATTGAATATTCCTTCCATATTGAGGTCTGCTTTCTGGTTCTCAGTACAAAATATTTTCCTGTCAAACATCACCGAGACTTTTTCTTTCTAGCTTTTGGTGTAATAGGAATGGATTTAATGCTTGTAGGCAAATACTGTGAAATAACTGCACATATTTAAAAGATATGCACACACTATACTTTTAAGTCGAATACTCACACTTTTTTGTTGGTTTGTTTTGGCTACTTTTATAAGAAAAAAAATAACAAGACAGAACGCATCATCTGCTAGCAAGGGAACTTTAAATATTTCATTTTTTCAGCTAGATTTGATGACATGGTTATGCATACAATTTGATCCATATAGTTATTCTGAATGAACATATGAATGAGACTTCTCATAGATATAGATGAATTAAGATACTGTTTGTCAGAGTAGTTGCTACACTTTTGATCAGAAAAAAATGTTTATTTGTTTTTTTCAGGAGAGTTGGAAAATATGTATCTTATTAAATCACAAATTAGGCTGTAGAATTCAATGAATCCTGTCATAAATTGTATTCAAAGGACATCTAACCATGCCTTAGAGTAGGAGAAATAGAAGTAGGGTTCTGCAACAGTAAGCATAGTAGATAAAGAAAAATGTGTTATATTTAGCAGAGAGGACTCTGCAATTCATGTAGAAAATTCAATGGATATGTTACACTCTGGTGTAAATGTAATAAAATTTAATTCATTAACACTGCACAGAAACTTTTAGATTCTGAGCTGGAGGGAACCACGTGATGTGTTTACATTACATGTATAGAGATACTTGGTTCTTGGTACTGCCGGGTAAAACCAGTAAAAAAGAGTATTTGGGACCTCTGAGTTTATAAGTCCTGCCAAAAAGAAAAAAAAAAAATCCTGTTAAGTACTTCAGACCTAATGTGCTCCCAATGGCATTAGCCTTTACTATAACTAGCTTAAATCCTTACTAGCTGACTGGCAGCAGCATATTGCTTCAAACATACTTGAACAAGATAACCAGGAGAGGAATTGTATTCTTACAATAGCCCAGTGGATGAAGCCCGTGTGAAACGGAAGACCTTCACCAGCTTGCATGGGTTGGATTCCAGATCTCACACTTTCCAGGAAATTACAACAAAAACAGCCCTGCAATTGTTTTGTCAACTGGTGTTAGGAAGGCAAATTGTATTGGTACTACTGAAGCTGGGCCATGGTGTCTTGCCCAGAGAACAATGAGAAAAGCAGGCAAGAAACAGCCCCGATGTATAACCAGTGTGACAGCGGTTGTGCTATGATAGAGAATCTAAAAACTTTCTTATATTTTGACTGAAGAGCTTGCTTTCTCAACGGTTGTTCTTATGTGTTGTGTTTTGGGGTATGTGGCTTTTCTGTACCCCCTGAAACAGAAAGACTGGATAGAGTCATACTTTCTTTGAGTCTTTTTTGGTTTTCAAGGAAGATATACTTGAGATCTGTGGGCTTGGAAGTGGCTGAATAGGCACATGCTGGCGTGCAAACCTGGCACTGCTCACAGCGTTAGCATTACAGGCCCCATAATACTGACAGTATCTGGCAGCCAACATATCCTTGCAAAGCTGGAAAAATTCAAACCTCGGAATTTTGTTTCTATTAGAAAGTCAACAAAGAGTGCTATTATATCTAATCAGTAGATCATTCAGAGAAATCCTTATCATATAATAATTATTTTTAATTTATTCAGCAGAGGTTCAACATATAAAAATATACTTAATAAGTCTACACACATAAATACATGTATGGAACTTTGGTGGTGTCTTGGAAAAGTCTAATTTTCTTTAAACGTCATTTATCTATATTGATTTCAAATGAGCTTGTTCAATGCTTCATTTCTCTAACTGCTGAGGGTATGGTCCTGCTTTCTTAAGAGGACATCTTCCTATTGATTTAATAGAACAAGATAGTCTTGCCTTTACTTTGAACTGAATCTAACACAAATTTAAGGATTAGGACATATAGTTATATTTAAAAGATATTAATATATTTATTTTATTCATTCATTTATTCATTAGTTATTTTTTACGTGCGTAGCAAACATACATCTGGAATTTAAATTCATGGTTTTTTTCCATAAGGCAGGATCATCTTGTTGGGTTTTGGTGACAACGGTTTTCATATATGAAGGGAGTTTTTACAAGTGGAAAGATAAAAAAGCAATTACAATAATTATATTTGTGATGCAGAGCAACTTTGTTTTTGGATGTATGAAAGTATGTCAAGATAAATGTGCACATGCACTATATGCATTCCCCAAAAAAACTTTGATGTGAAAATATAAAGTGATGAACACATCGTATGTAATGAGTTTGCATTGTAAAGAGTTATAGTTAATTCATATATATTTAAACTATAAATATGGCTATCATGGCTTATGGAGAATAATTTGCAATAAATAATTTCAAAGTCAGATTTTCTTTACAAATTTATTCCATCTTCCTCTTTTTTTGAAAATTGAAACCTTCAGGACTAAACCATTTCTTGCTAAATGTAATCAAAAGCATTAATACCTTTTTCTTTTTTTAAAATATGATTTTTTAATTCATGGAAAGGAGTAGATTTACATTTTAAAGGGACATCATTTTTAATTTTTAAGCTTTTTTTCTTATTTTTTCTTATTGCTTACTAGTTTTTCTTTAGTTATAGTTTTCCTTATTGCTCATTACAAAATTAAATAGATCAAAATAGACAAAGCTTATAACGGCCTTCTTTTTTATGATCTATAGCATCCTGCTTTTCAGCTCACTGTTCATTTATTGTAGTGATTTTATTTGCAGCTCACATTGTGATAAACACTACTGTATTTCATGGTTTGCATGTAGAAAACAAATCTTATATTTATTCATTATGTAAGATACTATGCAGGACCTGCAGCTGTGTTCCAGCATGTGCAGAAAATAAAAAAGCATAACCATCGTTCCACAAAGCTTAAATTTAAAAGTGATATATTACATAGCAAATACTCTTTTTCAACTCTAGGAAGAATCTGGAGTGAGAACGGATCATAATCAGCAAGAGGCAAATCTGTGTTTATTCAGTTTTTGCTGGTTTTGATGATAATGGTATTTTAGGTAGAAGGCGTTTTTTATACATATAAAAATGATGTTGATAAAACTACCGCTCAACATTCTTCAGAGAATATATATTTTTTATAAGCAGCATGATGCAAAAGGTTAGCAAGGCAAAGGTCAGTAGTAGAATGTGGGGCCTTAAGGTTTAGGAATATAATAGAGGAAAATGAAGTTCAGAGAGATCATTCAACTACAATAGAGATATAAAGAAAACCTTAGGGGAAGGGGTTGAAAATGGATCATCTAGGCAGGAAGCTACTGTTATCCTCTGTGACCATATTTCTTTCCCATGTGGTCAGAAATTCAGAAGGAGTTCCAAAGGCTGCTTGTGTGATATCTCATTTAATGAATAGGTCAGAGAAGGACAGAAGAAGCCTTTACAATTCTGCACCTCATTGTAGTCAATGCACCATCAAAGACTCCTGATGAAAGATGTGGAGTTTCAATTGTTCTCTAAAGACTAAAAAAGGTCTCTGCAGGCATTTGAAATGAATAGGACTGGGGAAAATTAGAAGTTTGCTAAAGAGTAGATTGCAAACTCACGGTCCTTGCTAAGGAATAGTTCAAAATGTGATTTGACCCTGCAGGATATAAATATTCTCTTTTCTGTTAAATTTCCTACCTAGCTAACTATGCATTTGCTTGCTGTTTGACGTTGCAGGTGGAAAGATGTATGTGATTTTCTAAAATGCACATGAAGAGAATATGATCATCAAGCAGAGAGGTTGTATTCCTCTTTATAAAATTTAGCGATATTGTGTTTGGTTTTCAATGCTCAGCCATCAGAAAGATAGGACCAATGTACAGAAAATTCAAAGTATTTTTGACTAATAGGATGTGATAACATTTTTCTTGTATTTCAAGATAAAAGATTTTTTTTTTTTTCAGTGTGTTGCAGGGAAGATAAAAGTGATGAAGTTAAGAAAGTTAAATCTATCCCCATTCTAATATTAACTAGAATCAAAACAGAAGATGGAACTATATGAATAGTTGGGAAATAATGTTATGGTAGGCCTATCCTTTTTGTTGCCCTTTGATTCTCTTTTTCTTGTTAAACGTAATTTTATGTTTTATTTTTTAAAAGATCATGTATTTCAGGTGAGGGTAATCCACAGAGATTCTTTCAGCTAAGATTTATTAAAAGAGCTGTCATAATTTGTTTTGATCTTGGCTATAAGCACCTGCCCATTTAGATTTCTGCTAGAGTTATGGATGCAGAATAAAAGATAAGGTGAAAGCCTAATAATACCTGCATAACCAAAAAGGAGCATGGCTTATTCTAAGAAAACATGCCTTCTTCTGAGTACCTAAATGGAAATCAGGTGATAAATGGTGTTCAAGTAAAGATAGAGTTGCTTTACAAATGAGGCATTTTAAGAGAAAGGTACTACCTTTAGTTCTGGCTATATTCCAAACAGTTGTTTCAGCTCTTAAAGATTTTATTGCCAGTTGGAATCATTTTGTTAATCTTTCAAGTACTGAAAATAAAGAGCAGATGAGTCCATGATGTGCCCAATTATCTACCACCTTAAATAGCTCTATTAGTTGAAATAACAGCAGGAATACTAGATGGCTGTTCTGTGGAAACTGTTGCTTTATGGCGGCACATTAGGACAAGTTCTCTTTCCCAAATTCCCTTTTCTCAAATGAATCTCACAAACTTAAATTTGAGCGTGGAGGGATATCCTATTACTATGAGTTTTTCCTAATAAAGAAAATAACATGGACCTTTTGATTATATTGGATAACACAAAAGTAATTTTTTCATCACAAAAAGTGAATTTAAGAAAAACTCTTTAAACTCCTATTCCAATCATAAAAATAGATGTTGCCATGTTTCCTAAGTGAAATTCGACTACAAACAAACAAACAAACAAAAATTATTGATGGCAGCTTATATGGCTTTACACTGGCAAAATAATGCAAATGCTCGACAGAGTGTTCATTACTAAATTGTCTATTAGACTGGAAATTATTATGAAAATTGCCAGAAAAGTATAATGGAAAATGGAATTGCTAAATGCTAGCACTCTTTTTCAAAAATACCTGTTAACAGATGAATCTGAAAAATCCACATTATGGCTTTTGTTCTATAAAATGGCAAAATAACAGAAGTAGATGTAAGAAGAGCAACAACAGCATGAGGCATCATAAAAGCACCCGTAATTGATCTGAAAGGAGAACATGAGCGTGAGAAGAGCAATGGGAAACACGAAACCATAACTGTCTGTGGAGGCATTCTGAAAGAACAGAGGTGGCAGAAACACCTTTTTATAATTATCTTGCTATGTGTCTTTTCTTGGCCATGTCTTTTTGCAGCATACCTTAACTGTTCTTCCTGGCACTGTAAGGCTGCGTTACATACAAACGAAGCCTTATTGTAATTAGAAGTAATAATTATTTGCAGCAAGGAAATCTCAACAATTCATTATTAACTTTGGAACTCAGTGAAACCACATTTACCTTGTTGCCTATCATCTCTGGAAACAGAAACATCCTTGCATCTTACAGAAAGTTAAAAACAAATATCAAAATGTTTTTTAGGATGTTTGGGTTTGTGCTTGCATTTAATGCAGCTTTCCTAATGTAATCTTTGTTTTGCTGTAGTGTTTTAAAACACAGAATGCATTACAAGATAGAAACAGTAGTAAGAGCTTACTACCTTAATGGGTTGTACTGGAGATTTAGCTTTTCCAGTTGCTTGCTTTTAGGGACACTACCATCTAGGAGAGTTATGAGGCTGTATTTAGGTGGCCGCCTGCAGGCGGTTTGCTATCACAAGAGCCTGCATCACAAAGTACTGGCATAGCATGAATGTCATCCACTAGATATGGGCTTTCTATAGAAAAGCTTGGTCTCAGTCTATATGAGACTTGTAAGGACCTTCTCTCTGAAACTTCTTTCAAAACTTGACTTCTTGGACCCTAGAGTCAGACCAACTGCAACATCAAGGGTTCTGGGAAGATGTGTAGTGCCATTTTGTACCTGCATGGAGATTTTAATGATGATAATGGTAAACTAATGTGAGGCTGAACTGAACAATGAGAGAATTCTGCAGAACAGACAAAAATCACAGACTACTAGAGCAAACGGCCACAAACTGAAACACCAGAAGTTCCACAGGAACTTAAGGAAAAATTTCTTGCCAGTGAGGGTGACAGAGCCCTGGCACAGGCTGCCCAGAGAGGCTGTGGAGTCTCCTTCTCTGGAGATCTTCCCAACCCGCTTGGACCAGGGGGGGTTGGACTAGATGATCTCTAGAGGTCCCTTCCAACCTTAAGCATTCTATGATTCTATGATTCTATGATTCTATTACCAATAGTTGACAAGGTATATGCAAATATTAAAAAGTTCCCCATAATGCAAATGGTAAAACCTTGCCCCATAACACCTCCTTCTCATCAACTTACACGAGATCTATGCTGTAAATGGTGCTAATGTCTTGGTCTGAGTTAAGCACCCTGTGACCTCCATCTTCTTCTTTCTAATGCCTATACCTGCCTTAAAGAAAGCAGACAGCTATACTAGTTGGAAAAATCCATTTAAATATTTGTTTCCATGGCCCAAAGTCAAATAATCTTCTGGCACATTGCCGAAGTATAAGGCTCAATGGGCCTTTAGATAACATGCAAATTTAATTTCATTGCTGCAAAGAGGAAGAAAAGAAAGAAGTGTGAAAAGCAAAAATATACAAACAGACAGACTGTGCTATGTTAGAACCTGAAAAGTTCATCTGAAGGAAATAAGGAATAATAAACAAATCAGGCTAGAAAGCTATAGAAGTACCTGCCTTTCTTGACAACCAGAGACTCATGAAGGCTATGAAGGCAGTAAATAAGAAGCAAACCAGATTCACTCACGGTAGATCCATGCTTGGGCACTAGCAATTTCTCCCATCTGTTATATCGCTGTAGAGACGGAGGTGGAGTGTGAGGTATCTGGGAGCAGTGTGATAGATGCATTTAAAAAAATACCAGAAGAAACAAAATGTAGTCACTGTCAAGTCTTCTTATAGATGAGCACTTTACTGGGGAAAAAGCTTATAAAACCATTTATCTAGTCTGGGCATAGATGTAACCAACCTTCAAATGGCTACAGAAGAGATATATTCATGTGAATATAGATTTTGTGGATGGAAAAAGTGACACAAAAGGGTGAAGGAACATGCAAAAGAACTGCTATGCCTTGGGACCCTGAGCTCTTTTTGATTGTGAAAATTAGGCAGGATCGGGCCAAACAGAATAAAACATCATGATGGGGACTCCCATATTCCATCTACGCTCTTATCAGTTCACACAAAAACATATATAAAGGAAGGAAAACAACAGTTGTGATGTTGCTAATCTTCAGTTGTTCAACTGAAGTTGAATAGTTTCAGTTTCCACCTACGAAATGAGGAGGGAAATCCTGAAACCAGTCTTAGCTGGAGGACTGCTCCTTGTTTAAGTATTCCCTACAAATAAACCCACAAAAGTCTTTTTGTCCCTCAGAGTCATGTGCAGGCTCTTTGGATATAAGGGGGGCAGTATGGAATGAATATGAAAAGAAAAAGGCAGATGGGTAATTTGAAAACCATTCGCTGACTTACTGACTTAAGAGGGCTGTTTCTGGGCCCAAGTGAAACATCACATGTCAAAGAATTTATCCGAATGATGCTTATGCTCTATAAACACTTTCATTATCTTCTTTGTTGCACACTTATTTTGTTTGTAGTGTTAGTAAAGCAAGTTCTAATCAATGAAAAAAGACTCTTCAATGCCAATAGGTTTTGGTGCACCTCCAGTGGTGAAAGAGTACGTGAAATGGAAAATAAGGTAAAATCTCATTCTTGGTTTTACCAGAGCAGTCATGAGGCTTCTCAGTAGAGTAATGTGTGCTGTAATGCTGAAAATTTGCATTGACCATTCATTAGACCTAAGATCCAAGACCAAGCATTTGCTTGAAAATCAATAATCCTGTCATTTAGTCAGAATTTGAAGCAAGGTTGAATAATACCTGAGATACCACTATATTCTATATTTTTACAATCATTTTCATGTTTTTTTTAACAAATAAAATAATTTTTATCACTACCAAGTAGTACACTTTATAGTGAATCAAAAACAATTAAATTTATTTATTTAACTTAAATGGGAAAAAAAATACATGCTATTTATTTTTACTTGAACTAAATAATATGTTTTTGCGCAGCAGAAATGAATGCACCATATAACTCTTTGTCCTTTGGAACTGTGAACATTGTATTCACAGTGTGTCCCACTAGTTAGAAAAATCTACAATACAGTTCAGACATATGCCGATTTTTTTTACAGCAACAACTGATAGAGTAGGCCATTGTTTCTTGTGAATTTAATTGAAATATGCCTCTGAATAGAAATGGTTGTTCTCCTCCTGCCCTTTATTGGTTTGAAATTAATTACTGGCATGATGACATCTACAAATAGGCTGTGATAGCCAATAATGTCTTCCACCAATAATGAATGAACAGAAAAGTTTAGTTAGGTGTATTTTTTAAGGGCTTTACATGGCATTTGAGTGCCTTTCACAAAATACAATTTTCCTTGAAATATCACTCTTCTCTCTTGCTTTTGTAATGTCTGTGCTCTTCAGCCTACAATATTTTATGGATTTTTTTATTATTATTATTTTTAACATTTTATGTTATGTGAGTGTTATAATTCTCTGAAATATATTTCAAATGGTCAGTATTCAGATGATCCATGTTGGAGACAAACACATTAAGATATTCAAAGACCCCAAGTCTAGAGAGCTATTTCTTGGTCATAATGCTTTATTGTACACAATCACAAAATGTGGTGTGCTTGGCAAACCCTACATTGGTTTCTGAAATTACTGTGCTACCAGTATGTTCCAATCAATGAGAACCTCTGAGCCATGAACTTTTATTGATTTCTATTCTCCTGGGTAACATAAGTGGCCTTCCTTAAGTATTCCAATTTCACTATCATGATTTTTTTTTTTTTTTTTCTGAAAACACATCTGAAAAGTAACAGGTGTTTATTTACGCAGTTGCTTTGCTGTCCAACTTTTCTAGAACCTGAAACAAAATTAGGTGCTATAGTAGGAAAAGAAATGCTATGATAATCTTATCCTTGATTCTAAGGCGTTTGATTAGGAATCCTATGCAGAACGGTCTTCTGAAAAATTGTAGTATCATGTTAAAGCTGTTCAACCTTTTTTGAAATGCTTACTTTGTCATTCTTTCAATTGCAATATAATGTTTTCATTAATTTAAAGGGAAGAACTGACAAAATAAAATTGTAGTCATACTACTGCATTAATTTTATTTAAAGATAATAATTAGAAGAGGGTATTGCAGCTTGACAGATCAATCCTATTCAGTTATGCTAAAGACCATAGGAAACATAGCTATCTACCATACAACTTACTTTTTTGATGCATGGGATTCAGTGAAACAATCCTCCAATATCCCTTCTGCTAGACATGCTGACAGTGCTGAAGAAACTATTTTGTAAAAAGTAAAATTTATCAGGAAATCTGGAAATCCAGATTTTGTTTCTGATTCTGATTGAAGTTTCTTCAAAAAATTATTTGCCTCATGTTGAGCAAAAGAAAAGCTAATTCAGTTGCTTTTTATTTATTTTTTTTTCATATGCATTGAGGAAGGTCTCATAGCTACTGGAATGTAATTATTTTAGGTATTTTCACTCCTGCAATATGGCTGATAAGGAAATCTTGGAAGAGAAATGGAGCGAATTAGCTTCCACAGGGCTTTGCACTTCACAGGTTTGTCTGTTTGAATGGAACCGCAGTGCTCAGAAGTTCACATTTACTCATTTAAAAGAAAGCTGGATATTTCAACATGAATAATTAGATGCCTCCAACAGGACTTGGTCAAGGTCACAGAAAGTCTGTGACAGAGCAGGGAATTAGACCAGGCATTCCTTTAATTCTAGATCAAGTCTGCCATCATGGACTGCCTTTGCCTGCAGATACTCAGTCAATCCCTATCTCTGCCAGAGATTTGCCGCATCACAAGTCTGTTAATAAATTTAGCTGCGCTCCACAAAAGGATTTACAGGCACATGTAAGAAACTGTGAGCATCAAAATACCTACCTTGGCACCGACACTCATCAGAAAATTTAACTAGGATCCTGAAGTTCTGCTTCTATATATAAGCAAAATTATCATTATATTAGGCAATTTCATGTTGAGCAGATAAGTGATTATGTCATGTCAAATGCCAACAATCACCCTTAAATTAGTTTTTTCTTCTTACTAAATCCTCTTAGGGCCCTATCTGAAGGCATATTCTCAACACATCTATCAAGCACTTTCTGGATGAGCACCACACCTAACATAATAGTATTAGTCACTTTTATTTTAAAAAAATGACAATAATTGCCACTTACCCTGTTTATTCTGTTCCCTAGAATAATTTCTGACTAGCTTAGTACTGTAATGAAAATCCCATTTCTAATCCAGAAATAAAAGTTATTGTATCTTACCTGTATTTTTCTATGATGGCTTAGAGCAATTTTTAGCAAAGTGTCTTCTTGCTTTATTTTGTTATATATTGTATATAACAGAACAAAGACTATTGAATTGAATTATTTACAGTATTCTAAATGGTTTTCTGGAACAAATTATGACGGTGTGAAAATTACTTACTATAATATGTATGAAGCTGTATATATACATAAGAATATATAGATATACATATCAGAAAATAGATATGTAGTTACTCTGACTTGAATATTAACAAGCTTAAAGCGAATGTAAAAAAAATTAATTATTTATAATTATAGACATGAAATGTAGAAATAATATTACTGTGGATAAATATCTCTTTCGTTAGCTTTCAGATGAGATAATTTTAAAATTTTCATCATTGATGCCATGTACTTTTAAGTGTTTTAAACCAGTTCCAAGTACAAATTACTGTGGTTTTAGTTTTCATTTGTGTCTTTGGCTTTTGAGTTCTTACACACACCATCTTTACTGCCATTAAAATTTATACTTCAGAGTTACCAGTTGCTAAAAGCCAGCAACTGATTCATCAGAAAAAGTAACAGTTGTACTAGAGAGTAGTTATGTGAAAGAGTAGAGTAGCTATTAATGGAGTGGCATAAACATAAGTTAACATACGGTGCTGGCATGAACTACAGAAGTTGTACTGATAACAAAGAAAATTAATAGTTCAGGATCAGAGTGCAGTCAATTCATTGATCTGTAAATTACATGACATTGTGATGAATTTTTTCTCTGCATACTATATGGTTGCGTATTCTTTCCTTTATTGAATCTTCTCATGAGAATAAGTTAGCCTGATGGCCAGAAGTGCCTGGAAGTGCAACTCCTGTACCAATAGTAATGTCTGACTCTTTTTTATTGTAACATGTGGAACTTGCATTTTCTTTAATGTGAATAATACAAAAGTGCATATCCTTTGGCATTGTGTTGTCCACCATTTTGCTCACAGAAATATTAGAAAAATGCTTATTATTTCATAGTGGGAAAACCCCATATGAGAAAAAGAGATTTTTTTCCTTCCACTTAGCCTTTTTAGACTTTTTTTTTTTTTTTTTGCTAAATTAGGTTCACACATATAATATCAAACAATCCCGAAATATGGAAGTACGCAGTACCCAGTGTAGAGGGAGATGCCCATTTGCAAGAAGACTGCTACGGATGTATCTATATTGTGTTCTTTCCTAAATGTGTGTACTGTACTCAACAATTCTAGATACATGCAGGCCCCTGAAAAACAGATAGCATGCAAACTTGACATACAGTGGTCTTGATTGCCTGAATGTCTTATCTGGCCCCCTTTCATCTAAACTTAACTAAGATTTTTACTTCTCTTTCAAACTAGAGATTTCCTCAACTGTCATACTTGCATTTTGTCAAACACAGGTGTGTTTTTAAGCATACATATTCCCTGAACATGAACATGTTCACTCTGTGTGTATATGTTAATGAATTTTTGAATACTCAGTGAAAATACCATAAGATATCACAAAATATCACAAGCAGCTCTGTCCAAGGTAAGAACAACACAAAGGATTTTAGTGTATATGCATTTTAATATCTCTCCTATCAGAATAGGTGCATATTTTAGTATAGAACATTTTCTGGGATTATTCATTTAAGAGTCTTTTTTTTTTTTTTTTCTCTTTTCTTTTTGTCTTCCTAAGTATTAGGCAGATGATTGCATAAGTTTATATAAGGAATTCTAAGTGTAAGATTGGTGAGAATGTAAAAGCTAGAAGTGTTGCAATTAGGGAAAAGTAAGTACAGCTGATTGTTTATCATGTTCTTCTATGCCATTCTTACAATGAGTTGTAGCAGAGGTAGCTTATAATATTTTCTACTCAGATAGATTTTGTACCTTTTCAAGCATCTTTTCTGAAGAACTACTTTTCTTGTTCTCTCTCTCTTTTTTTTTTTTTTTTTAATATAAGAAAGAACACACTTCGAGGGCACATTTTTTTTAGAACATTTATTTTGCCTTCTCTGCTATAAGGAAAAATAAATCTTGTGTCATTTATTCCCACTATCCAGATATATACACTGTCAAACCAAAAACAAAGAGCAAAACTACCATTCTCTACACTACCCAAGTGTCAGCAACTATAGAAGTAATATTCATGAAGTTTTTGACTGATTCAGATTAGTTTAGCTAGAACTGAACACTTTTGCTGGATTCATCATGTTAGTAGTCATTCTACAATTATTGAAAGAAATTGCAGGTTCCTTACTTCAGAAATCAAGAGTCATGAGTTAACATTATTTTATTTACGCTGTCACACTGGTATCTTCCATGAAAGAACAATGCACAGCAGTAGACAAGACCCACACCAGTCCTGTTATTTGTGCTTATACTCAACAGATTGTTTTCTCCTTTAACGTAGTTTGACAAAATGTGTTGCTATGATGGTAATAAATAAGTTTTCTCAAAACCTCCCATGCCATATTTTATCTACTGCAATTTTTCTGTTTTCCAAAAACAATTGTAAACCATATTGTTACTACATTAGAAAATGCAGTAACAATTCAAAGATCACTCATTGATATTTTTTGCCAAATCTATATAAAATTGTGTATAATGCTATTGTATCATTATTTCAATTTAACTAAACAGCTTATTAGAATACCAGCTTGCAAAATAGTCCAGAAGTCAGGTCTACACATTTTAATAGCAAGCATTTTTATCTTTGTATCTTAAACCCAGTCTCTCCCCAAATTTACTATTTCAAAACCAAATTCTCTTGATTTACACCATATTTATTCAAACATTAACCACATACGTTGCCCTTCAACACCTGGCTCTGCTGATTAGCTGATCATTCTGTGAAGTGCTGGGAATCCACTTTCTTGCAAGTCACAGCAGATCTTCCTGGTCTTTTGCAAACAAACCTAAGCTCATTTCACTTGTGCTCAGAACTGGCTAAAAGCCGTCAAGATTCAATCCAAAAGTTATGCATCTTTGTTAGCCTGGTACGGCATTCTCATTAGGATTACTATATCAGCTTGAGCTCACAGCCATCAGATCAAGGCTGTTTGGCAAGCATCCAAGTTGGATCACAGGCAAAGGAGGTGTGAAAGACCCACAGTGTAATATTAAAAATTAGTGAACTTCACATATGGAATTTACACAAGGCATTAAAGACCCAATTCTGAGGGTTATATTTATGCCTCTTGCCTCATATTGCAATGAGTTTGACCTTTATTAAAGTAAATAAATAAAAATTAAGGACCCATTCTATACAGATGTTGAGAACAGCTGAATACAGTAATGTTATTATGAGTTTATAACAGTGGTTAAATATGTTAGCTTTCCCAACTACATTTTGGGGATTTATAAGCTCAGCTTTAGTTTAGCAAGACACAATGCTTCTAGTGTGCCATTTGATATATCCCAAAGCGTTTAAAAGATGGGAGATTTGCACAATTCTGGAGCAGCAGCTGTTGACCAGGTGTGATACCTGATGGCATCTCAAATAACTATTTTTAAACAATGGAATCAAGTCCCTAATAAATACAATTAGTGATGTTTACAGAGTGATTCACCTGATAAAATGCAGTTTTCTGCTTTTTAGACTCCATTGACATAATCACTGCATCTGCAGAGTGTGATTCAGTTCCCCACCAATATGATGCTGGAGACATGCACAAACTACCACATATGGCACTGGAGCTACAAGGTACTCATATGTGCCTGGAGCAGTAGCTGAGAGGTATTATATATATATAAATTTGGGTCTTTTAAGGGCTGGCAAATATTTTAATATTGCATTTTAAGGATTGTGTTAGCAAGCAACACTTAGTTCACATGTATATTTTATATTATGACTCATGTTTTCAGTACAAATTCTTTGGCCTTATTTCAAAGGGATGACTAAACATTATCTGAGGAACATTTTGGATTAACTTGAAATGAACTAATTTATTTGGCTCACTGTTATATGTTATATCAACTTACCTTCAGGCACTTCAGTGTGAGTGCATGGAGGGTAGGGGTTCACAAAGGGAAGGTTCAGACATGTGTGTATGCCACAGCACCTGCAGAGCATTAAAGCCTGGTGCCTTTTATGATGCCTTCCAGAAGTCAAATATCTGTTGAAGTGTGGTCCAGGAGCCAGAGGAGAGCTATGCCCATCTGGTCTGGCATTTGGAGGCCAGGTGGGATATCCACAGCATCTCAAATGGCACTAGATGCTATCTTTAGGCAAGTGAATAAAGTGCTAGATATCTAAATTTGAGGTGGATATCAAAGCTCCTCTTATAGTCAGGGGACATCTCATCTACAGAGCTGTTTGTCTCTAATCTAAGCACTAGAGAGGTGTTTCTCTCATCCTAATGTAGACACTTCCATTTGGCCAGCTGAATAGTACTCTGGACTTCATTGTCTGTATTGATGAGAGCTACATGGCTGGCATGAGGCAGGGGTTTATTGATGAGCCTAAACATCAGTGCCTAGTGCCACACATTGGGTATTCTGCCTCCGTGTGTCATGCCATAAGGGTGCAGGTCTCCTTTAGCTCCTCTGAGAGATCTCAGATGTGTCTGGTCTATCTGAGTTATCCTAGGCTTTTAGATAGCAGTAGGTGCTTGTGAGTGAGGATTTGAATTGTATGTTAGATGTCCCCCTACTCATTCTCTGTGTAGGCAAGGAAGAGAACTTCGGGGCATAGTCAATCTCTTTCTAAATAAAGAAGTGCCTCTTCCTCTCTTTTGATTACCAAAGAAGGCTAAACGACTAGCTCAGGTATAGTTAAGTGAAAAGATCTAAAAGCTTTTCAGAAAGAAGTTAGCTGTTTAGATGCCAGTCCAGTGGTAGTCAAGATTATGACTGAATGACCATGCTATTTACATGATAAATTTGTGAGTGTAAACTTTGAAGAGTCTGTGGAGCTGTAAATATTCTTCCATTACTTTTTATTTTCCATAGATCTCAGTGTGAGCTGAATAGCATAAGGCAACACAGGTGGCAGAAACCATTCCAGAAGCAATTAAAACCTAATGAATAAGCACAGATTAGAGAGAAATGCAAGCAGAAGTCCACAATCAGTGGCTGGGAAGAAAGGTTTACGCCAATAAGCATTTTCTCATTACAGATTTCTCAAGTCAGTCCCTCAAAACATAAACTTTACAAATTACACTTCTCAGAGAAATACAGTCAGATTGACCTTGCCATGTCATCAGTTTCCATCTTTACAGGTATTTGCTCCTGTGGCTCATTTCCATCACATACAAATCTTGCTATTGTGGTGACCCTTAACAATTTTCCGTAAAAAATTCTCCCAGTACTATGTATTGATCAGAGTTTATGATTTATAGCTAAAAGGAGGAGGCCCAAACTGAAAAAGATTAAAATATTGTGCCAGATATAAAATATAAATTACGTTCACAAAGCTGATGTCATCCTTGCCAGGATGGAACCAACAAAGAAAAATTATACATATTTAACATTATATATACATGAAGTATTCCTGCAACTTAATATAAAAGTTGACCTAATTAAAATATATTTGGAAATTGTGCCAGGAATTGCAGCCAAGAAACATTGTTAAAATCTTGATTCATGGTTTTTATTTTCTCAGAGATTAATTACATTACCTTCAGGTTAAAAATGAAAAATAAATGATAAAGTTTCTTGACAGAAGAAAGAAATCTTGGAGAGTGGGAGACCCATTTATTGGTGATAGATCCCATTTTTGCTTAAAAAATTAAGTCAGATCCAAATGAAAAAGTAAATTTAGTGTAGCTATAACAAAGAATTAATCTTGATCATATATCTATCTTTTATTATGGGTTCTGTTTTATTTGAATGTTTGATAAATATATATATATTTAAGTTTATGTTGGCATTCATATTTCTGTCATCTCATATGAGTTTAAGAATTACAATAGCACTTTTTCCTCCAGAGAAAATAAATTTGTTTGAATTGTTACACTAACAAATGACTGTTTAATTTTTATTTATCTATTTATTTGTTTATTCAAAAGCTTGATGAAAGCACACATAAAAAGGGAAATAATGATCCAGTGATTAGGTGATGGTTTCAGAACTACAAAATTTGGCTTCAGTTCATTGCTTCATACAGACTTCCTTTGTTGCAACAGAAATGTTTGATTGGCAAAAAAGACTTTTTCTTATTTCTGAAATTATATGACTAAAATGATCCAAAGTGTTCTAAGATAATGATAATGCCCTTTTGGCCTGCCATTCCTAAAAGCTGCTAAAGTTCTTGGAAACACAGTTCAAGTGGAAGATCTAAACCAGTATATCCAGAGCAGTCTGAAAATTCTGCTCACCATCTGAACAGCGGTTATATTTTCAAAAAGTTGGTTTGATAGAAATGCATCTAATACAAAGGGAGTGAGAAACTGGGGAACTATGGCAGGACATGCATATACCCATCTTGGTAAGAAAGATACTTGTACTATGGAATTGTTTAGACAGTCCCTGCTGTAATTTCTATTTTATAATACTACTGCTATGTTTTAAAAATGCTACAACAAGTCAAGTCAGGATATGCCTGGAACATCTTTATTTCAATATTTGTCTAAGAGGTCCAAAGCAGTGATATTGAAAGAAAGAGTCTAAATTGCAACAGAAGCCTGCATTTTCCACTATCTGCATGGACAGAATCATCTTTGAGTAGACTCATTGAAAGATCTTGACCTTAAATTGTACATGCTTTTGAATGAGGAGCACAAGATTGGGTCTTGATTGTGTCAGAAAAATACAGATTGCATTAATACTGATCTCTGTGAGAGCTACAATCTGACAAATTATTCACTGCCATTTGGTTTTTCATTTCCACTCTGAAAACAGAGCATCAGAATCAAAGAGCTGAATAACGAATATTTCTGGGATGTATCATAAATACGTTGACCTTAGTTGTTCTTTCTGTGAAATACTCATTGTGAAATGTTAATTGTATTCCTTCTACTGAAAAATATATCAAAAGATATATGCAAGAAATATATCCTAACAATGACTTAAAATTATGAAGTAGTAGAAAAGGTCAAAATAATAGCCATGCGTTCAGATGAAATTGCTGCTTGCAGGCCATGTAGAAGTATCTGTTGCAGACTCATGGCAGCACAAGACTATAAGAAAAAATTCACAGCTGAGAACTCCACATCTTCTCCAGAAACTATTCCAGTGTTTCATAGGATTTCTTGTAACCCTCGTAACTCATGTTGGTGCTGGAATCAGTGGAATCAGTGGAATCAGGTCTTCAGTGTAAGGAGTATGCTTGTAAAAATACCTTACTTTTGTTTGTAACAAACATTTGTTGTTTCAACAGACATTTTACTGGTAAAGGAGAAGAAAGGGAAGGAAAGATAGGAAAAGGAAAAGTGAAGAAAAGGAAAATAGAAGTGATATGGAGGAAACCTCAGAGTTTGAAAATGGCCTTGAATGAAATTCAGAGCATATTATTCTATCCTATTGAGCCCTCAGAAAGATGAGAAAGTTCTTAGTAGCATTGCATCAAAATAAAACAGTGCATCAGTAAGTGGATGAAATCAGATAAAAGGACATCCAAAATAGAAGAAGAAGCTTGGAAACAACAACTGAAGTAGCCTGAAAAGAAAAGAAAAACAAGAAGAAGGAGAAGAGAAGAAAAGAAAGCTCCACTTTCCTTCTTATGTGCCACTTGAGTGCAGTATGGCCCTTGCCTGAAAAGCTGACATTGGTGCAGGTGTACAAGGGGGTAGTGGGCTGAAGTCAGGAAAAAGAGGGGCTAATGTGAGGAGGGAGAAATAGAAATGACTGATGATCAGTCTGTAGAGGCCATCAGAGAATAAGAACCTAGCATTTATTTTAAAAATCATAGTAAATGATGGAGGACCACAGGACCTTAACAGGGCAAAATGAGACTCCAGGAACAAGTTCAGTATGATGAGGATATAGCCAACCTATTCTAGATAGAGTTAGTCCTTAGCACTGTGGTTACAAATCCAGTAAGTGCCATTGGGCTTATAGCTATCAATCAGTCTTGACCTTTTTATTTTACCAACATGAGACAGGCATCTAAACTCCTGAAGAAATCAGAAGAAATCATTTGGGTATAAGAAAAGGCTAAAAGACTAATTTTCTTAAGAGTCCTTCAACCAAAAAGAAAAGCATGCCATCAGTTTGGAAAAGCCTTCCATGAGCTTTCAGGACTACAGGTAGGAATTCTGGCAACAAGATTGGATTTTTCCTCAGTTGTTATTAGGCATTAAAAATAAAACAAGATCACTATCATGAATTCTGGAGTGTGGAATTAAGAGTGTTACCATCCTATTCAAACAATACGAGAAAATATGAATAGATTTCAAGGCTATGCCAAGTAAGATTGTTAAACATTCATGTACTGAAAGAAAAACCAGGTGGCCTGAAATAAACAAAATTAGCTATTTTCAGGGATGAAATACAGAAAAAACTCAAGAGCAGGAATGAGTAGAGCATACCTCTAAAGAAGTGGAGTTAGCCACATGGGACAAATAAACCAAAGACTGAACAGAACTAGAGATTACAATTCAGATCTCTGTAGAGTATGTTCAAAGATATCAAAAATAAGAAATAATCCTTTGGGAGCTTTTTGAGGAAGAAATATAGAATTCAAGGCTATGTACTTTTCTGAGGGACACATTTTCTTTATGAAGCAGTTTTGAAGTCCCAGTGATTTTCAGATAGTGAATCAGAAATGAGACTTTCTTATTCCATATTTACATTCTGAAAATTATTACATCGATATTATGAAGTTTTATGACAAGCTATTAATCACTCTGAAAGATATTCAGAATATTTATTTGAACTGAGTACCTTGAATACATGCAGAAAATATTCATTGCTAACTTACTTTCTTTGAAAAATATTAATAGGCTGGAGACAGGGACGATTTTATTAACAAACACACGCATGTAGATATTTTCCCAAGAATATGCACTCCACAATTCTGAGAATAAGCTTGAGATTAAAAGATTCCAGTGGTTTTGAAAAGAAATCTCATTTGAATAGGATTTTTAGTGAATTTATTCTAATTCTCTCTATCCAGTAGGTATATTGATATCAATATCCTCAGAGTATTGACAAAGCAAGCTGTAATGTACCAGGGATACTTTTGGGTTCTGAGATTTTTTCTCTTTTGTATATAGCACTTGCTGTCAGTCTCTATTGCCAGCAGGGAAACTGCTTTCAGCTTGGATGACTGAGTCTGCTGTCTGCTGTGCTAGGAGGACTTAGTTTTTTACAGCATAAAGAATTTAAGACTCACACCTAACATTGAGCTTCAGATGTTAGAATATTTGATTAACACATAGCCAAGGATACTATTCTTAATGACACTATTCTGACCCACTTAATTGCCAGCTTTGGAGGCATACTGGAGAGCTGGCACTAATTTTCTCCACTCAGCAACGCGTCTAACAAGATTTTCATGCGCACAAGCAATTATTCATAATATGTTGTTTATTAGCAATAAATAGATATGTAGATATGAACAAAAGTTGCCCAATTAAATAGTTTTCCATAGGAAATAGATAGTCTGAAAAAAAAAAAATTCAGAAGATTCTGTATCTCATGTATATCATGTATTTCCATATGCTGTAGTCCATTGGAAAACCATGTTGCTCTGCCCAGCTTTCTGCTGTCTCTTATGATATATGAGTTTGTGAGTTGCTCTTCTTAGTAGCTGTGTGGCCTGATTGCCTGTTTTTCTCGGCTTTTTACCTCCCACCTACAAAGAATTAGTCACTCTACTCCAGCAGGGATGGCACTCTATGAAGCACTTTAGGGAATTGTGGGTGAGTTCAGAAATATTCTCTAACAACAGGGCATATATTCCCGAATATTTGTATATTCTAAACAGATTCTGAAGTGCTGCTGGAAGTACAAATGGTAAATTCATGTTACTACTTTTATCATTTAGATTAATAGACAAATGATGTCAAGTTCATTTTAAGAATCATAAAAATAAAGGTGATGATATTTTAAATTAGAGTGAGGTATGTATTATTTGAAATGGGTTGAGTGGTGCTTAACAAAATTCTACAACAATAGTCATCTGCTTTAGCAATCTTATTTTTACTGTCAAAACTGCTTCTGAGTCAAATACTGTTGCTGAGCTATGTGTTGACTTCAGTACCAGCAATTGGATGGCACTTATCTAATCATATAATATGCAAGAGATGAGGAGGGGTGAAAAGGGTACTTGTCAGGAATACAAACAAAATTGTGCTTTGATAACCTAAATGATTTACATTAAGGATTCAGTAGGGTCGCATTCTTTCACTTTTATTCTTAAATCCAGCTCTAGGCTGTTAGGATATACTATCCTAGCTTTCAAAAATTTCCATGAACTTTTTTTATAATCTGATTGTTCAGAGTTAATCTTTTCTCCCTCGGTTTCCATCCATCCATGTATTCAATCCTCTATCCATGAGAGGTTTGCACAGCTACCTGTGCAATTCCATCTCTCCACTGTTTGCCCCACTTCCTCTTTAAACTATTTGCCAAAATGAATTTCCTTCCTGGCTATTAAAAAACTGTTTTAGGGCAGAGTGTGAAACTGGCCAATTCCAGCTCAAGGATCACAATTTAGAAGTCTCTGTCTCACATACAATATGCACTTTGTTAAGTTATATCAGATTCATATTCTGGAGCGTGTTAAAAAAAAAAAAAAAAATGGAGGAGAATTTGGCACTATTAAAAAAGAAGCTCCCTCTCCCTTTAATTTAATTGCTAAAAGTATGCCACCAGGGTAGGCAACGCTAGTCAGCTAGTCTCTAGTGTCTGAGGGGTCAAGCCCCCTGCTCTTGTCCCAGAATTCCCTGGGCTAAGGACTATTTCAGGAGACAGAAAAAGGTTGCTCTCACTTTGTTTCATTGAAATTTCTCCTGCTTTCATGGAATGATTTCACACAGAATCACAGAACTGCAGAATGGTTGGGGTTGGAAGGCACCTCTAGAGACCATCTAGTGCAGCCCCCCTGCTCCAGCAGGGACACCCAGAGCACGGGGCACAGGGCGGCAGCCAGGCGGGTTGGGAAGGTCTCCAGAGAAGGAGCCTGCACAGCCTCTCTGGGCAGCCTGTGCCAGGGCTCTGTCACCCTCACAGGGAAGAGGCTCTTCCTCACATGGAGGTGGAACTTCACTTAACTCAAGATACTTATTATTTTTTGTTTACCAAAACCGACTATGCTGGCTAGTGAACCCTTTTCTTAAAATTCTCCTTCTCCATGGTATTTGCATAACAAATTAGGCTGTGCCTTTCCTAATGTTGGCCAGTGATGTACAAGTCACCACTACAATACTTTTGAAATATTGAGGAACTAGTTTCCAGTTGGTTGCTAACTGTTAAACCGGGAATATGTACAGACACAAGGGAAACCTTGCTTTCTTAAGTCCCATGATGTTGAACTATGTTTTTTTTTTTTCTTTTAAATCCCCCTGTTGTTCATAAACCCTTGATGATTTTGGTAGGATCTATGATATTTGACAGAGATAGTGAAATGGAACGGTTGTAGATCCTAACAAAGATATCTGTGTGTATGCATGTCATCCATGCAAACATAAACATACACGAACATAGATATGTTTAAAGAGAAAGAGAGGTAGTGTCTATTTTTGCAATACAAAATGCATTAAATATTTTCAGCCATGTAATTCTTGCTGCAAAGTGATTTTCCCTGAAGTAAGAACTGTTTTTCAGCACTTTGACCCCATTTTCTTCTCTTTTCTTGACAGTTTTTCCCATTGGGAAGATGGACTGTTTGACTTACATTACCCTTGAACCCCATGTTACTTACTTGATATTAGTTTCTATAACCAAGGCAATATCACAATTGAAGTTAAAAATCAAATCTCTGAGAACAGTACTGTCTAGATTGAGTCTCTCTTTAGGCTGCATACTAAGCAGTCACATGAAGTTTCACTGCAGACATTTCCAAACTTATAATAGACAGTATACTTCCTGTCCTTTTTATCCTAAAGGATGAAGGTGGAAGCTTTCTTTTACTAGGAAGAGTTTTGGCTTCCAGCAGTCTATTATAATCTCCATAAATTGCTCATAAGTATTCTCCTTTGTTTAGTCAGTATCTACCAAAGATTTCAGTAAATGGAATACTTTGAGTTTTATTTGGAACAAAAAGAAAGATAAATTTGTCAGTAGCTACACTGTTTTCTAGCATGTGTTGAACTGCATGTTCCAAAAAAATATAAGGTTGTTTGACATCCAACTGCTGCTCAGGTATAACAGTTGACATTGCAGTAATCATCTTTTCATTGTACCTTCCGTGATAGGCATGTAGCAGTTATTATGTCTTTACAAACATATAACTGAAAGAGAGCATAATAGGCTTTACTGCAGTGAGCCCATGGCTTGAATGTGAGTCCCCAAGACTAATGCAGTTTCATTTCAATTTTTTAATTTAAAAGTTCAGTAATGTGTCTAGCCTAGTTGTCTGGGCTCTGTCATTAGATGGTGAATATGGAGAATCATCATTTCATCCGGCGCTGAATTTCTCTCAAGAGGCTCTTGTTTCTCTGAGTTGACTGCAGGGGATATTTAGGCAAAAGACTCCTTATATTTAAATAGCTAAAGACAGGTCAGAGGAATCCCAGTGATAACCATTTTATCATCTTTCTTCTGAAAGGGACATTCTCAGGGGAAAGCTAAATCATATTTGTTTAAAGTCTCTGTTATAAGACTCTATATTAAACTTTGGGGAAAGAGGAAGAGAAAGGTGAAACTGAATCACTGCCACATTTTCGTTGTAATATTGACACAGTGGTGTGAAACGAAAAACAATTAAGGTTCACGTGAGGTTCGCGTGACATTCAAACTGAACCACTGTTTTTATTAGGAGTTAGAGATGTGATCTTCTTTGCTTTTGTGTACACATAATTTTTACTACTGTTGTCCACTCAGCTTTTATCCACTAAAAAGAAAGCACATTCAACTACAGCCAATTACATTTAAAAAGAAAATAATAACAAATGTGAACTGAGTGAAATGTATGAAGAAAAATGCATGAAAAAGGAAACTGTAAAAAAGACAAGACAAAAAGTTTATTAACGCTCTTAAGCCTCCCCTATAATCCTTATCTTTAAAGAATGTAATATTAGCTATGAAACCGTTCTTAGCTCATGTTGGTTCTGTTTACAAAAAGCAAAGAATTAATTATCCTTTTTAAGAAACATTAAAAGGTGTTACCACAGTATACATATGCGCAAGAACAAATATATCCTTTTGGTTGAAGATGCTGTAGGAAACACTCAAATGCATTCTCGAATGCATTTTTAACCCTTCTTATGTCTCTTGTATTGGGTTACAGTGTGTATATAGCGCCTACATCATTCCTATTCTGACTGATACTGAGAAAATATTATCTAAAAATATTTTTCTCCATGCAAGTTTAATAAAATTTGAGATGAAAGATGCATGTCTTAATAGGCCACTTTGAATACCTCTGTTCTGACTTCACACAACCCTTCTGCCTCCTCTAGACTCTAAAGCTGATTATTCTGCTAAGTGACTTCTGAAATCAGAGCTCTTCATACCTATGCCAATATCCTTGAGAATAACTTTATTTAAAGCACATATTCTTTGTGCCCAGTTCTGAAACACCTTAAAAATTAACTAGCATGGCTATCAGGGAGGGCTGAAAGCATCAAAAGTTAAGGCAGCCATATTTGCCTTGCATATAAGGCTAGTTAAGGATCGGAGCAGAACAGAAAACTTATGTAACTGCAAATAATAAAATATGCTAAAAAGTGCTTAATTTCACATAAAGGTTAAGTAACTCTAGTACACAACTGGCATTATGCTATAATGCTCTTGTTGCTGTTATTTTCTAGAGTACAGATTGCTGTAGAGCTTCTGACCTATAACTCATATTTGTTCTTCGGTTGTGCCACCCAGCATGCTCTGGGAGGTGTTAATGCAACTCTTGTTATGCAAATGCAGTCTGTGAAGGTGCCCTGAATAACAAAGCTATAATACCAGAAAACAGTTGGTATCTGAACAAATTTGAAAACAGTTGGTATCTGAACAAATTTGTATTTTCTGAGAAAACTGAGAAAACTTTTTCAGCAAAATACCTTGTATCCTCTATAGAAAAATAAAGCTGACCCAAACTGTGTAATAATATAGTCAGGGACTGATATTCCTGCCACACATATGTACATGAAGTCATCATGTTTACGTAAGTGTAAAACTGATTTAAATAAAAAAAGAATTATACTCAGTATATCCTGAAGATAATGTTACATTCTGTGGGATTTTAAAATTTTGAAAGTTGATATAGTTTAGATAAAAATGTTTTATTTATAAAAATCTAAACATACAAAAATAATATTAAGCACATAGGAACCATAAAACATTTTGAACCAAAAGACTCATGTCTTGAATAGATGTCATCAGCTGCCAATTTGCAGCATCTTCATTCATGTACATTTAAATAAACTAGTATGACACAATGACTCTAATGCCATAGGGAGAGATCAGCCACTTATTAATTAATTAATGTATTTATTATTAATCCATCAATCTTTTGCTAACTCTGAGTATTACTGGAAGGGTCAATAAGAACCAGCTTCACCCTCAAAGAGAATTTCACTGCTGAGAATAAACAGGAAAAGGACTGTGAAATGGCTCATGTCAGTGCATTTGCTGAAATTGCATTTCACACTTGGCATTACACAGCAACTTAGGCCAATTCCTTCATCTGACCCTTATTTGCTGAATGACCTTCTTTTCTTTTGTGGGTAATGATATTCAAGTTTATTATCTGCTTGATAGTCCTTCACCGTAATGTAACTGTCATTTTGTGCTAATTTTACATAAATTACCCCTGAAAAAACAAACCATTCAATAACAAAGAACAGATTGTGTGAATGCACCTTTGACATGGGATTTGCAGTGTAGTAGTTCCCAAATGGCTGCAAGGCAAATATTGACCATGTCAGCATTGTGTCAGGTATCAGTCCCCAAAATATCAGATAAATTCCAGGTCTGTAGGGGATACCTGGGGTTATATGCTGAAGTATCAGATTGGAGAAAATATGGAATGTCAAGCTTCTGTCTCCAAGGTTTGATGTCCTAAATAGTGCCACAGCTACCTGAGGCTTTGGCCAATTTCAAGTAGAAATATTTTAACATCTGATACAGAAGCAGATTTCTCTGTTTGAAACTAATTAAGTTTGACTGCTTTGTATTTTAAAGATGTTTGTGTTGTTTCCAAGATAATTCCTTTTGTTTTGCCAGCTATCCCCAATAAACATTTATGTGCTTGTTTATGATAACTAATCTCTCTCATTTCATTGCTCCATTAAATTGAGGTACAGTAGAATTATTAGGGCTGTAAGAACATTTCAAGAATACAGCAAAAAGAAGGAAATGTTGTTGTCCTTATTTATCTAGATTTAGTGCACTTGCATTTGCCTGTGGTTTAGTTATTTTCTAATGTAATAAGAATTTATTTTCTCGATTTTAAACATGTGACTTACCCAAGGCACCTAGTTTAAATGAAATATTTGTCTCAAAGCTCACCTTCAGTTCTTTTCTCTTCAGTGGAGCTTGCAATTACTAGAGGACATTTATTTGTTAAGGAGCATTGCAGATGGATAGCAGTTCTTGCTCAGATGTGTTTTTTCTTGCTTTTGTGGAGAACTGGTGTGAGTCAGTCACACATTTCCCTAAGGTGATTTTGGGTGTGTGCTGCTTGACAAACTCTGATTTCCTAGTTTAAGTCATTGTTTGGCAAAATATTGATGTTATTTGGGGTATTTTGTCTTGTTCTTTGCAGACTTCCTTTTGCATCATGCATAAAGAATAGTTTCTCTGCCCACAATTTAGGAACATAATGCTGTGAAATGCAGACACAGACGATTAATAACTTATTATAGTCATTATCATTAATTGACATGACTCCTATTTTTCATGGTATTTTTCCAGTGAGAATACTTCTCCTTGTTGTACTTTTGAAAAAGTGTAAAGATTACATTTTGAAAAAATTCCTGAGGTTGATAACATTATACAGATATTAGTTTTACAACTGGAAATAACAGCAGCTATAATGAAATATATTTAAGCTTTCATAGTACTTGAGCAGAATTATTCAAGAATTCTTTAACTTAATGTGGATTACTTCAGATGATATCCCAGAAAAGGGAGGGAGGAAGGAAAATCATCAGTAAAAGATACTATTTTAAAAACATTTTATATATAAAAAGCTTGAAATAGATTATCTTAATGAGTTATGCAGATCCAGTCAAGTTTGGTATATTTGAAAACTGTCCCAACTGTGATATTTCATCAATATTAGGTGTGATCAGAATTGATTTATTGTGCTAAAAATAAAGCTTAAAACTTGCATTTCCAGTGTTTGAAATATATTATTCTGATGAAGAAAATTTAACTTAATTAGTTTCTGCTTTAATATAAGGTCTTTGTGAGAAGGATGCAGTCTTACCTAATTTAGACATACAACTTGCACTGAATTTCAGGTGCCTATTAAAGCAGTTATTTTAAATACATGCTACATACATAGTGACAGGAAAAAAAAAAAAAAATGGTGCTTTTGGAACTCTCCAAATGGAGACCAGTCTGCCTAACAAGGCCTTCAGGACTACCTATTTATGTCCATTAGCACTTATTATTGATTATTAAGGATTTATTTTTAAAGGACATGATTGATCATCCAAATTGTAGTGAAATGTCTTGTAATCAGTAAAAATCTCTGAGATTTTTGGTTGTTAGGATCTGATAGGGATTCTTATGAGCACGTAGAAGAATAATTCTAGAATTAGAACAGAAATAGAATTATTAGGCTGATAGTTCTCATGTAGTGCAAAACACTAAGGTCTAGATTACACTTGAAAATTCATTGAGACATATTCTGAGAGATTCTGCAAGAGTTACTTTATTATATAACCTGGTGTGATTTCTTATATTCTAGTGAACCCAGTTCCAAATAAATAAATTTTTAATTAAATATCTATTTGAAAGGAGGATTCCAAAGACACATTTATTTTTCAAATGTAGACGTGCTTTAAGACCTGCATTCTTTCCTTTAACGAGGCAGTTATAGTCACTGAACAAAATATGCATATATGCCTTTTATTAGACATATTTTAGCCCAAAGGATTGTGAGAAAATATTTCTTGTCTAAAACAGAAATAAGATAATTTTTAGTAAGTTGTTTTCCATACTTATTTTTTTCCAAAAATTCAATAAGTGTGTGTGCATTTTTTTTTAAAGTATCACCCAAATTTAAGATCTAGAAGGAACTGCTCATTCAAAAATGCAAAGTCATTATATTTTATTTTAAAAATGAAAATAATATTTGAAATGTTTGTTTCTGTGCTACATTCAATCTATTTTAGAAATAGTACAATAGCTGACTCAATCTATTTATGATAGACTTTAGATTTTTATTTTCTGAGGCTTACTTTGCAATAGCATCTACTCATAAAACCAGCCAACACCCTTTTCCAGGTTCCACATGTTTTTGAGGATTGCAGTGATTCTTTGATTTATTCAACTCAGTTAAAATTTGCTCCATTAAACACCCTGGCTCCCACAAAAATGACCAAACACCCCCTCCCTACCCTATTCCTCAAGCTATGTCTCTGTACAGTGATGGCAGCTATGAGCAACCTGAATCTCCTTCAGCAGGGACCTCTCATACACAAGCTGTAAGGCAATATAACAATAATGTCAATATATGGATCCTGTAATAGGGATCACTGAGCAATTTAACATAAGATACTTGAGTAAGGTAAGGTCAACCAGGCTTAGCATTGACCAAGTCCAAGAAGGGGTAGTAGATGTGGTGGTAGGAGCTGGTAGAAGACATCAAAATTAGGGGAACATCTGAACTCTTAAGTGCAGGACATCATCAGTTTTCTCAGGAAAGGCTTAACTGACAGAATAATTGGGACTGTGATGGAGAACAGCAGTGATAATACACTTTTTCCTGCGTTAATATCAATGCATTCCAAATGTCTAAAAGCAGAGGAAGCAGCAAGTTTGAATCCCAGTCTATATCCTCAGGCCTTCTTTTGCTGGACTTGCATTTTTTTCTATTCTTCTTGGATAGTTTCTTGTGTTCCTTGTGACTGCTGATCTCCAGAGAGATTTGTTTACTTTTTAATGTTGTTTTCAGGACAGTCCTATCATTAATCTCCAGGCAAACTTTGTTTACTTCTTTCCATCAGACACACTTAGTTCCCCTTTCGTCCATCAAAAAGCTATAAACATTGTTAACACATGTTTGTGTCTGGCAAGTCCTGGTGCCGAGAAAGCCATGCAGACTTTACCACACTTGGGAGTGATTATTTTGAAATATTTTATGTTGTTTGTTTCTGTGCTAAACTATTAGTACAATGAGATTCAATTGAAATGATTATACCGTTTCCTAAATATTAGTATGAGTGAAGCTCAGAGGTTTGATGTATTTGTATTTCTGCATGCACACTGGTTCTAATGCACATCAGTATACCACAGTTGAACTTTCATTATAAAATTAAAAGTTGGCTTTACTTGAAAATATTTGTTACTGAAGTAATACTAAAGTAATGTGGAGATGTAAAGACCCATATGTAAAGAGCAGCAGATCTGAATCAAAACAGTATGACAACTGGGAGTTGAACACTGGGGAAGGTGGATTCGGATGAAAACTTTGTGTGATTTTTATCATTGATCATCATCTCCTGTATCCGTTCTACATTGATATAACTCCATGAATCTAGTGTAAAGAAACAGAAAAACATGTTCAGTTGTTGACAATATATATCATGTATCAGTGTTTTGCTGTCTTCACAAGATGATATAGATTATTAATGCTGAAGTGTTATAGAGAAACAGATCTGTCTTAAGCACTATATCAAGAAATGGCTTATTCTTAAGAGAATTCATATATTTATTACTTCTAATAGCTTTTCAAAATTTCATGAACCAAGAAATCAGCCAAACTTGACTTTCTCTTTTAACAGAGATATTGATACAATTAAATGAAAATATCAACTGTGGTCATAGATACAATAGAGAATAATAAGAAATTTATATGAATATTCATATATTGAACTCAGAGAATAGGAAACTTGTTAATTATCATTTAAAATATGTTTATAGAATACAAATATATCAGTGCTTGCTGTTTTTCCAGTGTTGATGAAAATGAATAGTTCTTGGGGACCAAGACTGGCTATTAAAGTGATGTGATACATTACTATGCTTGCACAGAAGAAATGAGCACAGATGGCAGGTCTATTACTTCTCTAACAAGAAATTTGTCATTTTTTTTCCCCAGGATTCAAATCTGAGCAACACTTGCTCCAGTCAGACTACCTCTGTGGGGATCCTTTAAATGTTTTTCCATTACTTGTACGTTAGGAGTAAAAAAACAGAAAGTGATTAATGCTCTATTAAAACTTCATAATGAATGAAGTTGCTCAAATCCAGAGTCTGAGATTTTTACATTTTTCCCCAACTTAAGGAAAACATATTTTGCATATAAATGAAAATCTACAGGGATGAAGTTTTATGTATCATGCTCAGATTCCCAATAGCTCATTTAATTCAGACAGATCATTTAGTATACATTAGAATGTCTGAAAATGTTGTATTTATAGACATTTCTTAATTAAACACAATGAAATTTAGAAAATAAAAGAACAACATATAAGAAAGGTTAGAATTTTTGTATTCAAAAAAATACCTTCTTTCAATCAGCAGAGGAGTAGATTAAGCAGGAAGAATTAACTTTCATAACTTGTTTTTGTGGTAAGAATCAATAGGATAGTACTTCATAAGGCTTTGTGAATGCCTTATTATACACCTGAAGTAAGAAACAAATTTTCTACTTGCCTAGTGACTTGCGAGTGCCTGTAATTACAAGAGACTTGAAATTAAATGATGATTTTTAATATAAATTGCTCTAAACTAGAAATTTTTCAATGAAAGCAAATTTAATATGAATTAGGATATCTAATGCCAGAAAAAAAAAATGCAATTGGATTCATCTACTGCAGTATGTTGAATGTTTTAACACTTGGAGGTTCTATACTGAAACCTATATCATTTAGCAATGCAGAAAAGGGTTATTCAAAATTTATACTGTGACCTGATAAGCAAAATCAGAATTATTAAATTTCAGGAAAAGCATTTTTTGCTTCTGAATTCCAAATTACATTGTATCCCTTTCTTTTGTTTGTTTTTGTTTTTGTTTTTGTTTGGTTTGGTTTCGTGCAGATGAGTTTTGGGGGTGTTTTTGTCATTTACCCTTTTATTTTCCATATGTGATGCTTTGTAAGAGATGCTCTTGAGAGAAATTGGCATCTAGACCCTGAGGAATTAATTCCAAGGTCAGATCTCTCTGATATACAAATTAAAAAGCCTCGAAGGAGTAAAAGTCTTGTAAAGTTTAAATAACCCGGTACCTGAAAAACATGAGAATTTTGTTTAGACTGGAAAAAGACATAATAACCTCTGTAAAAGTCAGTCTTGGAAACATGTTGGGATATCTATAGACCTGAGAATAAAACAGAGGTCTCGGAAACTGGTAATTATTGCATCAGTCCTGGACCCAAAGCTTTCACTTTTACAAAGTCATGTGAGCCATTTGGGGTCTGTGGGGACCTATAACAAAGAAAACCACCATGAGGATAAACTGACATGGATCATAGGAAAAGGAACAGAGCAGGGTTTGATCTATTTTATTGATATCCAGTCCATATTATCTCATGAAAGTTTAAGGTTGGGGGGACAGCGTTTTTCCAAGTTGCTCATGGTCAAAGCACTAGACTGGTAAGTCGTGGGGAGTCACCGATTTGCTTTGCTGTCTCAGGGATGGAAAGGATCACCCCAAGAGAGAGAGTGGAAAGGAGGGATGCATCACAGAGCAAGTAAGAGCAAATGATAGGGAGGCTGTGTTACCACCTGCACCTATGATCTAGGTGTTATTCAATATTGATGCACTTAAAGAGATGGAGTTATCCAGCATTTGCACATTGCTTGTCACTGCTTCATTGCACTTGCTATCTTGGCTTCAGCTTCTTCCGTTTCCCCGACCAATGGAGAAAAGCCAGCCCCACCTCTGAGCAGTCAGAAGGGATGCAATTTGAGTAACTAATGTGAGTAGCTCCCTTGATGGATAGGTGACTGAGTGGATTTCCTTCTTGACAGGAAGGAAAAGTAACCTGGCAGGGAAAGCTGTAAAAGAAGAAAACATGTACCCATCTTTCATTTTCTTTAGAAAGGTGGGAGGGCAGACAGAAGAATGGAAAAAAGGAGAGGGATAGTCCCAGGATCTACCATGAAGAGGAGTCTCTAGTCTCTACTCTGTTTGCATTTACCATGCGGAAAAAAAGAATTGAGAAAAGAACGTTCCCCAAAGAACTAAATCAATACATCGCGACCTTATTAAATCGCAGATTTTGCACGGGTTTCTTTTGTATGGCCTATTTTTTCTGGCATAGTTAGATAAGTTGTATGATCAACTGAATTACAAAAAGAAAATTCTGTAGTAATACTATATGTACTATAGCTGGTTTTGTAGCATTTTAGAAAAGGTATTAATCCAGTAATTTTGAGTGACAGAAAGTGAGAATACAAGTTTTAGATGCTATGAAATAGAAAATGGGAGAAATGTATACAAATAACACCCTAGCCTTTTAAGATTTTTTTAATATTGTTGTAGTATGAAGAGAAAATGCAGTATTAAACTACTAAACCATGATAGTTGTCCATCTAGAACCATACTCTTCATCTGAAAAAGGGAAGGCTGGAAGGAAAGCAATATAAAGTTACCTGTTTTTATTTAGACAATTAACTATGAAAGATAGATTTTTGTGCCTGAGAAAGTTTTTCTTTTTTTTTTTTTTTTTTTTTTTTTTTTTTTAGAAACTACCAGAATATCTTTGTTGAATGTTTCCTCAAGTCTAACAGATAAACGGCAGATTTTGCACACTCACCAGTAAAAACTTTTATGCCATCACTAGCATGAGCACAAAACAGCCTACTATAAACCAAATTACCGCTTTGTAGAGTACATCAACTGCCTATATATCCAGCATATTCAATATTGCTATGAAGATTCTTTTAAAAATCATTTCAGCTGCCACATTCTAATGAACTACATTAACTACATTAAGCCTTGCTTTCCTGATTGTACAACAAAAACATCTATTTCAAGTAATAGTATGCCTAGTGAATCAGTACTGGACTCAGTAATAGGCTTGTTATTTTTAGTATTTATCTTTAGTTGATATAATGTGTCCTGAGTATTGAATACAGCTGACAATATATTTTCTGTAATGAAGAATGAATAAAGCTTGGTCCTTTAAACCTTAACTTGTGACTATTTCTAGGTGATCACTGTTGCAATGTCTTGATACATAATTGAATTTAAATTTGATATTATATTTATTTCCAGTGAATTTGACTGAGTGCAGAAGAGAAAGAGAAAGGAGAAGAGACCTGCCATAAATAGTGCATGCAGAGCTGGATGTAGAGGGTCCAGCATTTTAGTGTTTTCTGTGAAAAAATGGATGTTTAAAAGACCTAAGCAATGCAAGACTGCTGAATTTGTATCTGTCAGCAAAACCCTTGCTGGGCCTCAGAATAAATTAACTTCTCAAGCATTTTGCAGTACTTCTAGTCAAAATGAAGTATCTATCAAAATGAAGTATATAATGCCTAAAGAAGCTAATAATTTTTGTCACATGTATAGAAGGCAAGTTGTAATTTCTGAGACCTACACAGGATTTAGAATCAGTTTGTATGAAGAGGTTAATATCTTTTTATGAAGATGGACTATGTCATTTTAGGAGCAGAATATCGGTCCTTGCATGCATCCTTAGGAATATTCTTAATATCGCTTTATGTCAAGGTGATATTTAAGCAAAATCAAAGCATCAAGATTGTAAATTGTTGCTGTGCAGCAACGTCAGTTTAGAGAGCATGATTCATTGTTTAGCGTTCTTTTAAGTACTGGGAAGTGGGGAAACATTTATTCTTCTGTAATGCAATTTATCCCTCTTTTATCCTTTTTTTTCTTTCATTTCTTCTTTCTCTTTTTTTCCACCTGTCTGCAAATTCAGGCACTAATCAGCACTAATTTTCTTCTGGTTGTTTCATGCACAGAAGCTGTTCTGTGATGCTAGGAGGACTAGCGAAATTTTTCTTAAAACTCAGATTCTGCAGAATTTCAAGATGCTATTTTGTCTGTGCAATACGAACATCTAAAAGATAGGAATTAGACACTTCTGTATTCCATTCTTGATATGGTTCATTCTTTTCTTTTTCTTGCAGAGCAACATCTGGCAAAATGTTTTTAAGACAGAGATATATAGAGATCCTCTTGTAAAGTATGAAGACAAAAGCTAACATATGGAGGATATTTTCATAATGTACAGTATCTGTGATAAGAGTGTAAATATCCAGGTTTACTCGCATAACTTGAGTATTATATATAAGATATCACAGAATGGGTGAAGTTGGAAGGCACCTCTAGACATCATCTAGTCCAAGCTCCCTGCTCCAGCAGGGACACCCAGAGCACGGGGCACAGGGTTGCGTACAGGCAGGTTTGGAAGATCTCCAGACAAGGAGACTCCACCTCTTCTTTGGGCAGCCTGTTCCAGGGCTCTGTCACCCTCACAGGAAAGAAGTTCTTCCTCACATGGAGATGGAACTTCCTGTGTTTCAACTTGTACCCATTACCCCTTGTCCTGTCACTGGCCACCACTGAGAAGAGTTTGGCCCCATCCTCTTTAAATTGTCCTCTCAGGTACTTGTACCTGTTGATAAGATCTCCTCTCAGTCTTCTCTTCTCCAGGCTAAACGGGCCCAGCTCACTTAGTCCTCATATCCTCATATGATAGATGCTCCAGTCCCTTAATCATCTTTATCGCTAAGATGATATGAAAGGTGAAAGATGAATATCATTTTAATAAAATACACAATTCTGTGAAATGATTTGCATTATTTTCTGTATTTTTAGCTCTGTTAAGAGTAGCGTGTTAGAAGTAATGTTCTAGTTACTCGTTTAGTTTTCACTTGAGCAAGCATCCAGTTCTATTAATGCTTTTCTAAAAATATGTCTATTGAATTAGTTTTGGTCTGCTCTGTGTTTATATCAGCTATGTTTGGTAATGCCAAATAATTTATGCACAATTTTACTGCTATCCTGAAATAATTATTCTATTTGGATGTACCTTCACAAAAAAAATGTTAATAAATTTCAGATATTGTTGTGAACATACAGTGTGCATGGAATCTGGAGTTTGTTTTTAAAATCTAAAATGTCATGCCTTTAGGCAAACACTAAATTTGTACTTAATAAAGACAAGTTTCACAAAAAAAGTATAGTGTATAGAGCTAAAAGTTTATCCCCTCAAAATTTATATA
Source organism: Nothocercus julius (assembly GCA_013398735.1). NCBI lineage: Eukaryota > Metazoa > Chordata > Aves > Tinamiformes > Tinamidae > Nothocercus > Nothocercus julius. Next base: position 3,123,625 of record VZSV01000013.1, read on the forward strand.
ACTACTTTCTTCTTGTAGTAAAATTAGTAAATTTTGTAGTAATTCATAATAATTTGTAATTTGTAGTAAATTTTTGTAGTTAAATTTAAGCTATAATAAATAATACTACTTTATGGAATGTACTAATTATACTGTGCTGTTTTTCTTTTCTATTAAAAATATGTGCATGTAATGAATGTATCCCATTAAAATGGAATGTTTGTGCCATGAGGGCTGAATTAATTTAGACCAGAAGATGATTCTTTGAGAGAAGAATAGTTTGATAAACCATTTTTTGTGTGTGTTTGTGTGTTAAACTAGTTACACTCATCGCGTGGTTGGCAGTGGAATCAAAGCTCAATCTGGGAATCCAGAAGTAAAAGTGAAAGGAACAGATCCTGTAATAAGTCAAATTATTGACAAGCTGAAACATGTTATTAAGGTAAGCTGCTTTTACCTATGAATATATACTATTTGCTATAGTTATAGCAGTAAAGATCAACTTTAGTTGTGAAATGTACTATTATAATGTATGTATGTATTTTGTAATGTATGTGAATGTAAAGGTTAATTGTTAATTCAAATTATCATTCAAGGCACTTTCTCACAATTTTTTTTTTTTTTTTTTTTTGAATAGAATGTTTCAGCTCCAATTATTACTGATTTAGTTAAAAGGTTTGTGTGTGGTAGGTGAATGTTGGAAGTGTGTCTCTGGCATCTGGGCCATCTGTACGTGTGAGTACAACTCAGTATTACAATAAATGGAAGTGCAATCAACATAATTTAAGAGTGGTAATAGGCTGTGCATATTTGAAAACTAAGAAAATATAATTTTTCTCCATGACTTCTTGCTAAGTCTGCCTTCTTTCTAAATAGGACTTGGTGTGAAAGTTTGTTTATAGATGAAAAGCAGAAACACTAGGAAATCGGAACAAGGCAGCACGGTTGCTGTAGGAGATGGTTTACCTGGCCTGATGTACTTGTTTGTGACGTACTAATTTTAAGACTTACAAGGCAACCAGTTCCAATATGTTTCTACATAACTGAAATATTGTAGTATATCTACTGCAATATTGTAGTATATCTATATGTTGTAAATCTATCTTTTGCTATGTGGTTAAAGTATATTTTATAGCTAGCCAGGACTACAGAACAAAAACTTGAATCTATAGAAATCAACAGTTTTGCTAATGATTTCATATTTCAGTCAGAAAATACATGTTTCTACTTTGATCTGAAGACTCAGCTGCCTTACAGATATAAGAAATGCTGTAATGGCATTGGTCTGCTTGGCAGTAATCCCTCTAGCCCTGTATCTTATATTCAGTGTTGGTAAAAGGAGAGGGAAGTTATTTAGGGAGGGTCTGCAAGCTTGGCAGCTTTCTTCTCTCTATTGCCCAAGTTTGAGAATTATGGGGTCCTAGAGGGTTAATCCTTGTCTAGTTCATTTAGCTTCGTTTAAGGACCTATTTTAATTTTATTTTTCCATCTTGGCGGCTTTTAGGTGCACTTTCCCTGGTGGCTTCTGGAGTTGAAATAAGAAAGCCATTCTAACAGTAATGATAGCTTCATGATGAAGTCTCGGTCCTTATTTCTTCTTATTTTTGAAAAATAAGTTTTCTCTGACAACAAAAGAATGAATGAAGTAGACAAGACAGATTTTTTGTTTGTTTTCCTTTACTCACATTGTTTTCTAGGAGAAGTGGCATCCAGATTTGAACTCAAAAACAATCATTCTTTCTTCCAGTTAGAAACAAACATCTTTTCTCAACCTTCCAACTTCAGCAGACTTGCCTCTATGTTCTTAAAATGATATGTGAGTGAGCACAGTTTTGCCTCCAAAGGGATGCTAGGGCTTAATTAGGAACTGCAAATTATTCTCCAAAGGAAAGAAAAAAACAAGCCAGCAAATCCTTGTGGGCAGTTCTTCAGGTCCTTCATCTCTCAGGAATGCCATCCTTTGATATTAAAACTGCAATGCATAGTTTATTGTATTGTTTTTCCCCAGAGACTAGGAGTTGTGCTGTTTCCTCAGGTGAGGATCTCAAAGAGTGCAACAGAACAATGCCATTATGAGGTATTTCATTCTGAGAGCTAATTCACCTTGTCCCAAAAGACTAGACCAGATCCTGGTCAGAAGGGCTTAAAATTTTCATAATGCAAGTCTTACTAGCCTGCAAATATAATATGTTTCCATGGGATATTTTTCTTTCTTTCAGATCTGAATATTGAAATGGAGCTAGGGAATAAGGGGAACATCAAATACCTTAGAGACTCAATATATAAATATTTTTATCTGATAAAAAGACTGATGAAATTGCAGGGGAAAAAAAAAAAAGCTTCTTTTTCTCTACCATTTACTGCTTGGAAAAGGAAGCTGGGGAGGGAAAATTAGAGGTTCAGATTCAAAAGATCACCTTTTTGTCCTTTTTGTTATGAAAAGGATGAATCACGTGTTAAGCTTACTATTGACCAATCTGAGAGATTAAATAGAGTATGTTTAATGCACTGTGGACTCCTCACAGGCAGAAGTCCCATTGCTACAAAATGAGGTTCAACGCTCTAGCCAAGCAGTATTAATGAACTGTAAATACCTAAATAGCTGATTTATAAGCAAAATTACATTGCCTCAGATTTTCAGAAATAATCATTCATGAAATCTATGGAGGTTTGTAGCTTTAACCAAGCTTTAAATAGCACAAATTAGCAGTGATATGTGACTTGTTATTTTTGTAGGCAAGTGTATATTTCACAGAGGTTGAGGTTGGAAGGACAGAAGGACCTTTGGAGATGGTCTAATACAACCTGCCCTGCTCAAGCCAGGCCATGTACAGCAGGTTGCCCAGGACCCTGTCCAAGTAGCTTTTAAACATGTCCAAGGTTATCTCCACAGGATTTTGGGGCAACTTGTTCCTCACAGTTTTCCCTTATATTCAGACTTCTAAATCAGTTTGTGCCCATTAACTCTCATCCTGTCACTGGACATCACTGAGAAGAGTCTGGCCCCAACATCTTCACACCCTCCCTTCGGATATTCATACATATTAATAAGATCTCCTTTGCACCTTCTCTTCTCCAGGATGAAAGGCTAGGTCTCTCAGCCTTTCCTTTTATGACAGATGATTTGCATTATTTGTACGTAAATGCCATGTAATTGCTGGAACCTTGTTTTCAAAACAAGTTAATTTATGTTATTCAGTTGCATTTCATATGGAGTATGGAATGCAGTCGTTTGCTGTATTAGGAGAAAGAAAAAAAGTCATAATTCCACTTCATGTGACTTCAAGCATTAGAAGATGCAGAATATTGAAGCAGTGTTGCTCTATCTATCACAATGCCGTCGCAGGTTGTAGCCCTTCCTTCTCAACCACACCACAGCTCTGTGAATCACTGGTATGTATAGCCTGTTTTACTTTTGGTTGTGTATCCTGTCTTTTTACCAAGGCCTTGTAGACTGAAATGTGAGTACCACACGTAAACTTCCTGCAAACAGAAACAGAAACTTCACTCCTGGCATTTCTGTCAATAAACACAGTGCAAAGCACCATGTAATGTAATCAGTGATGAGCTTGTGATATTTGTTTACTCCAGGGATAGGATTCATTTCTGTATTCAGACATCTACATGTGGGTTTTAAGCTTCCTTTATATTTAATTCTATTCCATGGAGCCTAGACAAAGTTTCATTTCATTTCAGATTTCATCATTGGTTCATTTGACCAAATGTAGGTGTCTGTTTCAGGATGAGAAGAGTTCTTCTTTATGCACACAGAATATAAAAGGAGATGATGATACATTGGCCACATGTTGTCATCTGCCTTATAGATCCCTCAATTAAGTATCTGAACTGAAGGTTTTCACCCTTGTGTCATTTTCTGAAAGATATTTAGCAGCTATACTGGATCTTCTCATGCTGTTACTTTTTTGCATTTTCAAAGGGTTGTATCAGATCATAAGATCATCAAACCATGAGCAAAACTAAAGTCTGCTTCAAAATGAAGCTTTTTCTTTTGCAGATATCTGAACTGGACTGAAATGCATAGAATAACTTTTTGTCTTTTATTTCTGTGGAATTACTCTTTCCTTTTCAGAGATCTTGAGTATAATTCAGACAGCCAGGAACTTGTAAAGACACATTCAGATATTTGGGGGGCTTTTTAAAAAGAACTCATTTAATGATTAAATATTTCTTTCCAATGATTACAAAAAAAAAAAAAAGAGGATAATCATATAGGACTAGTTCAATATGGATGACTAGTCTGGCATTGAGTCTACAAAACTGATGTCAGTTAGAGATAATTTAATCCTGATTAAATTTTGCCCATCCAACATAAAAATAATAATTATCTGTACTTTGTCCAGAGTAGAAAATATGTGTTAAAAAGTTTATTTGTTCTTTAAACTTTTCTTTTCCCTTTATCCTCAACTAAAGAAGATATCTATTATCACTTTTCTCAGCAACTGTAACAAATCCTACTTCTTACTTTCAAGAATCCAGGTAGGAGGGCAGGAAAATGAATATGCTGAGGTAAAAGGGAGAGCCCATTGAGCTCTAGTGAGCTCCCAGAAAAGCAGACGGCACAGATTTATTGTACATATGACTAAATATCATGAAGTAGCAAAAGACACAGAGGTATTAAAATCCATTTTTGGTTATCTTTAGCATGCACATGAGAAAACAGATTTCTGTCTGCAGAAAAGAATGGGCCTCTTTGAGCTCTTCTTTTCTTGTTAGGTATATATACATGTGCATCTCCAGCAAATAATATGCTCTAAAATATATAAACATATGATGTTTAAATATATTCTTAATTTTCTAAGTTCTGGCCTATAAAAGCCTTGAACTATTGAAATAAAACTTGTTACATAATGGAAAGTATCTCTTTGCAGTAGGCTATGGTTTCTGGGTTATTGTCCTAGGGGTAAGCTCAGAGTTCACAGATTTTACAAGGGAGACCTTTTTACTATATTCTACAGTGACTCATATGCCACTCTTCCTTTTTGAGAGGCTCTCAGTAAACCTTCTTTTTCTGTAAATAGAGGATTTTCCAAAAATCTATAGAACTTTTTGATTCTGTTGGACCCTTACTGCTATAATCTCTGCTCTTGACTCCATGGATTTGTATTCCCAGCAACAGAGTGCAATTAGAGAAACTAACCTGAACTTTCCTGAATGAGTCAGTGGCTCATGTAACGGCTTTACAAAGTCACCTTCTTTTTATTTATTTATTTTTTTAAATTGCTTGTACAGACAGGTGCTTTAGAGAATGTTTTAAATGATGGGCCTTTCCTCATTCATTTATCTTCATGGTAGGTAAATAATGGCTTCACTACATATTCTCCTATATACTCTAATCTGCAACTGTCGCTCTTGTTTAACAGGCACTCACGATAAGCAAAGTCAGTTGCATATGGCAACAATAATGGTAATTATTTTTCCTTCTTCCCCAATAATTTAAAAACATGATTCATTTATCATTCCTGAAAGTACAAATACTAAGGTTACAAAGTAAATATGATGCTGTGATTGCAGGAGATGTGGAATGTAATCCTAATGTATTTCAGCAGATAATCCCAAAGAACGCTTTGAAAATAACAGACGTAAATTGGAGCTGGTCTTTATAGGTGAAATAAAGTCTTCCTAATTATAGAAAATCTTGCTATGGTGGAAAATTCCACTTTGTCTCTCTGTTTAAATTAGACAGACAAAATCTCATGGAGATCTCCACAGGCACCTTGCACTCTTCACTGACTATGCTGGAAAATTAAACTATTAGGGCAGGTGATTTCCTAGCTCTAGGTGCAACAAAAGATGTGCCTAAACTTATCTGGAAGATATCTCATCCTATGTTGCTATTAAACACTGGTATTAGGCATAGGATTTGTTATCACTGCCAAGGGCTGAAAAATGTCAGCAATGGAAAGGCTATCTAATTATAATTAGTCAGATCTGTAGTGAAATGGAAATGCAATATTATACTTTTGTTATTGATACAAATTCTAAAAGCCAAGACTAAAACCAGTAGCCAACTACTAATTTATAACCCTATAAAAGCAGGATGTTTTAATGAAAGAATTCATGCCATATTAAACAATTTTGTAAATTTTGTTTAGTAATTGAATCCTAAATTTTGGGTCAAATTAAGGTCATAATTTTCTGTGCCAAATTAAAAATTATTACAGCATGGTAGTATATGGGAAGTATATTTTATTTGGGATCAGACCTATGGATGATTGAGTCTTGTAACATGTTTGGTTGGTACCTATCATCAGAGGGTTCCTAGGTACAGAAATTCTGAGTGATAGAGATGAGGTGAATTTGCCCTCCTAGATAATTTTGTCTGTTTTTTTTTTTTTTTTCCTTATGCATCTTACCGTTTGTTAACTTTCTTCTGACTACACGTGTGCATTAGGCATGACTCTTGGCTGAACAATGCAATGTCTAAGTCCTGAATAGATGCCATTAATTCATAAAACATTTCATGTGGTTGACAACTAATTTTTCCTTTTCTAGTATTCACTGCTACAGTGTAGTAAGTACTGTCTTCCACCATACCATCATTTGCCCATTTGCCTATCTCAAAAAAAGATTACAAAAATAGTGAGATGAGATTTTGTTGTGACACTGATTTGTCATACTAACAACTAGACTTCCCAGCTGTGCTCTTTAAAAGCTTTTATCAATGCACAGCATCATAGGCAAATTAATATATATTTTCATAAGAGCCGTTCAAGTACATATTGGGACTGGTGATGGAATTCATTACCTAGGTTTTCAACCACACATACAAAGAAACAAGTTTTTAAATTATTCATATGCAAGATGTTGTACTTGCAGTTGCACTTCCCTTTGATCACTGATATCATCCTTGTGCCTTCTTTAGTGTTATGATAATTATCTAATAGTTAAAATCCTTCTGCCTCTTATAAGAGTCCAAAATGCTATATAAATTCAGGAAATTTTACATTCTGACAACTCCATTTATGATTGAAATGCAGTACTTTCTCATGGAACGGGTGAATCATTAAGAGTATGCCATTTAACCGTCTCAGACGCTTGGGCCATTAGTTTGATATTGCCTTCAGTAACAAGGACAAGCTCTGGAGACTCACTTGAATTATTTTTTTCTATTCTCAGGTGCATTTTGTTGATATTTGGCTACTGGACCTCGTACTGACAAATAGAGAGGGACTTGTTGGAGATATGAAGTTTGGCTGCGGCCTTGGCTGCAGTGATCATGAGGTGGTTGAGTTTAGGATCCAAAGAGGAGGGAGCAGGGCTGTAAGTAGCTTTGCAACCATGGACTTCAGGAGGGCCAACTTTGGCCTGCTCAGAGACCTCCTCGGAAGAATCCCATGGGCTAGGGCTCTAGAAGAAAGGGGAGCCCAAGAGAGCTGGTAGCACTTCCTTTATGCTCAGAATCGGTGCATCCCTTTGAGTAAGAAGTCAGGCAGGAGGGGCAGGAAGCCTGCATGGATGAGCAAGGAGCTGCTGGCAAAACACAAACAGAAAAAGGCAGTATACAGAAAACAGAAAAAAGGGCAGGCTCCTTGGGACGAATATAGGAATGTTGTCAGGGAATGCAGGGATGCAGCAAGGAAGGCTAAGGCACAATAGGAATTAAATCTGGCAAGGGAT
>VZSV01000013.1:3131708-3143419 GCA_013398735.1 Nothocercus julius
TCCTGGCAGTTGTCTCCAGGCACGTGGAGGACAAGAAAGTGCTCAGGAGTAGTTAGCATGGATTCACCAAGGGGAAATCCTGCTTGACTAACCTGATCGCCTTCTATGATGGAATCAGCTGGATAGCTGAGGGGAGAGCAGTGGATGTCATCTACCTCGACTTCAGCAAGGCTTTTGACACCATCCCTCACAGCATCCTCCTGGGCAAGCTCCTGAAGTTTGGGATAGATGAGTGGACAGTGAGGTGGATTAGGAATTGTCTGGATGGCAGGGCTCAGAGGGAGAATCCTTAAGGATTCTATGATTCTGTGATATGCTGCATCTGGCACTTTGCAGGAGTTAAATAACAGGTGCCCCATAGAGAGAATTTCAATGCAGCAGACATGAGGCGTTCAACTGTCCTAGATTTCCTTTTAGCTGTGTTTGTTTCTAAACCACCCATTTATTATTTCTCTTTATTTTTAAATCAGAAACACTCTCTCACAAGGTTGGGATGTTTTTAACATATTGTAAATATATATCTACTCCATTAACTTTACCTTTTCTTTTTTTCTTTTCTTTTGACTGTCTTTTTCACTTTTTATTTCCCTCTGGAAATAGATTAAACACTCCTGCAGATACATGACAGCTCTATATCTTAATTATGTTAAATATTTCCAATGATTTGTTGCTTAATCCTTTCTTTTTTTTTTGCATTGGCTCCTCCTTTTGCTTTACTTCTGGAATTAGTTAAATGCCATTGTCATTTTGAACTCAAAAACTGGGACAAATTCCATCCGTGAAAGGCATAATAGCAGAGTATTCTAATCACTATTCAGACATTCCTCCTTGATAGATGAGTCTATTTTATATTTTTTGTGTGAGCTATTTCTCTCTTTTGGCGCATATGAGACCTGGCTTATCACACAGTACTGACCCCAGCTCCTGATTGCTAGCTTGTGCCCAAGATACGTTAAATACTTTTGAGTGTTGCTATTATATGTAAGATATTGATTTAATTTCTGTAGAGATATTCAGCAGCTAGGAATGATAGGGGAAATGCTTTTTCAGAGCTACAGCCTCCACATCTTAAACTTCCACCCTCAAAAATACAGATCAGAATGCAACCTTGCTGATGCTTTTGTGTCTCTCTGGGGTGAAAAGGTTTTCCTAACAGTTCTGTGAGGTTAATAATGGGATATGCCCTTTTTGTTGCTCACAAAGGTGGTCTTTCTTTCTGTGCTTGGAAGTCAAAACAGTAAAAATTATATGAACCTTCTGAAATGACTCTATGTCCTAGAAAAATTATCTATAAACTCAAGCCTATGTGCTCTGCACATAGGGGGAAGGCAGAGGAGGAACAAGTTTAAGCCCATTGTGCCTCTGTGTTCAGCTTCCTAGGAGGTATATTGAGCACAGCAGGTCATCAGATACATAGCCCTTTTTGTCAGTATCTTTAATGAAATCCCAGTAATCTTTGTTCTGTTTGCTTTTGCGTTTAACTAAGTAGTTATCAAAGTTATTAAAGGTCAGTCAGAGTCCCATCATCAGTGCAAATCATTCTTACTTTATGTAATATTTTAAAACGGTATTTATGCTTAAAAGAAAAGCTTTTGATTTCCCTAAATCTGAATAACAAAAGAAAAACTCTGTACTTTCTATAGAGCTTTCTGGACCTAAGGCTAAGGTCCAAAGCTGAGTAAAACTAAATGATGACCTAATTAACAAAAGAGATTAACATTTGTAATTTTCCTTTTTTTTCTCCCCTTTTTCTTCCTTCGTTTTTAAAGCTGCATACAGTTCATATTGAGAAATCACACACAGTGATGTGACAGAGAGATGTTACCAATTCTTGTCCATTTAGTGCAGACAACAGCAACACAGGAAACAAGCCAGCCTTTTTTAACTACTTAGATGAACAGTAAGACTAACCAAAGTATTCATTATGGTGCAGGTGCTCTTTGCACAAGCCTATTTTGTACCTAGATTGCTTGCTGCTATAGTTGGTACAAAATGCTCATATTTAAGGACTTATCAACGAATGACAAACATTGTTGTGGCTTCTCAGTTTTAAGTTCAGGAGAGATTTGAGGTTTCAGATGAGTTATGACTATGACAAACAATCTGGAATGTAGGTTTTTTGATGCCTATTTTAGAAAATCATATCTGCTTTATTATTTACACTGCGGAAAATATAGAGAGGATTTTTTTTTTCCTATCTCGAGTTTATTATTTATGTTCCTTGGCTTCTTTAAAGATGGATTTTTTATACTGTTTCTAATACTACTTCTTTCAAACTTTCCATAGCTGTGGCCATAGATCTGTTATTGCATTCTAAGAAAGCAAGAAGAGGTTTTCTTCCACTACCTCCTAGAAAGTAGTGGCAATTCTGAGAGTGAAAAGAAGCATCTGGTGTCCTTAATTCCCAATCCCAACTCAGAAAAGAAAGGGAATATTTATAGATAGATACATAATTGCAACAGAATAAGGAGTTCAAAAGTGCTTCAGGGTACTGGTCTGGAAGTCACAATGATATTTACTCAAAATCTCCTTAATTTTGATGGGGAACCCCAGAAACTGTGTGGGTCGGATATTTCTGCTCCTTCTGTAATTTCATCAAAGAATAGAAAAGTCCTTCTTTTGGCAAGGAGGCAGGACTACATTAGTTGTACAAATGGATGTGACTTATACTGCATAATGTATGACAGTGAATACATTGCCAGATTTTTAACTAGCTACTTGGTCTGGGAGAATCTGCCATGCAAAACATCTTGGGATGTTTTGGCATGTGTGCTTTTCGTAGATATATATAAAAAAAGCAAAAACCTCCTTAAATTTCTTGCCTATTAAAATTGTCTTACAGGTTAAAGAAGCTATCATTGCCTAATTTCATATTTTAATTGGATAATATCTCGTATTTAACCTTGCTGCTGGCTTGTGAAGAGGTGGAAGCAAAGTAGTATAGGAAATGCACTTAATTTCGAGTGAATGCCAATTTAACAATTGGCTTGTCTCAGAATGCTTTCCATAGAAGATTATTTTAGGGAGCATGCAGTATTGTGGATAACTTTTGCTGTTGGCCTTTCCATTTAGAGAATCAAGTGTCATGCAAAGCCAACCATGCTAATTAGTGTATAATCAACTGGAAATGAATTTAGGAATTTAGCTTGAAAGTGACCTGTCTAATGGGATTTGAATTTGTATAGAGTCCTTCTCCTTATGATTGAAGAGCCATCTATGTTTTTTCTCATGTGGAAAACTAATTGGACTTTAAAAGGTACAGACACATCTCAGCTGGGTACAGGGCAAACAACATTATTCATTCCATCTTCTGTGTTCACAGACCAGGTTGGCAATGAACCAAAATGTAAAAAAAACCACAACAATAAAGCAGGAAATAAAGTCCTATTAATGGTTTGTGTGTGTGTGTGTGTGTGTGTGAGATATACATATTCATTGATATTTTCACAGCAGTGACAAGAATATCACTAATCTAATACGACTTAAATATGGTACAGTGAATACTGTTTGAAGAAATAAGTTTAGGATCACCCTAGCTCATTTTGCCACAAACTGCTAACTATACTGGAATACACTTCCAGTAAAGGTGAATATCTGTTTGGCTATTAAACTGTATTCATACTGGATTGTGTTATTCCTCTGGAATAGTAGAATTGCTATTTAGTTAGCTTTCTATATAAAATGCACTTTTTCATTGGGATGCAATTTGCTGTAGAATGCATGTATCTTAAATATCTTCTGAAGTATTACACTAGTTTGTTTTGGAAATATTTTATAGGAAGTTTTGAATAAGCTTGATTACTCCTAAAAAGATTGGATTAATCTTATGATGATTTTATGCATAAGATTTCAATCAGGCTTTGCATTTGAAATGCTCTTTTAGATTTGCATTGCAAATTATTTTCTTAACAGAAATGTTTTTAGAGGAAGGCGAATTAATTGTAGCTGTTATTTGCATCCAAGCAAAGACCATTACAGTATCTACTTCTGAAAAACAATAATTACAGCTATTATGTTAAAGTAATAAAAGATGGAAGAGTTATTCCAAACTGATGCATTCAGAATAACATAAGAACGATAAAATAAAGAGAAATTAGGAGTTCTTAGTTACCTAAATATGACTCAAAATGATCATGTAGTTAACTTCATTGACTGTCTTTTCTGAATACAGGCCCAGATATTAAATATCGCATCACGGTGGAAGTGTGTCAAGAAAACACTGAGAAGCTTACAGTTTCTGTAAGCTTGTCAGACAGAGAAGCCTGTAAATATCGTAAATTTTACCCTGTATGCACTAAACTTACTGAAAAGGAGAAAAGAGTGGAGCAGTTGTTGGAAAGCACAGTGGTAGAGTAGGTTCCATTAAGACTTATGAGGCAATTAGAAATGCCGGTCTCACCAGCATTGTGAGGATGCCTGAGTGAACATTTCCTCTTGGCTGACACAGTCAAGGAACAGGCAAGATAGATAACCATGCTTTGTATAAATTTGTATGTTAGTCCTTGCTGATCTTTTACCTTCTCCATTTAGTTTATGCAGTCTTGATTCTGTATAGCAGTAAAGATAATTTCAAACATAATCAAATTTCTTTAAGTATTGATAAAACAGAAATATATCACCTCTTGTCAGTTCAGGTGCCACAAATAAGGAAAATACTACTATGTGAACTCCCACATTTCATACATGGAAACAGTGCTCATAAATGCTGTGACCACAAGCAAAGGTTGTATGTTATCCTATAGTCAACTGATGTGAGAGAAAAGTTGATGTCCACAGACTTTCTGGCCTAATATATCCTTTCTGAGCAAGTGCATTGAGTGTATGCTATCTGGGCCATTTTTTGCTGTCTAGTAGGCCCTGGAAGATCCTCTGAGTACATGGCCTGTGGATATCAATACAGAGCTTTTGCTATAGACACCACCATAATGTGTACTCCTTCTCAGTCCTTGGGCAATAAGCAATGTCTTCTGTAGGAACGAGAACTATCAGTCTGGAAAACAAATGAGTTGGTGTGAAAGCGTGTAAAAGAATATCCACTGTTATCTACAAGGACTGCGTTTTGCCCCGCAGAACTCACCCATCCAGTTCTTTTCTCCTTGGCACTGCAAAAAAAATTCAGAAAAAAGCAGCGTAGTAAACCTCAGGGTTGATTAAACTGCATTTCACTCCTATAGTGTGCATGTAAAATCTATGTTGATAACACAATCCAAATATATGCTGTAGCATGTATTTCAACAATACACTTTTTTTGCACCCCTGGATTTATCTTGAGGGATCTGGCCAGCAAATGGTTGAAGGTTTGAAGTCCAAGGCATAGTATTTGCATCAAGTCTCAGCAAAATTATTCAGCATCAGTTATGGATTAAAATGAAAGGTAAGAAACAAACTGCTGCATGAAATTTTTTTTTGGCGGTGTGTTTGTTTTAAGAGTTAATACAGGAAAATGCAAATATTTCCTTGCATAGTAGGGATATATTTTAGGTCTGTGGTGGAAAAACTGTAGGGAGATAAGCTCCCTATAGTAACACTGCTGATATTTTGCTGATAGACAATTAGGGAAAAAAAAAAAGAAAAGGCAAAAAAAAAATCTAAACATTTGATTTAAAGATTCCTCTAAAATAAGCACATAAAAATAATCAAAATCCTTTCACAAAGGAAAACTGGTTGATATTCAATTCTTATGTAAGAAGTCATGACTTTGATAGCATGATTCAAAAAATATTTATATATTTCTTTACATTACAGTTATTACCTTTGAAAGATCTTTCTCAAATACTATGTCTGAAAATGTTTTACCAAATAAGCCCCAATATACTTTAGTAAACAAATCTCATTAAATTTACTTTAATGCATACATTGCTTTAAGTGAGTTGCCAAACCCTTGCATCCTCAGTCAATTTTAACTTATTTGTTGGCATGAATGCAGCTTATTTTCCATTTCCTTAATGCTCATAAATTTCCCTGTCTTTTACTCTTCTTGACTGCTGCCTGTTGCTGGTGGTCCTTTTCTTTACAAGCTGAAAGATGCAAGTTCTAGGAGTGATCTAGCTCTGATGCTGCCATGGAATCGCCTTCATTTGCTTGCAAGGTTTGTTATCCTTCTCCCTGTAAGACACATTTTGAGGAGAAAATGCACAGCTCTCTCTCCTTCCTTCCTTCTTCCACCCAGCTGTTCAGGTAGTGGAACATTGATGAGGCACCTCTTTCTCTTCTCCCTCAGCTTTTTCCTTTGTCCCAGGGAGCAGTTCAGTTTATCTATGGACTACATCACTGCACTGCCTAAAAAGCTGAGGTAAAAAAAGAAACAAACAAACATGAATTGGATCTGCAAAGCACTTATAAAGACAAGACACTGCTGCCTATATTTTCTGAAACACAATAACTAGAGCAGTTCTGTAGGTATGATAATGTTTAGGTTAGAAGCTTCCCCTCCTGTCACTTGCTTGTCACTTCAGTAGACTAAAATAGTTAAAAATAATTGCTGACCATATCTAGTGTTATTTAACATTGGATTACTCTATAATTCAGCTCATTTATTTACTGGCTTACATTCCAAACTATGCAAATCCAAAGATTCTGTGTGCTAAAGGCTTTTACAGCTACAAATACTTTAAGTTAATTTTAGAAAAAAAGTCTTTCTTTTCCTTTTTTTCAGCCTGTCCCTGAGATGAATCATAGGAATATATAGAGAAGAGTCCTGTCCATTACCAACATTCCTTAAAGTATTATTTTCGTGGGACCAATGTCCCCTTGCTCAGCTTCTTGTTTCCTGACCCTCTTAATGGCCCAACTTCCTAAAGGATTCCACGATTTTCACCCACTTTCACATCAAGGTCCACTGTCTTATTTAATATATCTTTTAACAGATTTCTGCCCTTCTGTGTTTCCCACTGATATAAAAGTCAGAACAGTGACAGCTTAGCTTGGACACAGAAATGCTGCTTTTGAGTCAGTCATTGCTATAATAGAAAGAACTAGGATTATTACCTGACTTAAGGTGCTGCTGTCAGACAATAACTATTCATATATGCACATAGGAAAAAAAGTGTGTTATAGTATCTGTCAGAACTTCTGTTTTAATTGTGATGAGAGATGGGGAGGCATTTTAAAGTGCAAATAATGACTATGATAAAAACATACTAATAAGATTGAAAGAGATCTAAGTTCAAATTCCTGTTTCTAGTATTCTATCTAGCTTCTAGCAAGATCTTTTACTCTTTGAATATGTGGAATCCCACACTAAAGACATAGATGGATGGACTGTAATTTCTTTTTTAACTTGGGTGTTTTGCGCTGGCTTAGTATTGTCATAGAATTATTTGCTAAATTTATTAAATTTATTCTGTTGAACTTCAGTGTCAAGGCACACAGATCTGTGCAAACACAAAATTGCACCATAATATAGATAAATAAATAGATAAATGTTACTTTTTAATGAAAATTTACAAGCTGCCATGTGAAACCTGAAATACAGTAGCCTGTTCAAAATAGTAGACACCACTTGATCCTCTGATTTTAGACCTTTGTAATAGGCAGAGAGTTAGTAATCTGCTTTTCCAAATAAATCTTGTGCTAATATTGAATAGTTAGGTGTTGTCATAATCTGGGAGCATGACACTCAATATTGATTCAGAAAATGTTCTTATACATTAGAACAGTTTAATCCATTCTGTCTGTTCTCCTCTTTCAATTTAGCTGTTGCCATCCTCTATCCTTCACTAGAGGTCCTCTCTCTTCACTCTCAAACACTTTGCCTCCACTATATGCTCCATCCCAGCTGCCAGGTTTACCTTACTCTTCTGTTAAGAACTCCTTTACAACCTTTTTGAAGCCCTGTTTGAAGTGTCAGCCATCTGTCTGGTTCCCTCATGGTTCAGCTACAGTTAGTCTCTCCACAACATGTTTGCTTTACTTCTGAAGTGTCTCCAGTTCTTGACTGATCTGTTTATTTATTTATTTATTTATTTTTGAACAGTTTTTTTTTCTTAATTGTTTATTAAATCTTTTCCTCTCTACCTATATCATACTAGAAATCAAAATTTTTTTTCTTTTCCCATCTACTTACCTTCCTTTTTTTTTCTTATTTCAATCCCTTTCTTAATTTCCCAAACATAGGGAGGCAAAAAATATTTTAACAGGCAGGAAAAAAAAAAAAAAAAATGGAAGATAAATCATGGTGTTTAAATAGAAAATATATTTAATACTTTTCTTTAAAAAAAAATGAAAATGTTAATAATTGGAAAATCCAAGCAAATAAGAGATTGTGAGCAATTACAATGCTATTTAATCTTTAATTTGATGTTTGTGTAACAGGTTATCTTCAAAACTTTTTTTTTCTATCAGCCATTCTTTTGATTTTTGATGCAGTATCGAATTTTAAAAGAGACTTTAATTGAAGATTCTTTATTTTGACACATTTGCAAATCTAGGCACCACCTTATTATAAATTGCATGTGGAGGATGTCATTCTTTATCTTTTTAGGTTTTAGTTATTGCTTTCAAAATAACAGTCGCTTGTAATTTCTTGAATACTCCAGGATTTTCATTTGCAGGAAAGGTGAAAAGAAGCTCTCTATAACTTTTCCAGGAAATGTTTCAAGTATTTGTACTTATTCTGTTGTAGCTAACATTTAATAAAAAACACTTTTGCTCCCTATTGTGACACTTCATTTGATGCTGAGACTATACTAAGCGTGTGCCGTTCACAGAATACCTGTCAGGTATCTTCTTCTGACACGTCTGAAATTCTAATTTTTACTTTTCTTTTATGTGCTGTGAATTATTAATTTCCACATTTTTTCAGTTTGTTCATACTTAATGATCTGTCTTTTGTATCCTGCCAATTTGCCTGTCTATTCCATTCCTGCTCAAAACTTCCTGAACTGCCCAGCCTGCACAGATGTCAGTATGTTTTATTACATAACTATGTCCTGCTATATAGTACAGTATGTTCGCCATACTTTCTAGGTCCTTTGAATATAGCAACCTGTTTACTCATCTCCTTGTACTCCAGATATAAGAGCTTCCACCTTAAGTTTTAGTTTAGCCTACTGTGAGAAGTGATAGCATTACCTGCAGGGGAGATTCCTTGTACTTTTTTACTGCTTCATCAGCTCCTGCAGGTGCTATTCAGAATTTGTTGCAAATCTCCTGCACTCCAGGTGTCATCAGTTCTCATGTTCAGTACAGCCAGTTCCTCTGCTTTCCATTCCATTACAAATAGGCTTTTGTGGGAAGAGCATAATCAGTGGGAGGAAATGCAGCCTTCCCTATGATACAGCTGGGCATCTCCTACAGAGCTTTCCCCTTGCTGCGCTCATTTTGCAATTGCCGGGGAAGGACATGAAAGGGGAAAGAAGTATTCTTCTTAAGAACTTAGAAAGAACATATTTGACTATATAGGTCAGCGGAATAAAACAAACAAACAAACAAACAAAGTTGAGAGAGTATGGAATAATATTCTCCTTCATCCATACTGCTCTTAGATATTATTTGTAACAAAAGTCCTCCAAGAATTTTCAGAGAATATTTTAGTAGTTTTAACTTGCTGATGTTCCATGCTATGTCAAAAAGATGTTGTTCATTTTTTGTTACTGTAGTTGTCACTAAATAAGTTACTATTTAATTTTGCTGTCCAAATGAACCAGACTGTAAATATTTGCAGATAATGGAAGATGCCTGTTTTAAGAGCAAAATTCATGGGAGTATGTATATTTTGTGGATTGTGATTGCAGTCATGAGATTTAGAGAATAGGCCTTGTAATACATTTTAAAAGTGGTGTAGACAGTATTTTTTTCTGATACAGAGGTCTTGAGCCTGTTTATAAGAATAAATACCACAAATCACAGGAAATTATTTTCATTGCTATAGTTTATTTCTAGAATTTATAACTAAAATCTCATCTGATTACATTCAAGGTTGCTGTTGGTAAGACATTTTAGCTTTTTAGGGCATATAATATAATCTAAAATCTCCAAGACTGTATTCTTTACATTTGTATTTCTGTACTGTGCAGAAGTGGGTGGCTTAGATGAAAAGCTAAAGTTTATGAAGTTCTTTTTAATGCAGCACAGCTTTTCTCCTTCCTCCTCCCTCCCCCTCTCCCTCTTCCTTTCTTTCTTCCTTTCTCTTTTGTCTGTCGATGCAGTTAAAAATAAAAATTTCATGTGCTACAATAATTATTTTTGAGTTCTACCTTTATTGCCTTCTAGCTTGTATGACAGTTCCATTATTCAGGATGTGAAATATGGAAATTCACACAGATGGGAAACTAGCATATTTGTTTTGTGTGTATTTTTAGAAGGAAATAATAAAAAAAAAAGTCAGGAGTAGATGTTCCTTTGATAATGAAAGCAACATTCTAGGCTGGGCTTAGACCATCTTAAATCATATAATAGAGCAAGGCTTTTCCTATAAGACTCCTGGGACTTACCCTATAACAATGGACAAAAGACACCTCTGTAGGCCATTCAGTTTTGAGATGGATACCACATTCTTTTGGGGGGAGATTCTAGAGTGACCACAATCTGAATTTAGACATCATGAAATCTTTTACCACTTTTTACTAAAGAAATACAATTGGTAAAACAAATATAACTCATTGTGGACAATGTCAACTTCTGCTTGTATTTTGTTTAGGTGGACCTGAGGCAGCTATTATGTGCGAACAGATTGACCACTTTTTTTTTTGCACATAAACCTTGTAGGTTCTAAAAACCTTATTAGCAGCTCCCCAGGCACCTAAACTTCATTAAAGCCCCCTGAAGAGCTCATTCCTTAGGAGTAATTTAAAATTAATTAATTCAGGCAGTATTTTCATGACACAAGGATTCAGCAGAAATACCATTCCAAAGTGTTCCATCTGCCAGACCCTTTATTGCTATTTTTTTCTCAGTCTTATTTGCAGAATTTTATTTTTTTAGATTTTTAAATGAATTTTAGTGAGATCTTTAACTAGCTCTGCTTTGCTCTACAGTGGAGCTCCCCACACTGCTACTGTAGGACTGTCAAGATAAGGGCACAACTATTTTAAGCCAATAAGGTTTCAAACTATGTGCTGTAATTCCAAAGTAATTCCAAAGAAGATGAATAAAAGAAGAATTGAATTCACATTAGATGATTTTTGTCAATCACTTAGTAATTGTAGTGCTTGCCCAGGAAATGTAATGCCCCAGTTCTAGGCTATTGTAAAATAGAGAAAGAATGAACTTCAAACTACATACATAAAGGCTTGGTATTTTGTAATTCCCAAATGGAATTGATGAAAAGACTGAGTTATTCAAAAATTATTAAATTTATAGCAACAGAAGCTTACAATAGCCAATAGCCCAGCCGAATAATGTATTTATTTTTTATTTAAAAATGGATGTGCCATCTATTTATCAGCAAAAAACTTTTATTATAGACAAAGAATAAGTAAAGGGAAAATGTTGCCTCACACTCCTAAGATTGCCTTACAGTCTCAACCCTATTTACCTAAAGAGATGGCACTCTAAATGGACTCTGCTTTGTTAGAAGGGACTTTTTAAATTGAAATACTGCTAAAAAGACAGCTACAGAGCCTATGTCCATGAATATCTCTTAACATTCTTCTACCTCAAATGTCAAACTTTTAAAAAGTAAGGGATATGAAAGAAACTGTTCTGAGAAGTTCATGATTTTGAATACAGAATGTATCAAAGTAGTAGCAACTGTCTCTAACCGGGATGCC
>VZSV01000013.1:3144009-3159416 GCA_013398735.1 Nothocercus julius
GTAGCCCTGCGCTGGACTCTCTCCAGCAGCTCCACATCCCTCTTGTACTGGGGAGCAAATAATAAAGGTGATGCTGAATAAGGAATGCACGGAATAATGAACTATGAGAATGAGATCATGGAAATAACTTCTGGATAATCAAGATAAAAGGAAAATATTTAATCCTCAATTCAGACTTCTATGCCCCTTGTAAACGGACCACAACAATTTAAGTCATTTTAAGGAAAAAAGTGGAAAGGAGGGGAGAAAACAGATAATGTGTTAAGAGACAACATAAGTTTACAAAGAATTGGGGTAGAGCAGTGTAATATCTTCTCAGTGTTCCAAGCAAACAAAATGTAGTGGCTTTGCTTGATGTATCATAAAATAAACACTTCTTTGGCATGTCAGTGAGCTGTTATAATGTTATCTGAAATACATCTGATGCGTGTAGAAAGATAGGGTTTAAAGAGCTTGTAGTTAATGAATTATGCCAAAAGAAAAGAGTCAGCAACATGTTTTTCCAGAGTGGTTATTAGGCCGCAGGAAGACTGCTGGAAGACTTCTTCGAAGATTGACACTGCAACCAATCAAATACTTTGACCAGGTACTTTTGAGCCAACGATGTTGACTTTAAAAAAAAAAAAAAAGGGGTATTTTTTTTAAAAATACTTTCTTTTCTAAAGGTACCACAAGTTTAAATAGTTCAATAGAAATATAAATAATGTAAAGATCAATTTTCCTAAATTTTCTTTGAAAATTCTATAAGCTCTTCTCCATTGCTTTATTTTTATAATTTATTCTATACATGTTTACATAAGTTTATTATAAAGAGTGCCTATCAATGTTACAGGCAACCGTTCAGATAAAAAGATTATCTCTGATTGTATCTTGATCTGAAGTGAACTGCAGAATTCCTTTCAAATTTTCATAATTGTGTTTCAGATTCTATAATTTTATTCATATTATTAAAATTCATATTATTAAGAAGAAAAGATGTTGGTTCAAAATTATAAGTTCAGATTTATTTGAGTTTCACTTAAATATTTAAGTATTTCCATTTGACATATAAATTGTAAACTGTTTTTGTATTTTTTTGGTCTATTTTGGTCTAAAGTTGGTTATGATTGCCTGCTTCCTGAAAACTGTAGATTACAAATCTTTTATATGCTTTCCAGTACTAATAATGAAAAAAATCCCCGTTTTTTTTTTTGCAGCTCAGGAAATGATGATTATTTTTGAGGGTCTTTTCATGAAATCAAAATAATAATAATGGTTGGGACTTAAAAAATCAATGATAACTACTTTAAAAATTACTGTAATAGTATCTTCCTCATTCTACTAAATGTTTTTCAGATTCCATTGATGCCCTGATTTTATTTCAGAGTTTATTGCCTTGACAGAGTGAATAATCAAGCTTCTAGCAAATTCCGTAAAGTACATATTCCCCAAAATGCCCTCCCCAAAATATTAGAAATATATTTATGAAAACTCAGTATCTCTTGGTTCTTGAGCATATGTATAGATTTATTTTGATCTTTTTCTGCCGTATGGATATTTCCTCATCCTTTCTTCCTCAACTGTCTTTGTTATTCCTCAGAATAACCAGAAACACTTTATAAATGTAATTTCACAATTATACTGGTAAAGAAAAACAGAATTAAACTACAATTGTTTTTCTATCTCCATCCAACTTCTCATTTGGAAATGTTGTGATTAAAACTTCTTATCAAAGATTTTTACACAGACTCCATT
This sequence comes from Nothocercus julius, assembly GCA_013398735.1. Lineage (NCBI taxonomy): Eukaryota > Metazoa > Chordata > Aves > Tinamiformes > Tinamidae > Nothocercus > Nothocercus julius. The sequence continues at coordinate 3,145,744 of VZSV01000013.1, forward strand.
TATCTTGCTATATTGATGGCCATGGACATTTTAAATTATAGGCCTGGTGAGTTTTGAGCCATGTTTCATGTAAAAGTTTTATAAGTCAGAGGAGACTTTGCTACATGTCAAAAATTTCATCTTGATTTTGTGTCATTTCTTGGTAAGACTATGTGGAATTTTTCCTAACCGAACACTGTTTAAAAATGTCATATAAAAAAAGCTATTTTTCTTTTCAGAAATTCTGTGATAATCAAAAAAAAAAAAAAAAAAAATTCCCAAAGCACTTTCTGGGACTTAGTTGTGTGATTAAGCAGTAGCAGATGGAAGTACAAACAGACTTAGAATAAGATGTTCAAGTGTTAATTTTCCTCTTGTGCCTTTTGCATTGATATCAGACCTGATCAAAGATTTGTACTTCTCTCACCTTCTTAAGTGTAAAACTTGGCAAGAATGGAAAAGATTATAATTATAATATCTTCTTATTTAGGGCATTCAGTAATTGTTTTATTTTTCAAAGAAGCATGCTTAATGTAAATCTGTGTTCAACTATTTGTTTCAAAAGTCTGGATACTTCTACTAATTATGAATTTACTTTTACTGAAGGCAATACCTAATACTGCAAAACATAATACATAATACTGAAACTGGAATTCTGAAATAATTTTTTTGTGTGATGGATTTTTCAACTGTTGGAGGTTTATTCAAATATTATTATGAATACAGGAACATATACTGTAAAGTGTTGATTTTCTAGTAATTACTCCTTAGGCTTACAGTATGGATTATCAGTGGTCGTTGAATGCCAAAAGCTCCTACTAAAGCTAATTGTCATTTTTTTTTTTTTACCTTTCTCTTACCTTTTTACCTTTCTCAAACTACTAGTATAGTTTGAGTTATAAAATCTATGTGAACTTCATTTAGAAATCCCTTTGTCACTGATGGTCTCCATACTAATGGGTGGTAACACTGGAACAGCTGGGTATGAAAGCTGTTTTCAAGAAGGCTCCTAAGTGAAATAAAAGAAGGAAAGTGAAAACCCTTTCCTTCTGCAATATTTATTTTAATAACTGCAGACTATCTTGTGCATATTTGCATCATTCATTTTGAAATAAGAACGATTCATATGGATAAATCTAATCACTGTACCTTCATCATTTTTTTCCCTTTTGAGAATCAATATTTGAAATTATATTTCACTTTAATGGAAGTCATTTATTATTAGAAAGTTCAGTGCTTTAATGATTGTTTTCGTTGTTATAAACAGGAACAAGAACCTGTTATTTATGAAAAGGTCTGCCATTTCTCGCCTTTATCACAGTTGGTTGTTTATTGTCAAGAACAGACTCAGTGATTGTCTCGCATTTTAGACTTTAATGGAAGTTTGGAGTCAAGTGTATTCAGTAACATGAGGTGATGTGGGTATGATATAAAGAGACTATTAAAGGGTAGTGATCTTACTAAGATTTGGAAAACAGGGGAACTTAATGGCTTTTGGGTATCTTGGTTTATCTTCTGTTTGTAGCATTTTCATTTCAGCCTAGTTGTGTGTGACCTAAATGTACATACTCTTTAATTCAAAATGATTTATATTAACATTTCTTTCACATTCCTTCCATTACAAATGTTCATAAGACAGTTATCTCCAAAACTAAGCAAATAAAATTATTACCTTAAAAAGAGCTTTATTAGAATAGTCAAAAAGAAGAGCCTATTGTTACCAAGAAAAAAAAAAAAAAAGTCAGGATAAAGTGATGAAAAAAAAAAAAAAAAAAAGATAGTGGAGCTACTTTAAAAAAGACCTTTGAGAGTAATCCATCTGATAAATCACTAATTCAATACCTTGTGTAACTAGAAAAATGTTCAAAAAATGTGTGTCTACTTCAACAAAAAAGCTATTTGCTTCTGGTCATGCCAGCTTTCTATGATTTTACCACTGTTTTTATGCTTTTTTGACAGTGCATCTGAAAGCACTTTTCCAAAGTGTAAGTTTCATTTTTCATATGTTTTTTCCTTGGGAAACCAAACTACAGTGAATGCTGAGGCGATACCTAAACAAACAAAGACATAATCATCAGTGACAGACTGGAGAGCTGTCTGAAAGGACAAGGTCATGATTTTCCCAATGCAGCCTACTCTCTGCAGAGCACTGCTCAGCACAACATCTCATATTGGGGAACAGAGGTGACAGAACATGGAGAAGTGGGAAAAAGACTCCTGTCCAAAAAGCATGCTTGGTCTAACAATACACTTTGATCTACAGTTTGGAAGATCCCCTAGATTTTGAAGCGTTTCTGAAGTCATAGGCAATATATTCTGATATCAGACTCTCTATACTATTTATACTGCCACTCATAATATGGTCTACATCTAATTTTTCAGCCTAGCTCAGCTGATTAGACCAAGAGCTATAAGACACACTGACAGTGTAGAAACACACCGTAATCTTCACATAGACCTTGATTTTTTTCTGAGAGAGAATAGTTACAATAACATTTTTAATAGAATATAGTAAACAAAAAAAAAACAAACAAAAACAAACAAACAAACAAACACCTTGCAGTAACTATGCAGTAATCTAGAAACAAAACAAAATAATGCCCCAAGGAAGTATTTACACCATCCGTTACCCATCTTACCTCCTATTTTACTCTATGGCTGAACTATCCCCATTACAGTATAGGCATGCTGGGTGGTTTCTCTATGTGATGCACACTGTATGCCAGGAGCAAGCTTTCTGTTCAGATTGTCTGATGTTACCATAAGAAGCCACTCCAAATTTTCATGCAGTATTTTACTGTTTTTCTTAGGAAATATTGATTTAAAGGAGACAGGCCCCTAAAAAAGTACTAAGTGTTAATCAGCAGATAACAGGTCAGCAGATCAGCAGGTCATTTTCAGGAAACAGAGCTTTTGCAATTTCTGTGCAAATATCATTCATACATTACAAACTACAGTGGGTTTGTCTGATACCTTGTAAATATGTGCGTAGACACACATGCATACATATATAGTAAAATCACAAATGCTAAGTGCTTGCCTGAAGTTGATTAAGCCTAACAATTGCCAGGAAGAATATACTTTGCATGAATATCACGGTCTCATGATTCTCACAATGTACCCATTAAAAAAAAAGGCCCTAATTACTTATGGAACTTATTTAATTTGAATTCAGTTGAGCATTCTCTTTGTTGGTTTGTCACTTAACCTTTTGTCACTACATGCTTCATCACATGCTCTGCACTGGTTTCTTTTTTATCATGTAGGTTGCTTAGTGAAATATGAATTAATCTATTGTAATTTGCTATTATTCTTTTACTCTGAAATATCAGCCATTATGGCTAATAAATCCCTATAATAATTTACCTATTAACATAATATCATTTCCTTGATTTAATAGTATAACTCAAGCTATTATAATTAGAAGAAAATGTATGCAATGAATTAATACAAGTGCACTAAATGTGGACTACAAATAATTTATCTTTTTAAATTCTTGTTTGTGACAAAGAATCTTTTTTCATGCTATTTTTTTCTGACAGTGAACATATGTAAGCAACAGTGTTCTGAAATATCACAGTTTGAAAGCCATAGGTTCAAGAGTTATTACATATGTGCTATTACTAACTATATCTTATGATTCAAAAATTCTTCTATGGTTGTTATATTTTCTTTCATTTAAACTATTTTCACAAATGGTATTATGGTACCAGAATGTGTGATAGCGTATGGAAGCATAAGAAGATTCTAGTCAATGTCTGCTTCTTTAAAGGTTATCTTTTTTTATCAAGTTAAATGTTTTTATTAAGTTATACATACTTAGCCATATCTATAATTTTCTTTAAATATGAGAAGAAAGAAAAGAATCCCTCATCCTATTTTCTTTGTCACCAAAAATTAGAAAAATGCCTCAGGACTTAAGTGAGTTTCTACAATTGGTTATTGTTGGATTTCTTCTATGACTGGGTTGCTGCAGTTTACCTTTGAAACACACAAATCCTGATTTTTAGTGGGTAATATAACATGTTTTTTCTGTATTCGACAAACCATGTTTCTGGTCCACCCTATTTATATCTATATTAATCTCACTAAGTTTTTCTGTTAGGAAGTAACACCGAATTGATTTATGAGAAACTGAGAGAAAAAGATTAAGTAGTTTTAATGAAGGATAAATCTGAATGAGTCAGCAACAAAGCGGAGTGCACCACCTGCAACATCCTCTCTCTATGTCTGTCCGTACCCCTGACCACACCTTGAGGGCTTGACAAACACTGTGACACCAAAGGAAACACTGAAATACATTCTACAATATGTTTTATTAAGATTAAAAAAAAAAAGAAAAGCTTTTAAACTTTATTTTATTGCAAATCTAAGAAAAGTTTTCATGAGATTTTGAGAAGATAATAGTGGAAGACTAGGGTTGCTATGGCTAGGACTACATCTGTATCACTTCTTAATCTCTCACCACCAAAATCTCTGTGCTGCTTCCTTATACATTAATTATAAGCCACTAGATAGGGAGATAAAAGCACACCCTTCCAGCTGTGTATTTAGTAATTACACTAATAAGATGGAAATGAGTTCACTTTTATGGCACTCTCTCTCTCTCTTTAGTCTGCATGTATAGTTTATACTAAGTGTATATACATATGTATATAGATTTATATGTAGGTATATAGATGTATATACGTATACCAGTATTTACCCACATATACATATATCCCTTAATGGCTAATACTTATCTATGATGTAATTGTCCTCTGCTCAAAGGTAGCAAATAGCAGAAGATAACAGGTTCCTCTGTTTCCTAAGGGAAGAGAAATCTGCATTATTTGTAGTATTTATATAGGCTGCTTTCCTGTAATAGAGCTAATCAAATAAAATAAGAGGCAAATTGCTTCCATGAATTTTGGACTAAACCCAGTACTTCATCCTGTAGATCAGGTTTTCATGAATAATTAATGCTGATCAAAAAAAAAAAAAAAAAAAAAAAAGCTTTTTTGTTACTTGTTCTGCTCAGTATCCAACAACCGTTTCAGCCATGGCTTTGCTTAGCAAGCCTAATAACAATATTTTGTGCCTTTCCAAGAAATCATTTATCTACATCAGGAGGAAAAAAGAAACTCAAATGCCAGTGTGGAACAGCTTTATACGGTGATTCTTGTCAAAATAGTATTCTGTACCCTGGAAGTGTGTTACTTGTTAAAATGCCTGCCACAAATACCTCTTCATGTATTGCCTTATAACATTTTTTTTTTTCTCTCTTTGTAAGCTGATTTCTGAATCTATTCTGCCTCTTTTCTGAGCTCTTTTGCTGGGATAGAAGATGTTTCCATTTCTGCTTGCTTGTTATATGGGTGCTTGCAGACTTTCTTAGAGTAGGTTTGATTGCTACAGTTAATTTTAGGAAGGCTTTAATTCTTGTGAGATGGCCTCACTTTTCAGTCATTCTCAGTTACAGTCTTTTAATCATTCACCTCAGTGCAAACAGTCCATCAGGTCTTTAACAACAGAACAATGACACACAAAAAATGGAAATCCATATTATGAAAGAGGTCCTAAATCAACTGTTACTGATTAATTTCCCCTTTATTCACAAAGTCTAACTCATCCTGACTGAATCAATCAAAAAGCTATTACCTTCATACTTGGAAGTGTTGCTTTCAAAATCAATAAAAACTGAGTTCATTTTTAAGATGCAATATATTACCAAAATAAAAGTTCCCATTTACTCAGCCTAGGGATTTATCAAAAACTGTTGTAGTTGGCAAAATCCTGTTTGTTGACCCTGTATATTTTTTATTGTTTTGTAATTTTCAACTTCATCCCCCGTTTTTTTTTTTCCAGTTACATTTACTTCAATAACTGGATAACTATTAGTTCTCTGAATGTGCTTTTCTATTTCTCTGCCTGAGAGAACTTCCTTTATGATTAATGATTAATGATTTTACAGGAAGTGTTTCTGCCCCATATACTAAAAAAAAAAAAAAAACAGTAAAGGTGTTTAAATTTGAGGATTGCTGAGGAAAGACAGAATCTACCTGACAGAAAACTGGGGCAAGAGCCAAGAGCATGTTTGCCAACAGACTAGTCAGCCCAGTGAAGATAGCTTTAGTATGTGGGAACTGTGGGGTAGGGAGATTTCAAACCACAGTTAAGTTTGGAAGCAGTGGACAAGAGGGGAAAGCAAAATCAGAATGATAGTCACCCCAGGAATTACTCAACAGGGCAAAAGGAGAGCCTTCTCAAAAATGTATACAGCCTGGGAAACAAGCAAGAGGAACTAGAGCTCCACATGCAGACACAGAACTGTGACACTCTTGGGACAACTGAGACTTTAAGTAAAGGAAGTTTGTCACAGACTCTGGCTCTTAGGAGGGACTTTGAACTCCCTGCCAGCTGCTGAAAGGGAAATGTGACAAGACACAAGCAATAAAAAAAGATTTATAGAAGGTGTCAGGGATAACTTCTTCATACAGGTATATGGAGCAACTAAGTGTGACTCACAGCTGGATCTAATATTCACTAATAAAAACTGTCTAGGGATATGGCAATCAGCAGCAGTCTTGCCTGCAGTCACTATGGAAATAGTGGAGTTCAGGAACCAGAGAGGAGTTAGGGAAGGAAAGTAGCAGGGTGTAGACCATAGACTTGAAGGAGACTTGAAGGAGGGATCCCATGGGAATCGGCTCTGAAGGACAAAAAAGATTAAGAAAACTGGCAGGTGTTAAAGGACAGGATCCTCTTAGCACAGAAATGGTTCATGATGGTGATACTCGGGGAAGCGAGCAGACAGAGTAGGAGACCGTCTTGGCTCAACAGGAGACTCCAGTCAGAAAGACAGCATACATGGGGTGGGAAAGAAGGACAAGAAAAAAGGAGGAATTATTTAGAAACATTGCATGTGTACGTAGTAATGGTGTTAGGAAAGCCAAAGCTCAATTGGAGTTGAGACATGAAAGGGATGTTAAGAACAAAAAAAGTTTCTACTGCTGGATTAGTAGTAAGAGGTTGAACAAGGTAAATGTAAGAGCAATGCTGAAGGGGAAAGATGCTTTAGTGACAGCAGACACAGATAATACTGAGCTACTCAATGCCTTCTCCGCCTTAACTTCAATTGAAAAGTTCTCCCAGGTGTTCAAGGAGGAGCACTAGTAGCAGAGGATGAGATTTGGTATTACTTGAGAGAACTTAATCCATGGGACCTGACGGGCTGCACACAAGAGTGTTGAAAGAGTTGGCCAATATCCTTGCAAGGCTTCTCTCTCTATCATCTTTGTACTGTTGTGGAAGTCAGTGCAGGTACACAGTGACTGGGAAAAAAAAAAAAAAAAAAGGTCAACTCAAGGAACTGCAGGTTGGTCAAATTTGCTTTAGTCTCTGGAAAAATCATGGAGCAAGTCATCTTTACCAAGGGTGGTTTCATGCCTGAACAATGTGATAAAATACCTGGATATGAAGAGAAAGGGATTGCAGTGGATGTCATTTACTTTAACTTTAGCAAGGCTTTTCACAATGTGTCCCATAACACTCTTCTATTCACGTCTTTAATGCTACAGCATATTAGAGCATTTCTCAAACGAGACATCGTAATGCAGGTGTCTGTGTTCTAAATTCATGTTTTTATGTGACATATCATATTATGTGATGTCACATGTAAGATTATGAGCTATTATGATTTCATGAAGAATTCAAATGCCATATTCAGTTAAAAATTGTTTACACCATTTGAACTTCATATTTTAAAACCTTATTATTGTGCTAGTGTTAATATATTTTACTTATTTATTATGATACTTTAAAAGGAAAATATAAAAATCAAAAGTAAAAGTTAGGATACTTTCTATTATCTTACTGCTGAATTTACTAGCAAAATTTAGAGATATTCTGAAATCCCAGATAGATTTTTTTTTTTTAATATATTCTCTTTTCTCACAGTAATAGCAATACTTTACTCTTACATTATTTCAACAGGATATGGGGACAAGAAATCCATAGTAGAATGTGAGGAGAGACTTTTGCAGAGGTCATCTCCTATGTATTCTTTCTATTGGGCTAAGATAATGTTATAGATTTTTTTTTTCCCCATCAAATACATATAGTGAGGTAATTACTGTCCTTATAGGCTAATTATGCTTAAGGTTGGAATACTCTAGAATACTTTGGCCTCATATATGACTATTTAACAAAACTATTTTTTGCCTCACAGTATGGTAATATTTTATTTTTAAGGTAAAAATCTCTCAGATTCTTCAGGGAATGCATATACCTTTACTTCTTGCTTACTGTGAACTCTTCAGATCCCTAGTCCTATTGCTTACAAAAGGCCAGAAAGCATCAGCTTCAAATAAAATGAAATTACTCACCCTGGGATGTAAATGGATCATTTCTACTGCGTTCCTAAGCCTTTTTATTTTGAGGAATAAGAAATGCAGTTGAGTATCCAAAATTAGTTTTCCTGCAATATGCTATGAAATGAAACCACAATTAATGGATCCTAACATAAAAAAAAAAAAAAAAAAAAAGGTGGTAGGGATTTTCATTTTTTTTTTTTATTTGAAGGAATGGAAACTATGTTTTTTTAACTTGATTTAATTAAAGATAGTAACTTCTCAAGTGAAGAACTGCCGATGCTTTTGACTAAAATGACACAAATTATATTCATCTTCTTATCACTTAGATAAAATTAAGAAGTGGTTGGGATCATTTAAAAGTGTGCTAACTCTCTCAGGTCTCAAGCCGAGAGGAACAGTATGGAATTCACTAGTGGCTTCTGCTTCTTGTACATTCATGCAGGCACTGAGGTTTTCACAAAGACATCAAAAAGGCTAGAAAGCCAAAATAATTATCTTTTGACCAGTTCTAAAAGAAGATGTTTAGAAGCCATTTCATTTAATGATGGGAAATTTTCTTTTGTAGCTGATTTTTACTATTTCTTTTAACTGTAATTTTAAATACACGGACTTATCAAAGTTTTAGGAATCACTCAGTGCACTTTTATGCATCTTGTACCAAAAAGTATACAATGAAAGTAGTATTCGGACTGTTGTCAGAGTAGTTGACAGAATAATTGACAGAGTAATTGTCTTACTGTTGTCAGACTGTTGTCTGTATTCTTTAAACAGCAACTGGATTCTGTTTCATTTATTTCTAACCTCATGGAATCTTAGGATGCTTGTTTAGAAAAGAAAATACTTATTTTCTAGTATTCAAGAACTACTGTTTTTGAGGCGTCCTGTGGATTTATCTGGAATGACTGAAGAGGAAATAGCATGACAGATGTCTTCTATTTTCTTAAATGGTACCATTTAAGGGTACCATTTTTTCTGTTTCTCTTTGTATGTATATTTGTATATAGGTATGCATATAGGTATATATACATGTATTTATACCTCTCCATATACATGCATCTCCAACTACCTTAACAAAATACTTTTTTTTTCACATATTCGAAATAGCAAAAATTTATGTCTCCGTCATGCTAAAGCAGTAGATCATAGCATAAGTTATGATATTAGCAACAGCATTATTATCTTGTAAGGACCTGCTTCTATACTCAACCTTTTTTCAGGACTACAATCCTATAAAGCTAAAATGTGAATGCCTTACTTAATTCTCAATCAATAAAACTTTTATTAAAATCAGTTGGAGTCTGCCCAGTACAAACTGATAAGAACCTAAGAACGTTTTGACCTGTGATAAGAGTATTTGCAAGATCAGATGTCAGCACAAATAGATACAAAGTTAATTGCCTATTTATTGACCGGTGCATTGAAGGTGTGTATGAAAGAACCCTTGTTTGCTTTTTCCTCTTTTCATTTTCATTTTCATTTTGTATTATCGAATGTAATCATAATATCAAAAAAAACACTAAATTTATTTTTCAGTCAGTATGTTCAAATATATATGAATCACAGGAGCCCTGCCAGCATTATCCATGAGCTGGATGCTGTCTCCTGCATCTAAATGACTTTATATGCTTATGGGATATAGAAACCATGTGAAGAAAAGTGAAGAAAAAAGGGATAGTTTAAATGATATTTAGCTTTTTCTTTCTTTTTTTTTTTTTTCCGCACAGTCAATAGCATTGTGTGACATGATGGTGCTAAACATTGTGTAGTGCTTTATTAGAAGGGGTTCTGCATGGTTCTGTATGTTATGCATACGAGAAGAATAATAGATTTTTTTTAAAATAATTATTCTCCACTGAAAAGAAGGGAAGAAATAAAGAAACAATCTCACTGCTTATGGGGAAAAAAAAAATAGAAAGTATTTTACCATTTGCTTTCCAAAAATGAAAATATTTGAAGTTTGTTTTACTCTTTATTACTACTGTTTACTAAACTTTATATATTTAGTACGATTTAAAGAGAAAATATCTCCAAGATTTCAGGTGTGTTTACTTCTGCATTCATACACAAGGCAGCAGCAATACAGATAGCATTTAATGCACATTTCAAAGGAAATTTTTAAGTAGGAAGTATAGAATTTAGTGATATTTTTCATGCTTACTTGGGAAAACTACCTTTTAAACTTAAAAGATAGGATTTTTCAAGGCTTTCTAAAAACCTTTTGCTCTCAGTGAGCAAGGCAAAGCTCCAAGTGGCCTGCTACTGGATTCAAAGAGATAGAAGTAAATATTAGAGAGTCACTGTCACTATTATTATCATGCTTTTTCTTGCCTAAAGGTAATGAAAGGGATGAAATTCATCCCTAAAGGGATGAAATTTGATGAAATTAAATTTATATTCTAAGTGTTATAGTACTGAATTGATGGTCCTTAAGTCTAGTCTTTTTCAATGGCAGTTTGATCTTATGGAACAGAAATGTCTGACTGCCAGCATAGCCAGCATATGCTAGAGTAATCTACATGTCTATCTCCTACCTCTTGATCAGAAATGGCTTGAGATACTTACCTTCAAGAACCACTGCTAAGTCTGTTTATCTACCTGAAGATTTTTCAGAAGATGAAGAGAGAGAAGGAAGGGCAACAAAGGGGTAGGGAAATTGGTGGAGGATTATAACGGATGTTGGAATTTTCTTGATTAAACCAACTCTTATTTATAACTTAGGTCAAGAATGCTTCTGGATGTTTCTGGGAGATAACTCTGCTCTTTGGTAAATCAAAATGGGAACATTTTAATGCATTGTTTGCATATATCTTTACTGGCTTTACATATGCTTGAAAACTTTATAATGATTCTTAGATTTTGCACAATGTTCCATCTCCCAGTCTTTTATACCTCTACTTCTTTGCCTTTTCCAGTTACTTGTTTATTATGACTGTTTTATATGTTTTATTCAGTCAAGACTTTGCTATATGTGGAGTGAATTTAGAATGATGTGTGATACGATGACAATATACTGAGATAAGCTTTCAGGTCAGCTGCTTAAGAAAGACTGGGCAAAAATCAGAGCTGCTTTAGAGAACAATGTTGTTCTCATTAATATGTCTGCTTTTACTATTGAAATTTTTAATTTAAGAAAAAAATGAGAGACAGACCATATTTAGTTTATTTTCATGCTGGGGGTCTTTTGAAAGGCGGCACTGCTGTGTTGATACTTCTGAAAGGAATTAAACAGTAGTTCCTATTAAGTAGAGGAAATGCCATCACCAGTCCCATCCCATCCCAACTGCATGCTGGTTTACTTTAGCAAACCAGCTGGCATGGCTTATTGATCCTGCCTCAACAGAGACTGTTCATTGCTTTGCAGACCTTTCATATACTGCAGGTAGCGTTATTCTAATGACAAATACTAGTGTCTGTTATCAACAATATATCATGTTATTCAACACTATACCACTCTCCCTAAAACAGATTTGCATTTATTTCAAGAATCAACAATGTTTTGGTCAAATTTATTTAAGAAATTAGTTTTAGTCATGAAATTACATTGGCCACTTCTACTTGAAATAATGTCTCAGTCTCTCTGCTCCTCTTATAAGTCTGTACATAAGAATTACGGCGTATGCAACAACCAGATATATTCTCAGATAGTCATACATTTCTATCAATGGATTAGCAGAGACAAAACACATTTGGTTTGTGCGTAAGGGATTTTAGGCAGAATAAATGAATCACGGTTTTAATTCACTTGAGTTCAAATTCACTTAGACTTATCATATTGAAGAAAACAGTCAGCCATAAAGGAGCAGTCACGCATGACATTAATCTGCTGAACTTGCTAAAATAATCAGCATGTAGTTATGAAGTTGCATTCTGTACATCACTGCTTTACAGTTATTGCTATTGTGTTTGATTTTGATATGCTTTAGACAAATTGATGTTGGCTGTTTTGTTTTGTTTTACCTTTCGTTGTACAATCATCATGAAATGCAACCTTTACTCAGACAGCTTTTACTCAGTGAGTTATGGCTTTCTTAATTGTTTGAAATTTCTCCTGCTTTAATAGTTCTCTTTCTCCTGCAAAGTCATACTGGCAGAGGGATGGCCTTTTGTTATTTTTTTGATGAAAGGAAAGGAATAAAATAACATATTTATAACCTTTTTATTTTTATTTTATTTTTTTTTTCTGAGCTTTGCACTTTGTACTCTTTGTATCAGAGAGTACAGGTTTTTGTTGGTGGTGATGGTGTATTTTTAATGCCCTACTAAAAGAATTTCATAAACAGACAAATATTAATAGTAGATTACTTCATGAATGGTGAAAGACTTTAGTTCCAGGCCATGTGTTTTCCTGTCAATACTGTTTACAGCATGTCGTGCTCTGCCTCTTCAGAAGAAAGGAGGACAGCTTATGTAATATGAATAAGCAGCCCATTTATAGATAGGAAGTTGACAATCTTTGAATATTAATTGGAATCGTTCTAAAGGAACAGTTATACAACAGAAAAACAGAAAAGATTCCTTCTTGAATGTGTTGAATAGCACTTTATTTTTGGATTATAAATTATTTACATAGAATTGCTGGTTAGAAGTCAGGAATCTTTTATCTTTCAGTCCTTGTTTTAAACCTAATTCACAAAATGACATCTAACTTCATGTTTTCCCTAGAGCTTGACAGTCATGAAAGCACAGCCATTTTTAGGCAGATGTTTGCAGCCGATAAGATGCATTACAGCACGAGCCATTAGCTGAACTGTTGTGTAAGTCGTCAAAGATTCAGGTTGTTTAACAAATTGATAACTATGCAGAAAACAAAAGCAAGAGAAGGTCTATGGGATGCTGCAACAGTTCTTATTGACTGTCGCAGAGATCAACAAGAAGCAGTGAGCTGGGCAAGGTACGAACAGAATGACAATGGGGCATGTCTCAGACTGAGCTTGCAAGTGAATGAGATGGATCACAGAGTAATACACCCCTCGCTACAACTCCCAAATATGCTGAAGATGTTTTTTTTCCTGCCCAGTCTCATCTATTGCTGTCATTATTTAAATGAACTGGAGTGTAACTTAAGCTTTACAGGCAAGCCTGCACTAAAACTGTCATGTGATGTTTGTATGTGTGTGTTTCATGTAATTCACGGCCACCTAGGAAGAACTATATGACTTAAAAAGAAAAAAAAGAGAAAAATAAAAAAAAAGGAGAAAAAAAAGAAAAAAGAAAAAAGAAAAAAAAAGAAAAAAAGTGGACTAAAAAAAAGGCGGGGGCTTAAATATGGCTATTACAAGTTGAAAGTTGGATAAAAAATAACAAAAGAATGGAGTAGAGAAGAAAGACTGAGAATAGAGG